>BDMV01000003.1:45386113-45628731 GCA_008326285.1 Oryza officinalis | reverse complement strand
GACGCAAGGAGGAGGCCGCAGAAAAAGAGCACAAGGCTGAGGCGGAAAGGAGGCGTGTTGCTGCGTACAGGGAGGAGCGAGAGCGGAAGCTTGAGCGTGCGCGGCGAGCGAAGGCAGCAATGGAGGAGAACCCCGATGCACAGAGGAAGGGAAAGTGGCCTCGTTGCACTCAGTAGTATGCACGAGTTGGTAGTTGTATGGTGTTAGGGTTTAGGCCGACCTTGTTTCGCTAAGTGGGTAGGAACGTGTTCCATCGGTTCGTGGGATCTCCATATCTATCCACTCAACGAATTTGCACACCCAACGATATGCCTATGTAACATGTTATCATTATGTACGATCAAGTTAGCGTTCTGCGTATTCAGAATTGGTACTAGAAATTGGAGCACATAAGTCATACCCGATCCATGTTGCCACATTGGAAGAATCGCCTCCCCCGAGTATTTGAGTTGAGAGACGACTAAAATATACAGTCATCACCACAATGGCACAACGGACGGTCACACCATGGTGGAATGAAACCGCCCAAAGGATGATGTATTGACATATGAGGAGTGATGAATTTTCGGAGTTGTCCCAAAAGTATTTTCGGAATTTTTAAACATACTAGTTGGATGCCCATGCGTTGCAATGGGAAAAAAATTAGGGCAACTTTAAGGCCCCGTTTGGATGGGATTAGTAAAACCAAGTTGTGCGTTCTGGAAATTTTCGGAGTTGTCCGAAAATCATTTTCGGATCTTCCGAAAAATTACAGAACCAAGTTGTGCGTTCTGGAAATTTTCGGAGTTGTCCGAAAATCATTTTCGGAACTTCCGAAAAATTAAAGAACCAAGTTGTGCGTTCTGGAAATTTTCGGAGGAGTCGACGGCGGGGGAGGACTGGCGCGGGAGGGCAGGCGCGGCAGCAGCGGCGCGGGATGGCCGGCGCGGCAGCGGCGGCGGGGGATGGCCGGCGCGCGGGCGCGACGGCGCGGGAGGAGCGGCGGCGCTACGATGAGGAGAGAGAGACGGTCAGACGGCTCGCGCGGGCGGCTTCGGTGAGGCGCTGAGGCGAGAGAAGAGAAGAGAGAGCGAGAGAGAGGGAGGCGTTTTTATTTGGAGCGGCTTTAGTGAGAACGGACACCACGGTTCCTTTCTTTTTAATATGGTATAGATACACTACAAATTTAGGTTTCTGCAAATTTTCGGAGCTATCCGAAAGATTTTCGGAATTCGAGAAGCAAAATAAGATTCTGTATATTTTTGGAGTTGTCCGAAAATATTTTTCGAAACTTTCGAAAATGATAGTGTAGTCATTAAGTTTATGAAATTTTTCGGAGTAGTTCTCTTTTGGAATTTTTGAAAAACGCGTGTAAACTCGGGAAGTTGCAGTGCAAATTTAAAATAAATAAAACCTAATTATCATATACTAATATTTTTTTACATGTCCTTATTTACTTCTCATCTTAATCTGATCTTGCTCGATGATCAGTTGCTTCTAGCTAGCTTTGGTTTGGTCATGGGACACGTATTTTTTCAGGAAGTTTCTTCTTTCTTTCTTTCGAACTCAACGTTGATCCATCTAGAAGATATGCACGTACACGTACACACACATACTGGGCTCCTCAAAGGAGCCGGCTGGGCTTTATAGGCGGCCAGGCCTGCCGCCCTCTGTAAGGGCGGCAAGGGGGTCCTGCCGCCCTTTGCCAGGGCGGCAAGAGGGCAGGAGGGCGGCAGGAGGGCAGGAGGACGGCCGTCCCGCGCCGTCCAGCGCGGCGTGTGCCACGTCAGCTTGCCGCCCTTGCGAAGGGCGGCAGGGTCTAGTTTTGCAAATTTTTTCGGCGCTATAATATTTCTATAAATATTAAAAAAAAATCTAAAAATACAAAAAATTCGACGATACCCAATCCCGGTAAATTGATTTGGTCTTTCTTGATTGGGCGATGATCCCCATGTGAATTGGGCCTTTGGGGATTGAGCGAGGATGGAGACGTTCTTTATTCCTCCCTCAACTATGGACTCAGTTCGATTTTCGTCCCTCGGCCATAATATTAGATATGTAGACCCCTTAACTATTAAAACCGGATCAATTTGTCTTCCCAGACGGCTTTGATGGTGGTTTTGCTTACGTGTCGCTTACGTGGCAACCCAGTAAGCTAAAAGATATAAAAAGACAGTGGGTCCCACCTATCATTCAGTGCTCCATCCTCCTTATCTTTGTTCTATCTCCCTTGGTTGGATCATGCAGAGGTGGGTGGTGATAATTTGCATCAATGAGCCTAGGTCAGCGGAGCGTGGAGGAGATGGGCATCGGAGCCTCGTATCGAGGCTAGCGGTTGACGAAGACCGCCGAAGCCAAGCGCTGAGGGCATCATTAGAGGGAATGAGGAGGACATTGCGAAGCAGCCCCCAACTCCAAACTGGCAGCCAGTGTTGCTTTCTTGAATTCGGCGGCCGTTGTGCTTTCCTCCTCTTGCAAAGGCACCCATGGACATTGTACCTGCGGACGGCCCCGAGGTGGCGCAGATTTTGAGCGACGGGGCGTTGAACGCGTCGTGCACCAACGGGAGGAGCGATGGTGATGGCGGGGGCAAGCACGGTGTACCAACGGGAGGAGCAGTGGCGGGATGGGGGGTAGGTGCATCGTGCCAACGAGAGGAGTGGCGGCGAGGTCGTGGCAGGCGTCGGCGCTGTCGCGGTTGTCAAACATGAAGAGGTCAAGGTTGGAGCCACGGCCCAGTGGTGCTTGGCCCAAGGTAGAGGCAAAGCCAGTCTTCGGCCCCATCGCCCCTCCCCTTTCCACCACTATCTGGTAGGATGGGCACCGACCTCTGCTGCTGTTGCCGATGAGAGGAGCCGAGGAGAAGGATGAAGGGGATGTCGTCCAGCGCACGTCCACCAACGCTTGGGCATCTTCTTCGTTGGCAGTAGCCTCTCCTTAATGTTGCCGCCGCTCACAGTACCACCGCCGTGCACTGTCCTGTCTCCCGCGCCATTCGGGGGAGTGAAAAAAGGGGATGGTTTTCACTGACATGTGGTAGTCAAGCCTATGTGGTGCCACGTCTGAGAAAAGTAGTGTCAAAACCACTCGGGGAGGTAGATTGACCTAGTTTTAATACTTAAGAAAGGTGTTATATCTGATTTTTTGGTTGAGGGACACGAATCAAACTCAACCTATAGTTGAGGGAAGTCAATTGGACTTATCCCAGCGAGGATCAATCCCATATGGGCCTTTGGAATAGCCCCTAGAGCTTTCACTGTGGTATGTGGGCCCTCTCTCAGTCCCACTGATCAGTGATCACTGACAATACCGTCAATCCTTTGCTTCAGGCAAGACAAGAGTGGAGAGGAAAACAACGAGCTCATCAGTCACCACCAGTCACCAGAGTCAGAGGTCCAGAGCAGAGGTAAAGCGGACAGCAGGACGAAGCTTCTACTCGACTGAAGTTTAGCGATCTCGGTAATCCGCCCTCCAAGATTAAAATAAATCCTGACGCCTTCTAGAACCCCTTGTCGCAAGCAAAACCTCCATCCTACAGTAAATCCTAAATCTGCAAATAACAAAGACCACACATCGTCGGTCGGTTGGTCCTAGTACTAATCATTCCTCCCCCCCCCCGATCTCTCCACAGACATGAGAAGCACGTGACAGTAAAACTCACTGCCCATCCGGCGTCACCTCGCCCACGTAAGACGCTATCTCTCGCCGGTTGACCCACACCTACTAGATCTGAGTGCTACCATCGAACACCTCACGCATCGGTTTTACTTCCTACGATATACGTAGAATCGGATTAAACATATCAAATTAAACATATTTTAGTACGTTTAGATTCATACTTTTAAAATATTATATCTTTATTTTTATTTTTTAATAGATGATGCATTGAGACTCACGTTTAAACATTTATGTTATTTAAAAATTATATGCAAACACATAAAATTAAATCATACAAACAACTCATAATAAAATAAACAATAATTACGTAATTTTTTTAAATAAAACGAATGGTTAATGTGTGTGTAACAGTTAACGGCATTATCTATTAAAAAACATAAGTAGTATGTTTAATTCAGGTCTACGTTGATATATCTTATAACGGAGTTAGGGCTGATTTGATTGTGGTTTAAATTGGTCTTACCAATAGACAAATTTAATAGTGTTTGTTGTCTATTTGGTCTGAAGCCAAATTTTAATAAGCCTAGAAAAAAGATCATTTCAATAGTGAATTTAGGCTATTTTGGTTTTAATCCAAACACAACGTTATCTTGTCAAGATTAATTATACTAAAACTTGTTAAATTTTGATATTGACATGCCGTAAACCAAATAACTTTTAGGCTAAGTTCGATAGTAGAAGTTGAAAGCTAATTTTTCGAGCACGCAAAACGAAACAACTCATTACCGTATAATTAATTAAGTATTACTTTATTTTTTAAAAAAAATTAATATGATTTTTTAAAAATAATTTTCATATAAAATTTTTTTGTAAAAATATGTAATTTAGCCGTTTAAAAAGCGTGCGTGTGAAAAATAAAAAAGTTGAGTTGAGATAGTTAGGGGAGGTGACTTTTACGGTCGCGCGACTCCGAACCATCCAAGGGAAGACGCCGACGGCGAGAAAAAAAAACCAGGATACCGCCCGCCTCGCGCGCGTCACGTCCGCGTCACGCACGCCTGCGCTGCGATTGCCGCTCGATCGGTTACTGATCGGTTCCGCTTCCACCACCCACCGTTGCGTTGCGTTGAGTCGTTGACCGCACTTCCCCTTTGTTTTCCACGTGTTTCTTCCAGAAATCGCTTGGCGTCGCGTCCGAGCCCCATCCGCCGCCGAGCCCACACATCCACTCTCGCGGACTCTGACCAGCTGACCGCAGCGAAACCCGCCCGCACGCGCCCACCACCTGCGCGCGCTACAAATACGCTGCTCCCCGCACGTACGCCGCCGTGTCTCAGGCTCTCGAGCTCGATCCCAACCTGAGCGTTCCAACTTCCAAGCGAACCGATGGATCATGGCGGCGAGAGGAGGAGCGGCGCCTGCTCGGCCCACGAGGCGGCGCTGAGGGCGGTGCAGAGGCCGGCGGCGAAGCCGTGGCGCGGCGCCGCGGGTGCCACGGCGCCGGCGCCGCCCAAGGTGTACCGCGTCGCGCCCAGGGACTTCCGGGAGCTCGTGCAGAGGCTCACCGGCGCTGGCACCGCGGCGCCGGCGGTGGCCATGGGCGCGAGGCACGCGGCGCCGATGGAGCCTGCGCCGGCTTACACGGGTGTCCCGGCGCACGGGCAGAGCGACGCGGCGGCGGAGATGTTCGACTACGCGTCGTGGTTCTCCGTGCCGCTGCTCAGCCCGGCCTCTATGCCGGCCGCCGGCTACGTCGACGACCAGCTCCATGGAAATGGTGCTTGACTGTAGTTATAGTATAGTCGCTGTCAGTGTAAGATCGACCCAAATTTTACAGTTCGATCGCTTCTTCTTATCGTAGAACGCTTGTATTAGTTTCTTCAAAGAAATGAAAGAATTCAATGAATAAACACATGAATTAAATTAGTTCGCGGCGGCATAAAGAACAATTTTTTTCAGTGGCTTTCAAGGTTCTTGTTCTGTCTGTGTATAATGATGTGACTATCCTCTTTGGTTTGCCTATCGCTGACGTGTAAATTATTCCCTGGTTATCTTGGGTTCTTGGGTTCATCATTAGCTAGGCGGCTGTGGTTACCAAACTTAATTAAGCTATCGTTGTCAACGTTGAATTTTTTTATCTAGATGGCTGAAAGTCAGCATGTGAGAATTCTGCCCATCAGTTCATTTCGCGTCTTCTTGTATTAAGTGATGCACGCTCAGAAACAAGCATGCAGTTGCTTCAATTCATAATGGGCGTTCAGTGGACAGTTAACAGACTGGACCAAGTTGAGTACTCGAGTACGAATAAATTTCACCCGATTTTACTCCCGACGGACAACATAAATGAAAATTCATCATCAACAATATCTTACCGTTACGCTGATCGTTGTCAAGCTTCATATTCTTACTGGTTTCTGGCTTTCTGCGGAACTCGCCAACATGTTCAATTCATCAACTAAAGGCTGGGCGCGGTTGATGGCAATAAGGTTGATGCTACACGTGACTTACTGGGCCGTGGAACTGGGCCTGAGGGCTTTTAGGCTGAGTTCTATACTCCATTTTCCAACTTCTCTTTTTTCACACGCACGTTTTCCGAACTGGTAAACGATGTGTTTTTGCCCAAAAAATTAAGAGACTTGTTTCAGAAAATCATATTAATTTATTTTTAATTTTTTTTAAACTAATGTTTAATTAATTATATATTACTAAACCGTTTGTTTTACGTGGCGGGAGAGAGGATTAGTTCCCAAAACTCAAATGCCGAACATCCTAGCGTGGCCCGTTGGCCTGTTCCACACCACAAGGCGTGGACCGTGGAGGCCCATCCGAATCAGAAAATCCCCGCCCCAGCCGACGTCGCACCACGAACTGCCGCATCGCCACTCCAATTAGGAAAAAGAAGTGGTCACAAAGAGGCAATAAGCTTATTTAGGTTGTGTTCGACACTGAGTTTTGAGAACTAATCTCTCCGATACGCAAAACGAAACGACTCATTAGCACATGATTAATTAAGTATTAATTTTTTTGAAAAATAGATTAATATAATTTTTTAAAACAACTTTCGTGTAAAAATTTTTGTAAAAAATATAGTTTAATAGTTTAAAAAATATGCACGCGTAAAACGAGAAATGTGAGTTGAGAAAGATGAGAGAAGAACACAGCCTTAATTTGAAAACCATTACTCTTTTCTTTAAGATTGAAAACCATTACTAGAAATTACCCCATTGGCAAATACTAGCAATGTAGCAGGATCAACAAGAGAATAGTCCAAGAAGAGCTTAAAAGCAGAGAAGTACTAATGGTTTTTGGATGTGCTCTGCCAGTGACCGCCTGACCGGCATCAAGGATGATGACCAGAGCACAAATCTCACGCATGGAACGATGATGAGTAGATCCTCTGATGTTTGTGATGTTCTCAATCACCTGACTAGCAAAGATGTTAATTTACATATAGCTAGTTCTCTTTATTGATTCATGGCGATACTATACCACACACGTACCACAACCAGCTAATAAACTGAGTAGGGAAAACAAGAACATATGCATCCAATTATTAGCTAATTAATTAAACACCAGTAAGCATCACCTCAAACTTTTAACCGCACATATATGCTCTTCATCACACACACTACCTCGTAACACCAACCCACTGATCCTTGGTGGCAGGCAGAGGCCGGCCTGCGCCGATCGAACTCGGCGTTGCAGCGATCAGCAGTAGGCGGTGCACTTGGTCTTGCAGTCGATGGTGCAACCGCCGCCGCCGCCCCCGCCGCCGTAGCCCTTGCCGGAGCTGCTGTACGACGAGAAGCACTTCTTGGGGCACGTCACCTTCTTCTTGTAGCATGGCCCCCTCTCGGAGCACACCACCGTGGGCACCACCACGCCGCCGCGCGAGTACCCGCCGCTGGGCGTGCCGTACCCTCCGCCCCACCCGCCGCCCATCCCTGGCACGTTGAACCCGCCGCCGCCCATGCCGCCCATCCCGGGGATGCTCCCGAAGCCCGGGATGGTCGGGATGCCGCCGCCGCCGGGATTGGTGCCCGGGTAACCCGGCTGCACGGACGGCTTGCCGCCGCCGCCGCGGGGAGGCTGCTGCTTCTTGCCGGATGGCGCGGACATGAGCTCGGCGACGTCGCGCGCGGCGAGGGAGGCGGTTGCGGAGAGCCCGAGCAGGAGGAGGAACAGCGCGGCGACGCGGGCAGTGCTGGCCATGGCTAAGCTAGCTAGTGAGCTCCTCCTCGTCGATCGATCCGTCGATGATGATGATGATGAGGGAGATTGTGGAGTTAAGTAGGGAGGGGAAGAGTGAGGATGAGATGAGATGCGCAATAAAGGAGAGAGGGGGTGGCGAGATAGGGAGGAGGTTGAGGAGGCCACAGGCGCATCATCACCAGCAGTGCAATGTCAGTGGAGTGGAGTTATGGCCTCTCTTAGCTTTCAAGCTTTCGTCCGGCTCACCACCTTTGACCCCCAAATCTTCCATGTTAAGATTCAGTACGATTTCGTTTGGCCGCCGGCCAATAACGCGACTCACGTGAACGTCCGTACTTGACACGCCCGCGTACGTTTTGCTACACCTGTTTTTTTTTTTCGGATACAAAAGAAGCGCATTTTGTAGTTAGAGAAGTAAAACTGTTTACAGGTGCTACAAAACCAAAAGAACGACAAGGAGACAGGACACAGGAGGAAAGAACTGAAGCCTACTCTCACAGAACATTTTGCGACCTAACTGTCCTCGCGTACTAGATGTGGATTGTCGGCATTGTGGCGTTGGCTAACCGCCACATCGCCGCCCCTTCTGCCATTGCCTTCCCAACCTCCGCCTAGCTTCTCTGTTGTTGATTAAATATCTGATTGTTTCGCTCTTTCCAAATTAACCAAGCCATAAGAGTAGCAATGATGTCAAATCCTTGGCGTTGGGATTTGGCAATTTTTTTTCATGCTGTCACATAGCCAACCATGGAAGGATCCTTCGTTCATTGGCAAGCATTTTGGGTGACCGATTGTCGTGAGCATCAGCCGCCAGAGCCGTCTCGACTCAGGACATGCAACCAGAATCTGATCAATGCTTTCGTCATGTTGATAGCAAAAAACGCATTCGCTAGGGTGCGGCAAACCCCTGGTGCGCAATCTGTCCGTCGTCCAACATCACTTGAGAGCAACCAGCCATACGAAGTAGCGACAACGTGGTGGTGCGAGCGATTTCTAAATCGGTGTTGATTGGAAGAGGACTCTGCAAGGAACAATGCCTAGGGAGCTGACTGAGATGAGTATTGCCATGTGCTTTCTCACTTCCAGATGAATGAGTCTGACTGATCAGTCAGTTGATCCATCGAACATAGCGATGTTAAAGCGAATCGTTTGCCCTGTTGCACCTATTGTGATCGTGCTGATGTTAAAGCAAATTGTTTGATTTTCACAGTAATAAACTCTAAGACTTTAGCTTACCGCACTGCTAGTACATGCCATTGTGCATACTATATTTTTGAAATTGCTAACGTGCATTCCACAGAAAATCAAAGGACAAATCTTATAGATTTTGGACCGCTAGATCCGCTTTGCAATTTGTTCTCCAGTGAGCTTCTCCCCTATCTCTGGCGACCTTGATAAACTCCAGAGATCGACGACGACGACCCCGCCCAGTTAGCGTTTAGGGTTGGTGTCATGGTAGAAGCGAAGTAGGGGGAGGAGAAGAGTTGGGAAGTTTCTCGTCTTAGACGGATAATAGGGGATGCGGCAACCCAAAAGTGCACCATGGAGATGGGGGCTGGCGACGGTGTCTCTTAAGCTGTGAGGTCAGTAGCGAGAGCAAAGTAAAATCTAGAGGTTGGCACTAGCAGATCCTCTCACCGAAGGTGAAGGAGGGTGGGGCAGATCAATCATCAGAGACGGATGAGGAAAGCTACCAGGGACACCTCATCAAAGCACGGATGCGTGGTCGGAAGGAGGCATTAGCATCCGGCCGTTCGCGGTGGAGATACGGAGGATGGGGGTGTATAAGAATTAGGGGTAAGATCTCAGCCGTTGGATTACAATTGTACGGTCCGAAAATTGCCAGATTTGAACCTAGTTTTCTGTCAAATTATATATAGGCAATCCCTCTATTTTTCGCAAGGAACATATGTTCTCTTTCTCTATGGGTTTAGGTATGTAGCTGATCCGATTGATGCATGCAAGTGTACAACTCAATGGATTAACATCCCAGTCGTGCACGCTGTTTCGTCACACTTGGATCGGATGCATGGCACGTACGTGTGGTGTGCAACGGTGTAAGGCATCCGGTGGAGCGATCAAGCAAGTCGCCGACATGGAACGTGGGAGGAATTGAAGGCGAGGGAGACGGCGGCTGATGCTGCGGCATACAGCTCACTTTCTGGCACCGGCACTGCTCCTGTGTTTCAATTCGTTCAGACTTTCAGGTCTTTGGGGGTGAACATTTAAGAGGATTTTTATATGAACCTGGACAGTGCTGAGGCTGTTTCTAGATTGGAGAAGCTTAAATGGAACACCCAAGTTCCAGATCATTTCTGAACCATCCACATGGTAAGGTTGGACTGTAGGAGTAGTAATCCAGATCAAGCTTTGAGTACCTTGTATGAAAGTGCAAACCAACTCAAACAATTTATTGCAATAGTCTCGTTCTCGTAGCTCACTTGCTGCCGACCAGACCAGTTGCCTGCATCCTGCGGCGGTGGATGTTTTCCGCCATAAATCTGTATCTGCTCGGCTGACCAACCACATTACTGTCCTAACTCATTTGCCATGCCTCTGCATCATCCTGCAGATAGGCCACACAAACAGCAAGCTGCGTTTCATTGGGAAAAACAGCTAGATGAGTCATTTTCTAAGAGGACCCACTCGGCCATGCTTTCGGCAAATATATCTGTATATCTCTCATATCTACTCATCCGTCTCAAAATAAACGAATCTAAGATGTAATGTGATTTTTTCTAATATAATGAATCTGAATAGAGACTTATTCAAATTTATTGTCCTAGAAAACGTCATAACCTATCCTAGTTTGGTTTTTTATGAAACAAAATGAGTAACTTTCTCGGATAATAGATGGATGGGAAATTGACAATCTCCATCCTCTGTTCATATATCTGTGACCTAAGCTAAGCCACTATGTTTTCTAGTACAGTATTACTATCCAATATGAGCTACTATAGAACTACTCTGTAGTCTATACGTCATGAACGCCAGTCAGGGATCGCTATCAATAACATCATGTCGTTGCACCGAAAGCAGGGGGCAAGTAGATAAACTCATGAGTTAGAACTTGGAAGTCACAGGCTAAGCAAAAGCCAAAAGCAACCACAATGGCAGCCTAAGTGCCTTTTTCACCACTGAATTTACATAGAAGAGTAGTAACTAGTACTAGACTACATACAATTTGTCAAGGCTCAGGTAACACTAACCAATTAACTAAGTAGTACTAGTAACTATTGTGGTGGGGAGATGGAAACAGGATCAAAGAACCTCTGTTGTGTTCTTCCCAATTGCCATCTCCTGCAGGCCAAAATACACCACAAAATTTCCTCTTTCCTCCTGGCTAAATTCCCCAGCATGGCAGCATCTGTAAAACTACAAAATTAAAAGAATATTTTCTCAGATAAATTTACACACACACACAAAGAAAGGCCTAATTGCATTACGAATTTGCAAAAGGAATAACCATGATAGCATCAGCATTCATCTTCATCCTCCCCATCTTGCACAAAGCCCCCTCCCATCTCGCAAATCCAATCCCAGACCTTCGCCGGCACGGGCATCACCGACAGCCGAGGCTGCCGGAGCAGCGCGAACTCCCTCATCCCCTCCACCTCGCCGCCCGTCTTCTTGATGTCCCCGAGCGCCACCGGCCGCTGGAACTCCCCCACCGCGCGGACGTCCACGGCGCCGCCGCTCGCCGCCTCCCCCTCGTACCACTCCCTGGCGACCTCCACGACGCCGACGACGCGGCGGGAGGCAGCCCCGGCGCCGGAGTGGTAGAAGAGGCAGCGGTCACCTTCCCGCATGGCGCGGAGATTGTTGATGGCTTGCCGGTTGCGGACGCCGTCCCACGGCGCGACGCCGCCGCCGGGGGCGCGCGCCTGGTCGGACCACGACCACTCGCCCGGCTCCGTCTTGAGCAGCCAGTACTTGCAGTTGCCGACTGCGGCGGCGTTCGGCTGGACGATGGCCGGTGTTGCTTTCTTCGCCATACCGCGTGGATTCAGAGCTCCGGCGATCGCCGGGGTGAGGCGAGGCAGGTTCTTTCGGCGGGAAATTGGGCGGCTAGGGCTTGTGGTTGCGCGGGGAATTCCCAATCTCACCATCGTCTTCCCACTCCCGGCGCCTCCCCGAAACGTAAAAAGATACAGCTTGGTATGGGCTGGGCTGGGCCGGGCTACCTACAAGCAGGCTTTGTCCAGATGAGCCTATCTTTTTCTTAACTTCAAACTGCAACTTCTGCTTTTCTGTTAACACATTTTTCAAACTATTAGTGAAGTATCTATACTCCTTAAAACGTTTGCAAACATGGTGTCCGTTCCGTCTTGGGTATACCCCTGACATGTGGGACCTGCAATGTCAATGATGGAGTCGTCCGGTCGATCCCTCATCTCGCTCCCGTCTCTCTCCCCAGGCCTCTCCGTCTCTCTATTGCACGCGCCGCTTCCTTCGCCCCTGGCCACCGCCTTGCCTCCATCGCGGCGAATCAACACCCTGAAGTCCGGTTGATCCCCATCCCATTCCCATCTCTCGCCAGTTGCACGCGTCGCTTCCTTCGCCCCTGGCCATCTCGTGCCACCATCACGCCATTGCACCGTCACCACCGTGAATCGTTCTCAGGCGTTGCCGTGGTCCCCTTGCTCGTCGCGGGAAGCTGTAGATGGAGCAGATCGATGGTGGCGGCAGTCGAGGAGGCGAGATCCACGGTGGTAGGCGGTCGAGGTGGCGAGCTCCTGGCGGGGCACATATCGAGATGGCAAGGTCGAGGTCCTCGTTGCCGTCGTTGTTTTCCTTTCTCCCCATTGTTCGTCGGGCAAGGCGTGGCAGGATAGATGCGTAGAAGTCGACGACGGTGGCGCATGGGAGGAAGAGAAGCGGCCGGCGCGGTGTGCGAGAGGAAGAGGAGTGGACGGTGCTGTGTTGCGCGTGGGATGGGGATGGACAGGCTGATGATCTAGGTCAAACGGGATAAGAGAGTATGGCAATGGGCCATGAACTAATACGTAATTTTTTCTCTACTTTAAGGGCTAACATAGAAAAATGCTTATAGACCCACATCAAGTACATGCATTAGGGGGATGGTTGCTTAAGCCGGGTCTTTGACCGCTTTTGCTCAAGTGGATGATGGGGGTGCTGCCTACGTTGGATGGTGGAGGATGGTTAGAATGCGTTTATTGTTTTACTCGACAGTTGCTTCTTTATTTTTGTAAATATCAGTCGAAGATTTTGATTATTTGTACTATCAAATTATGTGTTAAACTTCAAGACAAATATCTCGATCAAAATCTTATATTTTTACAACACAAAAATATATTGCGGATATTAATTCTAATAGTAAAAGTATATGAGATGACATTCTCTAATCGATTAGCCATGCTAGAAACTTGTAGTTTTGACTTTTAAGTATCTCTTAAAACATCCGTTGCAACGCACGGGACATGGATCGAAGCGGCGGGGACCGACGGAGCTTGTGGCGGTGCAGATCTGGGCGGCATAGGTCGGCGGAGCTCGGGGCTTCCCTCTGCTGCCTCTCGTTCTCACCGCCCATCTACTGGCACGTCGCCAGGGTGCCGACGCCTGGGAGGCGCTCCGCCGCTCGCTCGTCTTGTTCTGCGGGCAGCCCCTCGGCACCATCGCCGCCTTCAACCACGTCTACAACCAGGTAGGTAGCTATTCGCGGCGGCACTTCCGGAATGTGCGCATTCATCTCCTGAGGGCTTTGCAAAACCGTATGGTTTGTCTCATCTGGGAAGCTTGCTTGCTTTGCTTGCAGGTGTTCCTGAGGGATTTCGTGCCAAGCTTGCGTTTTCACAGATGTGAGAGTCCATGTGATGTCGTCTCCTCTTGCATATCAGGAATTCTAAGGTGAAGGAATAAAATTATGGTTCATAAATTATGTTAAAATTACTTTGGATTAAGACACACAATGTAATGTCAATATACTGATGTAAATTGCTGCTGGAGTTGATATATAATTGACCTCAATAGCCACACATAAGTTGATCTATGAAAAAGTATAGTCATTTCCAAAACATTTGCCATTTAAAGATCACAATCTTTGCTATTAACTCTTCAACAAATCATGCAGAGTCTTTTTCAAATTTATTTTACATGCAGGAGTGCAGCATTACCGAATTTAGGAAAATCGGTGGTACACTGGTGTTTCGACAAGCTTTACTGGTATATTCGAGTGCAAAATGTGTTTTCATTCTTCAACATCTGAAGTTTGTGCAGATGTGACATGGAAAAACCTGGAAAACACTGTTGCCTGTTGATTATTGGCATGACGTGGGGAAAAGATGCTGAAGAAATCAAGCATTGCGTGGGTGATATACAACGTCGACTGAATGGCTTGTTTTTTCATTCTGAACCTTGTCCAAAATCATGGCGCTGTATGTTTCCTCTCTCCCTGGACCTGGAATTGGGGTTAATTCTGTTTATGTGTTGCTCTTGATTGGGGGATGTTTGCTAGCCATGACATTCAGACTGCTCGTTGCAGCAATTCCAATTCACCAGACTGAATCAGGACTGTGTTAGATTAGTACATTGTTTTTTTTTTATCATGAGGCATGTTGAAAATCTGATTGAGAAACATATGCGGAATCTGCTTTCGTCCTGAATGATCTTGAATCTCCTGATCTAAGAGATACACAATATTTAAAATGCTCATCGGAGAGTGATCTGAAATGAATTTCATTTTCCTTTTCCTGTTATGCTTCAGAAAATGCATGGGATCAACCGGAGCAAGTCTATGCAGATCAGCGGCAAGATTATAGGAAATGGACTTAGCAGACTATCAGTTGCATGGTGACATGCATATGGCCAGTGGCGAGTGCAGTATCAAAATCTAGGGGTGCAGACAGCAGGTCAATAGGAACTAGCGAATCATATAAAATAACATTTGAGGTGCAGATCTTCAGGTGGGAACTACAGATGGCAAGAAACTGATATGAAGAGGAAACTCAACTGTTAATCAGATGAACGTATAATCTGCGTTCATTTGTATTGATGAAATATTGGTGGCATCGAAAATTTTGTTTATGAATTATACTCTTAGTTAAGTTGTGAAAACAACTCTTGGTTGGTTATTTCTGATTTCAGCAATGCCACTTAATTGATTCCCTGCCTTTTCGGATGCAATATATGGAAGAATGTGCTACCTGTAAATTAAATTAAGTCATGCAATTAGAAGTTGTCTCTTTAGCCCGTCTAATTTTGTTTTTTTTAAATGATGTATTAATATAAATCTGTCTTGGGAGGTTTGGGAGCCAGATAGTCGTCTCTTCCTTTCATTAAGCTTACACTGTGATTTTTGAATCTTACTGTAACCTGTAGAGCAAACTAAATTTTGAGCATATAAATAATCATGATCTAATCATTTCTATTTTGGCATTTGTTAGTTCATCCTTTCATGTTCTTCATGCTGTTTGAAGATTTATCATTTCAAGTTCTGATAATAGAACTTGTAATGGGGTGCCTCATGCTGTGACTCATATCAGAACAGCCAACGTAAGTAGGTCTAGCAGAAAGGGATTGATCAGCTTCGCACTGATGTTTGCTCATTGATGAAACAATAGGCATTAGGCCTTTTTATTTTCAAGCATTTAGTTTGCCAATATTGATGTTGTTGACCCTTGGTACTATCATGTAGTAGAAGCCATATTCTTCGGTGATATTTACACTAAATGATTATTTAACTATTATTTCACCTAGTGTGATTTGAAAGTGAGACATTTTATTTGTTGCAACGCATAGGCACCCAACATTTTTAAAAGTTTCTTTAGAAAATCCAATAAACCTATTTTTAAAGTTCATAATAATTAATACTCAATTAATTATGCATTAACGGATTAATTCGTTTTAAGTACCAAAAATGCTAAACCAAATTGTAGATTCAAACTAGGCCAAATCAGTGCACCTACTCCTGAACTCTTGGGTAGTTGGGCATGAAGCAAACCAATTTGGAGCTATTTACAAAACACAAAACTCAATATCACAATGGTGTGCCCAAAATGATGGTTTGGAGTGTTCCTTTCATCTGTTGCGTGTTGCAATGTTCCTTTCGACAACTAGGGCATACAACTAACTGAAACAGTTCTAACAAAGTCTGGAGCTAGAGCATAGTAATGGAGTAGTTTTCGCAATGTTGTAGCTTCAGCGTTCTAATTGTGGGACTTCTTGTAAGCTTGGCAGAAGTTGAATCAGCAAAACTGGCGTCACTTGTGTTTACTTATGTCGTTCCAGTTTGCCCCTCTTTTGCTGCCTCTTGCTGCTGCTGCTGCTTCTCTGCCCAGTACTTCTGAAGAGGTGGCCTAAATATAACATTCCCAGATATCACTCCAATCCTGTAATTGTTTGGAAGACAGAATGGCCAAGAACATCAAAATAAGCTTGAAACAATAACAAGACATCTCATTATCTAAAAAAAACAAATAACAAGACATCTGCTTCGAATGCCAGAAAGCAATTATTCAGTTGTAAAGACAACAAACAAAACACTGCAACGAAACAGCACTAGCTGAGAGCAAAATCAATTCAAAAATTCAGAGAGGATTCAAAATAGCCACAATAGCTGCAGGTAATCATGGACATCCAGCAGGATATGGCCAGTCCTAATAAGAAGATGTAATCTAAGGATGCTAGGTAATTTCTTTCGCCACCTGGTTTGGAACGGGGAAAGTTTGCCCCATTCCTGCTAGGTAAATTTCAGGACTATCTTTATTACACTGTAGACGGATGTAGATGAACATATTAAAAAAATACCAGGATGTTAACAGTCAAAATGATGTACAATGACATAAACAAACAATTTAATGCATTGCAGGGGAAACAGGCCTATAGTTGGACATAATGTGATGTATAACTTGCCACCTACTTGAGTGTAGAGCATTTCAGGCATGCAACTATCATATCTCACATTAAAGCATACTGTAGTAACATGTTAGTGACTTTAAGCTGAACAAGGATGTCAATTTCATACAAGAGTTTAAATACGGTGAAGGTAGGCAGTTGCAGTGACAGATGTTTACCAGTGCCAATTACCATGAATTATATCAGGCCTAGCATTTTTAATCAGAGTACACAAATGCATATGCAGCTGTTCCACATATATGCAGAATCCCTAATGCAATTGCTAAAAAAAAAGGAATACATCCAATATTTTTCCTAATCAAACACAAGTATGCTTATTCACATAAGAATAAGGCACCATTTTATTTTCCAAAAAAAAAGGTATCGCATGCCATCATACTCCTAGTGAGAGTTTCGAAAAACACCGATTTTTACTATGAAATAATACGGCAGGATTCGAGAACAAGCCTCCAATTCACTTGATCTTTCTGCGATCTGCGGACACCGGTGGAGATAATTTGTCCAGCGTAATTTTGCTCCACATCTAATTACTACGACCAGACACCCATTACTCTTTCCCTCTAAATACCAAGAATCGTAGGCTTGGTCGCCTGGGCGAGAATCAATTGTGTACCCTACTAGGATAGCAAGATAAGCATAGAATGACCCAGATGGATTCATATCACAAGTCCCATCATAATCGGAACGCACAACATCGCAAGCCCTGAACAAACACTGAACGAATCTGGCTAGCATCAGAACTGGTAGGAAACAGCAGCCGCCGCAGCAGCACATCTGAGCGAGCGATGGTGCGGAGAGAGGGTCGGAGAAACTCACACGACGGCGCCGGCCACGAGGGGGAAGGAGAGCCGCATCCTGAATTTCCTGGTCCCTCTCGCCTTCTCCCCGCGGGTTCTTCTGTTTCTTGGCACTCTCGCTATTTTCCCCCCCCACGATTTCTCCGGTCAGCCAGAGCAAAGCCGACAGATAAGAGAGAGCCCCCAAAGAAAGGGGACAGGACTAGGACGAGTATCGATCGCTTCCTGTGCCGTCCGATCAAGATGGCCCTGGGTTATTCTATATCGGACGGCTGGGAGATTTACATCGAAGCCTTCTTCTTCACGATTTTATAACATTATTATAGGACACTGGAGCAACTTCCTCTATTAAATTTATTTTTCATCATCCCACATACCAATATAGAAACTAAAAAGACTAGAATATTCACGCTTCATCAAATTCAATGCAATTATTTCTCTCTTTTATCAGCTCCTAATACATATTCTCTACTTTCATACACTGTGGTATGATTAATAAAAATAAACTTATTTTAGGATATGAGGAACCCAAAAAATTATCTTATTCTGGATCAGAGAGAGTAAGTTTCTAAATTGCCTGATTAAAAAAACATTTCTTTTTTTTACGCGCGCGAATCGTGTGGTTCAAATGTGTTTGGGAGAAGTGACCTGAGACTCAATAGAATTCTTAAACTATGTTTTGTTTTCAAGAATTTGATAAGATAAATAAGGATGTGTAACTATGTTTTGTTTTCAAGAATTTGATAAGATAAATAAGGATGTGTTCGGCACTTTTCTCTTTCATTTTCTACTCTTTCGTTTTCCACACGTATACTTCTCGAACTGTTAAATAATTCGTTTTTTTAAAAAATATATAAAAACGTTGCTTTTAAAAATCATATTACCATTTTTTAATTTTTTTCAAGTTAATATTTAATTAATTTAAACATTAATGAGCCATCCTATTTTTTATGCCGGAGAAAAAAGGTTACGAACCCGAACCTTTAGTTACAAACACAGCCTAAAGTTCGTTCTTTGAACAGTGCGGTCTACATACATCTTCAGAGATTGATATGTGAGCGTAAAACCGGCAACGTTGCAAGTTTCAAACAACATAAGTTCATAAGTACCATTACAAACTTCATACACGTATACAAACGTTTAAACTTCATACAAACTTTATACTTTCTCCACTCTAGAAAAAACACAATGTGCAGCTCAGAGAACTGCACCTAACTCACTTGGCAGGACGCCTTCCCGCACTTGATTCCAGAGTGTGCTCATATTTCTTCTTAATTATACATTGATAGCAGTCTCCTCCCTAATATCCAACGGGTCTGATATTTTACATGGATTGCTCTCATTGCAAACATCTTCTCATCTGCTTCTAATTGTGTGTGCCCTGCGTGTAGATGTAGTCCAAATGAGCCGCGAGCAAACGCTCCACTACGCAATCTTCTGCGCAACCTTCCACTCTATCATCATTGTTTCCCCTCTCCACAGCCTGTGACACAATACCCACAACATGATGGTAACAAAATCGGATTTAGTTAAAGATACGGTCAATTAATCAAATTATGCTCTGTACATGTAAATTTAACAAAGGAAAACATGTACTAATGCAACATCATATATATCCACATGAAGCTAGAGATCAAATGGACAACTGAAAGTAAAATAACATTTATTTTTCCCTTCACCTTGATGGAAGCTTTGCTAGGCTCAATTGGCCCAATTCGACCACCATGGCTTATGCTGATGGGGAGGAGAAGTGCTACAAGGCAAATGGCTATGACCTTCGGTGACATGGTGTGTTATGTTGTGTAGGATTAGTAGTATCGAATAGGTCATGGAACCTGCATGTACAATGGTGTCCTTTAGTCGCTTTATATAGGATTCAAATCAGGGGAGAACGGTGTCATTCCTAGCATTTCTTTTACAAGGATTTTGGTTTTAAACCGATTTGAGAAAAGGGATATATCGTAGACAAGTATGGATAGATGTAGTTATGCTTCTGCGGTGGCAAGTAAGAGTACAGTTGATTGGTTTCCTTACCCCTAAAAAAGAAAAGAAAAGAAAAATTGCAATAGAGAAAACATACAGGAGTACGTATTGTTAGTTATGGAAGTGCATGCAGACAAATGACAAGTGACGATGCCTCTCATCGTTTATTACGCTATTAGAAAAACAACTTTCGTAGACGATACTCAAGTGTCATTTTACAGGTGGGCCGAATTTTTACCCCTAAATGACGCCTGCATTGTCCTATGTTAGAGTTTGTGTCGAATATATGTACAAAGTCGGTTACAGTTTAGGACTTGGAGTTGTAATAGGTGTAGGATAGAGTTAGAGTCGAACTCTATCCTAAGCTCTCTCTTAAATAGAAGACACACGGTTATAACCGCAAGACGACAGTAGCATAGGTGTGGGTACGACTGGCCGGCGGTCTAGCCGGTGGAGGGTCGTGGATATCCAGAT
Organism: Oryza officinalis; assembly: GCA_008326285.1. Taxonomy (NCBI): domain Eukaryota; kingdom Viridiplantae; phylum Streptophyta; class Magnoliopsida; order Poales; family Poaceae; genus Oryza; species Oryza officinalis. Next base: position 45,608,794 of record BDMV01000003.1, on the reverse strand, counting down.
ACACTGTAATATGCTGGATTGGGGAGGAGCGCCTGTAATCAGTGTCCCCCGGGATGTAGGCTTCGGCTGAACCTCGTTAACAAATATTGTGTCTCGATCGGTGTCCTCTTCATGTTTGGATCTTCTATGTTGTTTCTTTCGTGTTCGGTTTCCGAGGTTTATATTGGGCCGGTTTTCTAACATCCTAAGTGAAGGGTGAGATGATCGTCCACCTGCGAAAATATATTTTTGTAGGCGGACGGCTTAAGACATCTGCGTACGAAAATGTATAAATTATCATAGGCGAAGGATTTAAGTGGTCCACCACTCATTTCCTTCCTCCTCGGAGCCTCCGACGCGTGGTGGGCATAGTGCGCGTGAAATTTAGCTGGTCTTTTGTGAATTTGTGATGGTGGAATGCATGAATTTTTGTTGTGAATTTTGGGGTGGTGGAATTGCATTGTGAATTATATGGATTTAAGGATATTTGGGGATCTGAATTTTGTTTTTTACGCCCAAAACCATTTTTGTAGTCGGACCACTTAAGGTGGCTGCCTGCGATAATTGATTTTTGTAGGCGAATAAAGGTCCAATTACGAAAATAGTCAATTTTTGCATGGTTTCAGGTGCAGGCAGAGCATTTGTCCGTTTGGAAAAACGAGATTTGGCCACCTGAAAAAATATCAGTTTTCTAGTAGTGTTATATCGGTTGATCCACGAAGAAAAAAGAAAATATAATATGTGTTCTTTTCTATTTAAAAATTAATATTGGAAAATAAAATACAATGAAAAATCTCAAAATCAACTTAAAATTAAGTTTCAAAATTTAATTTTTGGTTGTAGCTAATAAGCCAATAAGCAAATGATAAATTTGTGTATATGGACTCCATCTGTCCATAAATATAAGTATTCCAAACATTTAAAACTTGTTCACAAATATAAAGATTCATACGTACTACTTGCATCAATCATCTAAGATTCAAATTTCTTTCAATCTATCCCTTTTGTTCGAAAATAAATTAACTTTTAGGTATTTTTCAAGTTTGTAGCCATAAATTGAACCCTAACCACCTAACCAACTTGCTACTCCATGCATCCTATATTATTTAATGAGGGTTATCAAAGTCCATAATTTTTTTCTTAGCATTAATCTTTACTAAATAATCTAGATATGCTTGTATTTATGGATGAAGGAAATATATAGCTACCTACACTTCCCAATCTTACTCCTTTGTGGCTTTGTCAATATAATTGCAGTCCTCGTTACCTAGATATATAGTCTTGTGCATGTGAGTGTCCGATCAAGATCCTTCACGACGTTCTTAAAAAGAAGAGAGAGATCGACCATTTCCGAAACGAAGCTGAAGTGTCTCTCATTGTATATTTCGTGATCCTTCATATTAGGTACGTAGCACTAACATAGTTACTCCAGAGAGCTTGCAATCTTGTTAGTAGCTAGCTGACTAGTACTCCACTATTTAGCTGACCGGTCACTTTCTGTGTCCATGCGCAGATCTAGAGACGAGGATCGCGCGTCGCTTTCCCCGCGATGATTACCTCCGATCGAGAAGAACACATATGTAGATGAGTAGGTGACCAAGGACGACGGCAAGGCGAACGTACAGCTAAGGTCGTTCTTAATTGATTCGATCCCATTGCCATGCAACCCGGGGAAACCAAACCAGATCAACGTCGGCCAGCCACAGAAACACGTAATCAATCGTACGTCCAATTCCAAGGCGGCGGCGTCGGCGCGACTCCGGCGGTGCACAGCCACACCTGCAGCTAGCGCCCCCCCGGCCCCCACCACCACCAGCTTAATTATTAATCAGTTTGTTCCAACGCGCGCGCGAGAGAGAGATCAGCAAGCTGATCGAGCGTGCAGTGCCCGAGTGGCCGCGTCGTCTAGCTTGCTTGTGCCGTGCACGCCGCACGCCGGGGGAGCCGAACCGATCCATCAACTCGATCGATCGGCCGCGCGCGCGGGCAACGGCACTGGACCTTGGTTGGTTGGTTGCGACTTGCGACGTCGACGCGGGTGCGGGCGCGCGTCGAGGGGCCGGGCAGCGTACGTTATGGTGGTACTATATGCTGTGTTTTGTTGTGTTGCGTGGGGTGAGGCCTGTAGCGGTGTACCCGCCTGTTTCTGTGTGCGCGAGATGCGTGGTGGTCGAAAGTCGAAACTGTGGGAGTGACGCCGCGACGGTGACGGGCGGGGGTTCGCGCGCCGGGATCATGCATGACCGTGCGTGCCGGGACAACACGGCTTTGGTGGGCCGGCCTTAAACTTTCAAAACTGTGCTCCGTTCGGACGCATCAGGCCCATTACGCCATCACTTGTAGTCATGTACTCCTGTATATCCTGAGGGTGAGTTCGTTAGGAGAGGATTAACGAAAAGCTCGTTTTTCACGCACATACTTTTTAAACTGCTAAATGGTCTATTTTTATATCTTCTATACGATATGTTTTTTATATATTCTATAAGAAAATTGTTTCTTAAAAAAATCATATTAATTTATTTATAAAGTTTAAAATAATTAATCATGTACTAATGATTTATTTATGTATATATATTGTCAATATTCACTTTTTCCTCCTCTCAAATACTTCCTTTGTCTCAATTCCTTTGCTTTCCGTCTACAACAAACCCAGCTTCCCATCGCCGGCAGCATCTACAACAGCCTCTTCTCTTATATACTTGCCCTGCCCGTACGTTTATACGTGCTCGTCGATCTTGCCTTACGAGACTGACACCGGATCACTCAAAAGGGATACCTTACCAACTCTGTAACACTCTTTAACATTTTTTTGGCAACATTGCGCATAGGGTTAGTACACAGTACTTGATGGTCCATTGATTGACAGCCGTTTCAATGGGTTGATATTCAAGGGCGAGAGAGTACATTCGAAGTAATCAACAAAAAAGCATTTAATTTCTTCATGTACGTGTGCGCGTGCTTAATTTTACATATGTACCACGCATCTTAAATTCTCTTAATTTAGACCTCAACAGTTTGTATGTACACAACTACGGCTTTCTGCCAGCTAGTTTTTCTACGTACCCCTTGCAAAATGGAAAAATATCATGGGAAACGAGTTAAGTGTTGAAAACTCATAAAAAAACGTGTCCATAAGTTTTGTAAATTCATAAAAAAAATAATTGAGATAGCTGTATATATGAAATACGTTATCACCAAATCTCAAGTCCAAACTCAACTTCATTTGAGAGAAACAAAAATAACAAATTTCAAAGGAATAGTGTCATGTTACTATTCACTCAAATTTTATTTTTTTTGTTGCTCCTAAATAAAGTTGAGTCTAGACTTGAGATTTGGTAAGAATGTATTTCATATCTACACCTATCTCTAGTAATTTTTTCATGAATTTTAAAAACATTTAGGTATGATTTTCACGAGTTTTCAACACTTAGCTCGTTTTCACCAGATATGTCCTCTTGTGATGAAATATATATACCCCATAAGTCCTAATAACAATCTACTCCCACTCCCACATTTTAAAGTCCAGAGGGGTAAAACATTTCACACACAATTCAGAGAACACTTTTGGTCAAGCTTCAACTTAATAGTTCTCTTGTCAAGCTCTATCTAGCTTCATCTTAAAAAATAGCTAGATGTTCGGCTATTGAACATCGGATCTTCAATAGTTTCGATGTTCGGACAGACGTTGTTTGCATCATGGACACAAATTTCTTCCTTAGAGCTTTGTCTAGAAGACATTGTCCTATATTTCTTGTTCGTTTGGTTATAGGGGCTGTTGTTTTGAGGAACTCCTTGCTCTCTTTTTTAGGTTTGCCTTAAAAAAGAAGGGTAGATGTAGGCTAAGATTATGTGAGAAAGCTATTATGTTCACATTTTAAACAAGGTAGTGTCTTAAATCACTTTATTTTAGTTTACAACGGTCATGTTTGGCATAGCTCAGGATCTGATATTTTTAGAAGCTGGGTATTCCTAAGGATTTTGATTTAGGATTACATCGATAACATCTAGATAAATCATTTTGTTTCTATTTTATATATGAAATATAAAATTTTAAATCACTATAACTTAAAAATATAGAAACTTTAAATTCAATATGGATCTAGACATTGTAACACATATGACCAAAGTATACACTCCATATCATGTAAGAATATATAAAAAAAATAGAGCTCTACCAAAAATCTGAAAATTAGCTAGCTAGAGCTCTACCAAAACCCGGAGTTTTCAGCTGCTGGCAGCCGACAGACGACAAAAGCACAAAATGCCATGATACAGCGAACCTTTCCCTTTGGGCACCATCATGTCAGTCCAGCCCAAGTTTAACATCCGTGACATTATTTATGTGTACCTAATGTGGCCCCCATGTCATCACCCTACCCACAAAAAGAGACAACAAATAACTTTAGTTGCTTAGCTAGCCGCTCCCTTGTTTTATGACCAAACTTAACTTTTTATTAGTGGCCATCAAATTGAATATAATGGCTTCCCTTTTAGACTAGAAGAGGGTACAGAGAGAAAACTAAAAGGGTGATTTTTTTTCACTAATGTCTTGATTAATTTCACCCTCGGTGACGATATGTCGACCCTAGTTTCGTCAAGATTGTTACTGTAATATGCACGGGAAATTCACTAAAGTTTTATCAAGTACAAATTGGGAAACTACCTGTAGGTAGGTTGGTTAACTTTCATTTCACTAGTGGCGCCAATTAAGAAGCTTTCGTGCAGCGCCGCGCGCGCGCTTCTCCTTTTTCTTTAAGATTACAGCTAAAGCTAGAGCTAAGGTGGCGAAACGGGAGGCCTTTCTCGCCGCGCCCCCTTGGTGCCATCGCCATTGCCGCAAACACCTGAGCTCAGCTAGCTAGCTAGCCTGCTAGCCCATGCAGGGCCTCACGTCCCCGCGATGCGCTCCTTTCTGCGGCCGCTCCGGCGCGGCCGGGGCGCCACGCACGCGGCGGCCTCCGTCGTCGGCGGCGCACCGCGGGCAGCAGGGAGCTGGCTGCGGCCGGCCGCTGGACCGCGTGGCCGGGTGGGTCGGCGGCGGCATCGCCGCGGCGTTCTTCGCCTCCCTCGAGCGGTGCTCCTGCGTGAACGTCCGCACGCACGACGAGCTCGACGACGAGATGAGGGACTCCGAGGAGCCGCTGATCATGTTCGATGACGTCGACAGCAGCGGCAACGCTGCCGCCGGCGCCGGCGCCGGCGCCGCGGGGAGGAGGAGCAGGAGGAGCGAGAATAGCAAGCGAGGTGGCGGCTGTGGCTGACAGTTGTGGTGATTAATTAGCTACTATATATATTTTTGCTATATATGAGCTCTTGATGATGATCCATATGCTTGTTAAGTTTGTGCAAGATTATTTACGTTTATATATATGTCTAGTTTTCATCTTGTGAAAGATCCATATTTCTTGGATGTATGGATGATAAATTGTATTCAAGGTGGTTTTTGAAGTTCAATGGCAATGAAGCACTAATTCCTTCTTTGTGTTCAAAGATGTATTTTTCCAACCTTAAATGATAAAGTGTTCTATTCTCATGAAAAGTTTTAAGTTATATGTAAAGATCAATTATGTGGCATAATATGTCTTTACATGGTTAGATTGTTAAAAATATTTAGGGCACCATCATCCTATATTTTGTTAGTTCATTCCCGGCCTCTCTCTTTTTTTTAATGTGCACACACTAAAGCAGCGGTGGTTCTCACAGCAACAAAAAAGCATTTCTACGGATTTGTTTTTTCAATGGAAGTACAACATCCCTACCGATCTATAGATGATTCAAAACCCAGTTTGATGGTTCTTTGGACAGTCTATAAGAAAGAATTAATAACAATTGACCTAATCTACTAATGGTTAGAAAATCGTCTGTAATACCATATTCAACAAAAAGAAAACTAGAAAACTAGTACGACGTCAATGGAAGAGCCCCATATATATCAACCATATTGCTAGTCAACATCGTGGGGAATCATTGGGACATTGCCATGCCATTGTGTTGTGGCCCAAGCTAGACTGCCATTGTACTTATGGTGTTGTGCGTCCTTTGGTGACCAAGGTCACCATTTTAGCTTATTGTTGTAACGGTCGCTTTTCATCACTTAGGAGTGTTGCTCGAGTTCTTCGTCATCATTGACCAAGGTTGCCCAAGGTCACTCTTGTTGAGATGAGGTTGGCTGAGGTCGTAGCTCACCAGCAATGCCGCTTGATATCACAACTCAAGCCCATCACCATTAGGAACTACCATCATGTTTGAGCTCACATGTTGCGATCCAGATTCTTTCGAGCCACACCACTGGATTGGATCTAAGGAAGGAGAGTGGCAACTGTCGGTTGGAATCTAAAATAATGAAAGAGAAAGTTTGACAAGGCCGATGGAATTAAGATCTATGGGGTAACCTATTTGCTTATGATCCACCTAGGTGGTCAACCCAAATGTTTCTTAGCTCTACGTTCTAACATACTCCTTCCATTTTATCATGTAAGACGCGCATGCATTTCAAGATTCAATTTTGAAAATATTTGACTAACGATTAGTATAATATAAATTAAATTTTATTTGCTGAAAATAATATCATTGGATTGATATTTCAATATACTTTCATATGGTTCTAATTTTGTTGCTATAAACTTTATAATATATAAGAAATTATAAATCAAAGATTAGTTTTGGTGACTAGTTTTGGTGACCGTGCTAAATTTGACCATACCTTACATTATGGATCCATAAAAGAAGTAATGTCGTGTATGCTCTGATTTTCTTTTTCTAATCAGGAGTTTCGCGTTCTCATTAATTGTATATAAGAGAAAGAAGACAGGGTTCCATTTTCTTTAAGAAAAAAACATGTGCTACTTCATATTTTTAATAATAAAGTGAGGTTCTTTTTTTTTTACATAAATAGAGTCAGATTACAATCGGTGGAAAAATATATTAAAATCTCGGACAAAATATGCTCAATTGCCGGAGGCACATTGCTCAACCAAACAGCCAAGCTTAACACTCCCTCTAGCAAACTTAGTTAAGTCATGAAAGACATGAGTTACTTAGGCTAAATTGGAGCAAAATTAACGAATTTTTAGTATTTTTAATTTTTATTTTTTAAAGATTTGCAAAATAATTTTAGGTTTGAAAATATTGCAAATCTAATCTCCAATCGCTCTTCGGGAGGGCGAGATTTAAAAATCGCTTTTCCAGAGGGCGATTTTGTTGACGTGGCAGACGGCCGTTGGGCATCGTTTGCCGCGTCGCGGCTTTTATGCGAATAAGTCCCTTATCGCCCTCTGCAAGGGCGGCAAGGGGGCCGCCTTCAAAACTGCCAGGGCGGCCGCTCTTTGACAGGCGGCCCCCCTACATGGAAAAATCGTGACAATTTTACAGGCGGTCCCTTTGTCGCCCTTGCAGAGGGTGATAAGGGACTTATTCGCATAAAAGCCGCGACGCGGCAGATGGCGCCCAACAGCCATCTGCCACGTCAGCAAAATCGTTCTCTGGAAGAGCGATTTTTAAATCTCGTCCTCCCGGAGGACGATTGGAGATTAGATTTGCAATATTTTCAAACCTAAAATTATTTTTACAAATCTTTAAAAAATAAAAATTAAAAATGCTAAAGTTTCCAAAATTAACATCCCAACAAAGCCCACAACTTTGTCGCAACGTACCATGTTGTTCTGTTCTCCAGCATTCGGTTTGGCCCATCAATGTAAACCCACTGCCTTATTTTGAAGCCCATCTTTGTTTTCTCAACTACTACCCATTTAACAACCATCATTGATCATTCTCATCATCATCTCCATTTTAGTTAACTCAACTGCCAGAGTTTTCAACAAAGTATGAATGCATCACACATGCACATACACGCGAGTGCGTCCCTTTAGCACACATCTCTGTATATAACATTCACATTGTTGCTTATCATTTGAGTTTTATTAATAAACAAATTAAGGAAGAACAAGAAACCAAATAACTAATAACAGAAAAAGTAAGCAAAAGTATGGAAGGAAATCTAACCAAAGCTGCTGCCCAAAAAGGCCCCAAGACACTATGCCGGTACATGCTCTTTTTATTGGACACCTGTCCCATTAATCTCCCAAGATCAAAGCTGCATATGCAATTATGCATCCCCCGTGTCTGCCTGACAAACACAACCAAAACCTCTCACATGCAGGCCTCTGGAAAGCTCAAATACTATCAAAATCCCAAAGCACAATCAGGGAGCAGCTAGCCAAGCCTTTATCCCCCAATCTCGATGCATCCCATGTGTTGGGCTACATTGCGTGCAACTTTTGCTTAAAAAAAACTCAGTAAAGGTTATGGAGACCAGTACGCTCCCATCAATCATCATACGAGCAACTAACTCTCTGCATATAGACAGGCAGGCATATAGGCTTGGAATGATGCCATCTGTCCTTTTCAAGTTTGCAGTCTTTCTTTTGCTGATGGCCTGTCCGTTGCAGCTTAAACATCTCCTTTTGTAGTTTTGCTAGCCAGAACAAGCTTTTTTTAGTTAGTTAAATAGCTGGCTAGTGACACTTATATCAACATTCATCTCACAGACAAATATTAAGGCAATTACTGACTTCATTCCCATCAAATAGATGTCGTTATGTAATACGTGCAATTAAACCTCGAAGCCTTAAATAGTTAATTAATAAAATATATTACGATTTGATATGAGAAAAGTGTCAATACGTGCAGTCAAACCTCGAAACCTTGTATGATTAGTTAATAAAAAATATTAGGATTTGGTATGAAAAAATGTTATTCGTAGATTTTTCATGAAAAACACTTTTATATGATTTACTTTTAATAGTTTTTAATAAATATATAAGAGTAAACTACGCTCATAGTACTGGTAGGTGCAAATAGGTAAAATAAACTAACAAAATGCTTATTCCTGTACAATAACTTGATAGTCTGTGTGAACTAGGACGAAATGATCCACACAAACAAAATTGTTGCACCGTCACAAACTGATGGATGGCAGCTTACATGTATGACAATGTTTTAGAGATCTTATTTGGAATCCAAAGAAAAAAGAGAAATTAGATGTGCAAAAGTTTATTTTTCATGTACATAACAGAATTTATTTCATATCTTGGAAAAATTTTATCCTCTATATAACTAGTATAAGGTTAACTTATATGTTCAGGACCAAGGCAATTTTTGCCATGACTTTGTACAAGTAACTACTGAAAATTACATTTTAATTTTATTGCTCAGACACTCATTTCTCCAAAAAAAATATTTTTAAAAGCTTATTTTCATGGTTGGGAATTTTTAATTGTTTCACTTTTTGTCGATCTAAATCTTGAAAATATCAAGAGAATAATAATTACACATTTTGTCCATCTAAATTTTGATGTGTAATAATAATTACTCATAAGTACGCACCATATTAGATCAATTTTGTTTGCAGAGATTATATTGGCCTAGGTTCACACAAACTAGGCAAGTTGATGTGTCAGAATGAGCAATTTGTAAATTGTTATATCTATTTGCACCCATCATGTAAGTTATGTACTGTGAACGTAATTTACTCAATATATAATTAAAAAATTCAGTGATAAGATATACGTACCGTAGACAATGTGTCGATATAAAAACAACAAGTAAAATAGAACGGAGGCAGTCCATGTATAGTGTGGTGATCACGGGCAAGGGCAACGGAAGGGAGGTTTTAATTTAGGGTTCCTTCAATTTAAGACACAACAATTTCTTCCGGTTTCTACCAAAAATGAACTGTTTTATGCGAAAAATCATGCATTCTAGGGTAGCGTACTCCTGCATGCATCTTGGGCATCTTTTTTGGCTCAATTGATCTCATGCAGCCCACTTGGTGCAAACGTTGGAGAGAGGTGGGAGTCCATATAGGAGAATGCTTTTGGCGAAAAGAGGTGGCTAGCTTTAGAGAGAGTGAGATACTTGCCATTTGGATTGGACATAAAATTTTTCCTAGTGCAGTAATGTTACAAAATAAATATCATAGTAGCAGCCTATTTTTATCTTGCGCCATGACCCTAATGATTGGTGACATTGCAGGAACTAGAGCTAGATTCTGTGTGCATCAAGTTGTTGGCAAAAATTTGTTATAGGACATTTAAAGTTTGTGATCTTTACTGTGAGATATCCAAAGAACATATATTTTCTTGTGGACACTACAAAAATATGGTAATTAGTTGCTGGACACTCGAGACATTATTTTATTATTTTCGGTGAAAATGGAGAGAGAAAGAGCATTGAAAGTACCGAAATGCCCCTGGACACTTTTCTTCTTCCTACGTCAGCTCTCTTTTCTCTTCTCTTTTCTTTCTTCTCCTCTCTTCTCTTCTCTTCTCTTCTTCAGCGAGCTTGGGAGGCTGCCAGCGGCAGAGGACGGGGTAGCGATGGGTGAGCGCAACAGCGGGTGGCAGAGGGGGTAGACGTCGGGCAGGGCGGTGGCGAGTGGAGCGGCGGCGGGCAAAGCAGGCAGGGGGTGGCATCCTGCTTTCTTTTTGTGACGGCGTCCCATCGGCGTTGTCCTTCATCGCCGCCAGCTCCAGCTTGCCCAGTGCTTTGACCTAGCCCGCGTCGCGGCGACAGTCGCCATCAGCGCCGATTCCGAGAGTCGCCGCCAGAGGACGGAGGCAGTTCGACGTGGTAGCCAGCTCGTCCATCGCGGGGGCCCGTGGGGGCATTCGTCGCCGCCTCCACCGCGACCGCGGTGGCGCGCCCATGAGCTCGTCCGCCATGGGGGCCCGTGGAGGTGTTCGCCGCCTCCTCTGTCGCCTCCGCAGCAGTAGCTGACCCAGCTGCCGTCAAAGCCTCTCATCGTCGCCGGTTTTGGATGGGAATTGGGTGGAGAAAGAGCAGGCAGGGGCAAACTTGTTCTTTTTAAATTTCTTTCTCCACGCTTTTCTTAAATATAATTAAATAATGCCTCGGGTGTTCAGTAGCTAATTACCATATTTTTGCAGTGTCCACAAGAAGATACACGTTCTTTGGGTATTTCACAACAAAGGCCACAAATTTTGAGTGTCCTGTAGCAAATTTTGCCTAAGTTGTTATATTATGGGGTTTCCTGCAAGGGATCGACTAATGGAACATGTTGTCCACTGTCAAGTGGTTTAGCATATATCCTTTACAAAAGTATTATTTTTGCAAAGTTATATCTTTAATTTGTATGTAACATATCTTTTGATAGATAAAGACATAGAAGAATATCGTATGGTTCTATCAATTATAGTACTCGAAAATGAAACTAGAAAATTGACCTCCAAATTCGTTTTCAAGACCTACAGGTTATTTCTACCATGTTAATCAAAGAACAAAGGAGGGGGAAAAATCTAAATCATTGAGTGTGGTATCCGGATGACAAGAATATACATTTATCTGAGATGGCATATTAGGTGGATGTCAAAATAAAATGGCCAATTGAATTTGGAATAAACAAAATTCTAAGTGCAAATAATTTTCAAAAGGGACTACCTATTAATCTTTCAATAAATTTATAGCTTTGAATCTTGTAAATTTTTTAACTAATGAATATAGCCTATTTCAAATGAAATAACCCAGAAAAATAAACAAATATGTTAAAACGTAAATTTAGAGAAAAATTATTGTAAAAATCTAATTTTGGTGTACTGTAATTAAGTAATTAAGTGTAAGTGTTTTGTAACTGAATGTAACTCCAAGTTGAATACACAAGAACATGAATCTTTAATTCAAGATAAGGGCACAAAAATCTGTCGCAAGTAAAATAGCTAATCCGTTTTCAAAATAGTCTCTTCAATTTTGTGCATGCCACAGTTGTTGAGAAGTACCCCTCCGTTTCTTAATAATTGATAATTTTAACTTCTCCATTTAAACTTTAGCCATTAATTATCCTCAAATTGTCACATTAAAGTGGACAAAAGTTCTATGGTTATATTTAGGACATACACCACTTTAATAATATTGTATCATTTCTAGTATTTGTAAATGTTTTTTTAAAAAAGGAAAAAGACCAGCTATTAAAGTTTGAAAATGAATATATGCTTTTTGAAGTTGAAAGAGAAGAAAGTAGATAAGCCTTTTTCTCTTGTCTTAATAAACTGGCCAGTCCAGGAGAGATTGGAGAAAAAAGTGCAAACTGAGTCGTTTTTTTAACCCAGGTGGTGAGCATGGTACTGTGCGCTATGCACAAGTTTGGGATGATTTTGATGGAAGACGACCCGAAGGGCAAAAACTTCAACAACCTTAATCACGAAGGAAACGGCCCAGATATTTAATTATCTCTAGCGCAGTCCACCCCATGATGATTTGAAGGTTCTATTGCTGCCATTTTCAACCATACCAAATTTTAACATTGTCAAATTTTGGCAAGGTAGTAATCTGAACACATTCCAAATACTCCATCATATTTTACCATATCAAAATCTGATGATTTTCTAGAAACTTCTCTCCACGAGAACATGCCAGCAAAGCAAATAACATCCACATACTTCTACCTTATCAAATTTTGGCTCTACCAAACTTTTGGGCTATTTGGTTCTTTACCTTACCAAATCTTTGGTAGTGTCAAAATTTTGGCATGTTTTGGCCCTACCAATTCTGTGGTAGGATAGATATGCATGGTATATATTTGAATTACTACCAATATAAAGCCAAATATTGATGATATAGAGAAGAAAGTTCTAGATTAGTGCCAAATTGTTCATGGACATTACCAATGATTAGGCTTCAATCCAAACATACATTATCACTGTTTAAGATACCAATAAATTAGTAAGATCACATTTTGGCATCAATCCAAAATGGCCTTTTGCCAAATTTTGATGTTGCCAAAATTTGATAGGGTTAATTTTGACATCAAAGAAAACAAACCCGAAGTTACTCTGATGGCTCTGTATCTTGTCAGTAATTCAGTACTGGGGGCAAGGTCAAAGTCTTTGGGCCTCTTGGATAAAAACTGGAAGCTTAACCTGGACAATTGTTTTATTGGCTCAAATTTTGCCTAGTTCTTTTGATTACTATATTATGGGCATGCCAACATTTTTATATTATAGACATCAAAGAAAATAAACCCGAAGTTACTCCGATGGCCATGTATCTTGTCAGTAATTCAGTACTGGGGACAAGGTCAAAGTCTTTGGACGTCTTGGCTAAAAACTGGGAGCTTAAACTGGACAATTGTTTTACTGGCTCAAATTTTGGCTAGCTCTTTTGATTACTATATTATGGACATGCCAACATTTTTGGGTTTGTTAAATTTGGACTAAAAGCAAACAAAACCATGCTTTGGCTTGTCAAATGGAGACATGGAAAATAACAGACACGCGCATTGACATACGTTTTGGAAATACTCATAAGACCTGTGAATCATTTCATTGAGATTGTGCACATTGAAATATTACATTGAAATATTACCTCTGATTCATAACAATTGACACTGAACAATATTCCCTCTATCCAAATTATAAAACGCACACATATTTTAAAATTCAACTCTTATAATATTTAGCCAATAATTAATATGGTATAAATTAAATTTTATTTGATGAAAATTATATTGTTGGATTAATATTTGAATGAGCTTCCTTATGGTTATATTTTGTTACTAATAAACATTGTAGTACTATGAAAAATTAAAAATCAAATATTAGTGTTAGAGACCCCGTCAAGTATGAGCCGTGCATTGTATATTGGGACGAGGAATCAATAGCAAATACAACCTAACCAAACCACAAATTTACTCAACACAAGAATTATTGGGATTTTTATTTTAACATGAGGATTATGGACCCCCAAAAGTAAGAAATAGCAATAATACCCATCCTAAACCATCTATAAATACCCCAGCCCTTCACTTCTTCCCTCCCTTTTCCCTCACTCTCGTCCCTCCCACACTAATAAGCTCCTAATTACCATTATGCCCCTCATGGCCCTCCCGGCCCCACCAGCGCAAGCCTTCGTCGTCGCGCCACCGCGTGTCGTGCTCGCGTTCGACGCCGCCGCGGCGCCATTGCTGCAGCTACCACGTGAGGACGACCCAGCCGCCGACCAGCCGCCGGAGACGGAGGCCGACGGCGCCGCGGGGGACGTCGACGACGACGAGCGGCGCCTCCGCCGGAAGATATCCAACCGGGAGTCCGCGCGCCGGTCCCGCGCGCGCAAGCAGCGGCACCTCAACGAGCTCAGCGCGCGCGCCGAGCGACTCCGGCGCTGCAACCGCGAGCTCGCGGCGCGCGGGCAAGCCGCTCGAGGCCGCACGGACCTCGTCCGCTTCGCCAACGCGCAGCTCCGCGCCGAGGCCGCCGCACTGAGCCGCCGGCTCGCGGCGGCTCGCCGCGCGATCACGCTCGGCCATCTGTACCGCGCGGCGGCGGCGGCGGCGGCCGGCGTCGGGACGTTCGAGCAGACGATCGCCTCGCTAATCGCGTAGCGCGCGATCAGTGCGCCGCCATGCACGCACGCACGCACGCATGCATGCACGTTCTTGGTTTGATTGGCAGGTTAATGGAAAGGCAATAGGTTTAAATCCTGAAATGCCAGTATAGCCTGTGGATATAAATCAAGTAGTAAAAGAATGAGAAAGAAAGAATGTTTACTGCTTGTTTGGCCGTGTATGATCGATATCGTTGGATGTTTCTATGCATTAGGTTCTCACATTAGCACTGATGTCATGAACAGCCAACAGGCGAGACACATCAGACAATTGATTTCGTTTTTGACCTTGTTTGAAATGGAGGATGTGTCAGGAATTAATTGAATGAACAAATTTTAAAATTTCCTTGTTCCAAACGAATGAACGAGCTCATAAGCTCATAAATAAGAGAGCCTACATGCGAAGGGAGTACTCCCTCTGCAGAAAGACGTTTTGGACAAAAGATCTTTAAAATATTTTCATAATCTCATAAAGATTTTTTATAAATTTATTTTGTACAAAATTATGACCAAAGTTGCACTTTGACCAAAAGAAAATCAAATCATGTCACTTTTTTTATCGTAGGGAGTAATGTACAAAATAAATATAGAAGCTCTTGACAGTCCATTCCAATAATATGTTACAACGTTGGCTACAAGCATAGCCAACACATACATATGAATAATACCTACAATAAATGGTGAGCTTGTTTTTTTTTTACAAAAAACAATGTCACCCCAACAAAACCAAATTGACCAAATTAAGTCCCATGCACAATTAGAATAAGATCATTAAGCCAGTTGCTAGACACGTTAGGCGCATTTGTGAAAGAAGGTAGATTAAAATTAAACAGCTGGCATATATATATCCTCATTGGATTATTCTTTTCGATGAAATTGTTTATACATTATACATACAACTGATCAATAATCTTTCCTCTTCCTTGTTAGATGAGGAGCACTAGCACAACATATCTTTCTCATCACATCGTTTTTTGTTACCGAATCTACCGCTTCATATCTATCCAACTTCCAATTGGCTTCTATCACAATCTTCCTGCCCTTCTTCGATCCCTCCCAACCACGGCTTTGGAGGCATCACTTCTGCTTTACTACTTATCTGTCAACCTTCCATCGCCCCAAGTTCGGCATGGAAGTTTCCACTCTAAATCCTTAATCTGGCAGGACACCCCCGGCCCATCATTATCAGTTGTTAGTAGTTACCACTTAGGTTCTCTTTGGAGGTAGGAATGGTAAAAACACATGAATAGAAAATTTTAGCATTGTTATATATATACATGCATATGTAGAATAGTGAACTGTAAAATTCAAAAAAAAACATAAACAATCGTTCGGATAGAACACATGGAAAAGCATAGGGGTTAATTAGATGGCAAAGATGGATCCAAATGAAAATTGTCGAGGTTGAACCTTATGCTAACTATCGTGGAAAAGAGTTTTCGTTACTCAGTGAGTTTTTTTAATCTATCTATAACTAGAAAATAGCCATACAAAAATAGAATTCCATTCTTAACCCTAAACCCTAAAATAGCCATACAAAAATAGAATTACATCCTTTACCTAGCCATATTTGTGCCATTGCATTGTTCTTTTCAGTTTTTGCTTTGTTGAGATTTACGTTGCATCGTTGCGTCGTGTTGTTGGTCTTAGCATCTAGTACGTTTAGAGTTTCGAGTTCTTATCATGTCTTGTACCACTGTCATCGCCACCACCATATCTTTGTTGTTGTCGGGACCTACGAAAACGAAATCGGCTCGCGGTTCAATTTTGTTATTCTCAGAAGTTTCTGTCGGTTGGTTTTAGAGTTGCATCTAGGGTTTGCATAGACTTAGCTATGCTTGTGACGAGAGTAGGAAGAAGAATTACCAAATCGGTTTTTGGAAGTATTCAAGTTTGATTTGAAAAAAAATAGTAAATTGGATTGGTTGAAAATCAGTTTCCTTTTTTATCCGGTGCACTAAATCCGAACTCCTGGCCGCCTTCCACTGCACCTCCCCCTAGCCGCCTCCCACTCCACCTTCCCACTATATGGTTGTTTCCCTCCATTACTGTCACGCCCCAAACTGGCCCCGGGCGGAGACCAGGATAGAGCGGTCCAGATTGACCTGTATGCCTGTACCAGTCCCAGGAAATAGCGCTGGTACAACAGGAAGACAGATTACCACAACAGCAGCGGTCTCTTTATTTAAGAGTAGGATTACAACCAAGGTTGGAACTGCGGACAGAACCCGAGTTCGCAACAGCATTACAAAAAGGCGGAAGCGGAAAACGGAGACTAGCCCTAAGCCACAAGCAAAGCCTTGGGGAAGGCCGAAACCCTACTACTGCTCGAAGTCTGCTTGCTCCTGGAAGAACTCTTCATCAGCAGGGTCCACCTCTTCGTCTTCGAGAACTGGGGGGGGGGTTTAATTACATAGAGCAAGGGTGAGTACGGGAGTACTCAGCAAGTCAGGGGAATTAAGTGTTTGATGCAAGCTTCAAGGGAAAGCCAGTTATTTTTCACCATTGGTTTTAGTTTAAGACTTTAGAAACATCTAAGTGGGTGCTTCTCAACGGCACAGATGGGAAAGTGCGTCTCATCCGGCCGAAGCAGTGAGATTGTATCGATTGAAACTTGTCGGCACGAGAGGCTCCCTGCCAATCGTTCACCGACCCCGGCTGCTCCAACAGCCACAAGCCAACACACCGGTACGAGAGGCTCCCTGCCAATCGTCACCAACTCCGGCTGCTTCAACAGCCACAAGTCACACACATCGATACGAGAGGCTCCCTGCCAATCGTCACCGACTCCGGCTGCTTCAACAGCCTTAAACCAAGCACAGAACGGAAAACCTCACACCAGCAGCAGTTCACAAGGTGTTCAAATAAAACTACGCTAAGGAATCACCTCACATCCGCCCATGACCGTGGGCACGGCTGTTCGAACAGTTGTTAACCTCTGCAGAGGGGGTACACTTTACCCACACGACGTTACTAACCCCGAATCACCCAGCCCGCGACCCTCGGTCACGTCTGGCGACCTTGAGGCTTTCACGACAAGGCATTTCGAAAGCCGACTCAGGGTCATCTTATGCCAACGGGAGGGGTCCCACGGACCAACACCAGGTTAGGTCCCAGACCATACTGTGCCAGGAAGCCCAGGGGTCCTCCCCGACACCACCCCGGCGAATCCACTTGTCCCTTGGCATCAAGATTTCCCTGGCCTAGCTAATTACTCAGCCAGGGGCGTCCCATATCACCCATGTGGTCGTACTTGACATATGCTTGGATGTAATTCCCAAGGAATCGGTCCTTAGAGCGAGAACGAGCAGACCGTACCTCCAGTACGTCTCCCGTACCGCGAGTTTTAGAAACTCACTTTAGTTTTCAAGACACCGACCCAAGTGTCGGGTTTTCCAAGCATTTTGTAAACTCAAGTTTTACCCAGGTGATCAATTTTAAAGTTTGAGGGGAGTCCCGATATTCGTACGCGAGGTACGGATACCGAGGCATCACCTGAGGGGTGACAAGGGTGTTAGGGTATTCAAATATCAAGGAAGGTGAATGCAGCAAATGGGTAGGGCCTGCCGGTTGTATTGCAAACCGAGGCCAAGTGTCAAGTGTAACCTAAGTAATGCATAGTTTGCGAAATTAAAATACTTAATTTAAATTATAGGTTCAATTGATCAAAGGTGACTTGCCTTGCTCGAGATCTTGAGCTTCTTCCTCGAAATCCGCGCACTGCGGGTCTTCGGGCTCCGAGACTACACGCGAAACGAGACGACTCAACAAAGCGATAAAAGAAGCCCTATTAAAGACCACTAAGCGTGCCATTGGTAGATCTCGATTTTACGGATTTACAGGAGGTGGAACGGAGTCAATCGGACGAACGGTTGAAAAGATAGAATTTCCGAAGATTAAAGGATTTTCTGGAATAAGAAAAGGAATTAATAATTATTAATAATTCCCTGGAAAAAGAAAGGAAGGAGGGGCTGAATTAGACTTCAATTCGGGCGGCTAAAGCAGCCCAAAGGATTAGAGGGCGCGGCCGAAAAATTGGGCCGGCGGCCCGAAGGGAATCGGCCTAGGCCGAGCAAGGGAGGCCGTTGGGCCAAGGGGGGCCGATGGGCCGGCCGATGGCCCAAAGGAGTTGGCCCACGGCCGATCGGCGCGCGGGAGGAAAATGGCCGATGGGCCTAGCGGCCGATGGGCCGGAGGCCGATAGCCGAGGACTGAGCAGGCCGGCGCTTGAGGGCGCGGCCCACGAGTGAAAAGGCCGAGTGGCCGAGGGGCGGAGCAGGCCGGCGCTTGAGGGCGCCGATGGGCCAAGGGGCGAGGCCGAAGAGGTCCAAAGGCCGATGGGCCGAGGCCGATCGGGGAGGGCGGCCGGCGCGGGGCCGTTGACCGGTCTCCCGTGGGGCCGGGACAGGGGACGTGGCGTCCACGTGGGCTCCACGTCGGACCGAGAGGGGGAGGAGGGGGAGCTCGCCCCGGAGAGGGCGGCTCGCGGCGGTCGGCGACGAGCGCGGGCTCCGGTGGGGCGACGAGCCGGAGCGGGCGGCGGCGGGCACCGCGCGCGGGAGGAGGTGAAGCGGAGTCGGCTCGCCGGCGAGGATTGAAGAAAAAAGGGGGGGCGGCGGCGGCCGACGGCGGCACCACGCGACAGCGGCATGGGCGCACGGGGACGGAGCTAAGGGGACGAATGGCGGCACGACGGCGGCGTCCGGGGGGGAGGACTACGACGCTCCTACGGCCCTAGACCGGGGAGAAGAGAGGAGGCGGAGGGGAAAAAAGGGGTTACCGCGGCGGGGCGGCAAGCCGGAAGGAGGCCGACGGCGCGGGCGCGGGCGCGGCGGCGAGACGCGGTTCCGAGCCGGGGGAGAAGAGGGCGCCGGGCTCCTCTTCTTGCGGCGGCGGCAGCAAGAGGGGCGGTGGCGCGACGGCGCGACGGCGGGAAGGGGCGGAGCGGCTCGGGTGGAGGCGACAATGGCGGCCCGGCGGAGGGGGTGTTTTGTAGGGGGGGTTAGGTCGGTTTCGGAGGGGGGGTGAGGGCGCGGAGGTCGGTTTGGCCGGGGAGAGGCGGTGGAGCGCGCGGGAGGGGACCGGCGCTAGCGGACAAGGCGGCTCGGCAGGGTGACGTCGGCGGCGGTCGGTCGCCGGGGAAAAAGGAAAAGGGGAGAGGGAAAAGAGGGGCTCGGCTCCTAGCCGATTCGGGTAAGGAGAAAAAGCGGAGAGGGAAGGGGGCGCGCGCTCGGCGCCTTGGCGGCTTGCGCGCGCGCAGCGCAGCGGCGGGGCCGAGGCGGGGGCCAGCGGCGGGACGGAACGGCGCCGGCGGGGAAAGGCTTCGGGAGGGAGAAGAAACGGGAAAGAGAGAGAAAGAAGGAAGGACGGCGCGGCTGGGGCGACGCGGCTCGGGCACGGACCGGGCCGAGCGGCCTGGCGCGGCCCAGCTGGAGAGAAGGCGGCCGGGCAGGCGGCTGGGCCGAGACGGCCCAAGAAGGAGAGAGAGCTGGGCCGGGGCGGCCCAGGGAAAAGAAGAGGGAAAGAGGGGGCGGCCGAGAGGGGCTGGGCCAGGGGCGGCCCAGGGAAGGAAGGGGGAAAAGGAAACAGGCCGGGAAGGGAAAATCGGCCCGGGTCAAGGGAGGTAATTTAGACTTTTTCTGAGGGTTTGGTTTTGGGAGGATTAGGGCTCGGATTTGAAATCCGATTTCGCGGTTTTCTCCGGGATTGAACTGAGAGGGGAGACACGAGACCTTGGCACACGACAAGACTCAACCGAAGAGCAAATTTTCGCAATTAGGGTTTTTAGCAGATTAGTTTTCCCGCTAACGCCGCGACAAAACGGGCGTTACAATTACTTGAGCATTTTATAGAATTTAATGGTGTCCAATTCTTTGTTTCAAAGTGCTATTTAGGAAATGGAAAATTACAAAGACTAACCCAAATGTCACCCTGAGTTTGAGATTTCTCCCTATAAGATGATTTGTCGTGAATACCCTACTCCTAGCTAATTCACCTTAGTTTAAGATTCCTCCCCACAGTTACCGTTGCTCACACTTTTTTTTGCAATTTTTCTTTTAGGAAAACATTGTCCTATAGGACCCAAACCTTAAAAAAATCCTCCATTTTTATCATTTGGATCATTTGTTCCCGAGAGCGCAGTAAATAGTAAAAATATAGCAAAGCTATAGTCACAAACGTATCAAATCTTACCATGAGCAAATGAACCGATGGAACAAGTGATACTAAACCCCAAGACAGTAAGAAAACTTATTACGCCGTAATGTGCAACACTTTGGATCGACAACGGCCGGTGGATGGATCTTGATCAGACAACTGAACGTCTCGTATGCGTGTGGCCATTATTAGTTCATAGATTTGATTGGTCGACCGATCGATCCGGTGCATGCATGTGATCTGAAGTGGACGTCGTTGTTAATTGCTGTGATTAAAAGCGAGGACAGGATGCTTTCCAGATTAATTTCGCTAGAGATCTTAATGCGTCTTAAAGCTGTCTGCTTTGGGCGTTAATATCGTTTTCGGGTGCGATTAGGAACTTATTCTGTGGGTGGGCTGTTGCCATCGCCACGTCGAAAGCTTGCTGCCTCAAATCGCGTTTTAGGATTCGGTAATGACGCTTTTCAGATGATCAGAATGAAAGAAATTAATACGGAGTATGTCCTTTGGCCGAGAAAATATATACTCATCTAAACATGTACGTAGTAAACATGAAAACTATGAAACGTATGATATTTACCCATGTTATTATGAGTAAAATTTTCTCTCAGATTTAACCATGAATAAAATTTTTACAGTGAAAGTTTTACTAGACAATTCTTAAAAGATTATTTTCATCTTACAATAGTTTCTTTCTTCCTTGACCTTATTGGTTTACGATGCTGTGGGTTCCTGCAGCCTCTCTTTTTTTTCTTTTTCCTATACTGACATGCCCGGCCGACCTAGTCACTGTCTCGGTGGGCTTGGCCCAATTAAAACAAGCCCATTTGATATCCATTTCACCTCTTCTTCTCTGAGATTTTTTTTTTCCATTTTTGTTTCGTAGCGAAGAAAAAATACTTTAAAAAACAGTAATCCATGTTTATATTCAGGTTCAGATTTGTACCATTAGATTATGTAAAATACGATACTATATTGTTATATTTTTAGAACGGAGGTACTTCTAATATCCCAAAAAAAATAAAGTCTCCTTATACAGATTCGTAGTACTAAGATATATCTCATTCAGTATTGGTTCTTATAATTTGAGTCAAGGGAGTAGCTTGCATCCCAAGACAACAATAAGAGTGAAAAAAAAATCAAAACGCTTCTCATTGATACTAGAAAGTTAGAATTGGTGGGTGGACGGATTAAAGGGTATGGAAGAGATATATTTTCTCCATTTGTGAAGCAGGATAGATAAAAAATGATATAAATTGATTTATTTTAAGATAAAATTTAACCTTTAGAAGTTTTTTTTTTTACGGAGGGAGCCGAAGCAGTTAAGCTGATGTGGATGCAGACAGTCACAAGCAGGCGGAGGTTGGTTTCTTGGTTTCAGTGGAGAGGTAAGACAGGTGGTACGAGTAGAAAGGATAGATGAGGTGTAGTACGGGCGGAGGACGGCGAGTACAGCAGGAACGAGGCCGGCCAATTCAGTGCCCGTTGCTGTACGCCGTGAGCCATCAGATCACCACCCCAAAACTGTTGAGCGCCTTTCGGCTTCGCCCGGCCGGCGTACGCACGCCGACGCAGCTTTTGCACAACCACAACACTGCTGCTGGCACGTTCTACTGTTCTACCCAGGCAAAAATTGAATTGATTCTAGCTTGTGCTAAGCATGGCGATTAGTTTAGCACTACTTCAGTTACTATTACTACTGCTGTTAGTTTGTTCCTGTACTAGTACTACTACTACTACTACCCCATACTGTATGGTCAAAGAAAGGCTTGCTGGTTACTTCCACAGCTGCCGGCATCATTCGTTTCAGACATCCACATTTCAGTTTTTTTTCATACAAATGGAATGTCAGGGAATCAGGGATACACCGTTCAAAGGGGCCAAAACACACACACACAACACCTCTCCTCTGAGTTCTATCCTGCCCCATTGAGCTGCGTGTCCACGGCTCTCATTGGAACTTTCAGCTAGCAATAAATTTACACAAGAAAGGGAAAGGCCCCCTCCCCAATGAGAGGGAAGGAGAGGACTGTCTTGGTTATGGTTGGAGGCTGGCACAACTCACACACTCACAGACTCACAGTCACAGGCTTCACGACCATGAGCTATACAGTGTACTAGTACTTACACTAGGTCGTGGCCCCCTGTATCTGTCTCTCATACACACAGAAATCACTAGCTATGGTTTACAGGGTTAGAGCAAATCACTAGCTGTGCTATGGTTTACAGGATTAGGACCCTTTGATTTGTAAAAAAAATATAAAAAATTTGAAGGATTTGAATCCTATAAAAAAAATTCTTATGAAGACATTTGAGTCAAATGATTGAATCATATCCTATCCTTTAAAAATTTTATAAAATGGATAATCCTATAGACATTTTAAAGAAAAATTAGCAAGAGGTCTAACCTCTTGAAAAATATCCTTTGAGTATATCTCTCTCATTCGACTCCTGCGTTTTTTATATGATCCAATCAAACAGTTATTTCTGTGTTTTTTTTTCTATGTTTTGTAATCTTTTATTTTACACTTATATTCCTGTTAGAATTTTATGTTTTTTTATTCTTTTGTTTTTTATTCATGTGATTAAAGGGACCCTTAAAATGCAGAAGCAGAAGCAGAAGCCAATGGAGGCCCTTTCCTGTGCTGGGCATAGAAAATTGGAGTGAGTATCTGTAGCATAGCACCTGTGCTCCCTTGTGCTGTTCCTCTGAAGAGGGGCAATGATGAGAGAGATTTGGGGGCCCTCCACTACTCGTCTACTACTTCTATAGTCAAGCTTTGAACTCAAAATATTGCAGGGTGCATCGTGCATGGATTCATATTTACAGTATTTGCTACTGCCTACTGTAGTACTATACTGTATATCTGTGTGAAGATAACATTTTTATGCTGTTCCTTATACCCTAGCAGTCTAGTAGTATCAGGGGAACCAGCTTCTACCAAGTCGCCCTTGCTCTGAACTGTGGCGAAAGCTAAGCGAATGAAATTCGCCCTTGCTCTGAACTGTGGCGAAAGCTAAGCGAATGAAATTATGTGATGCATCGAGTAGAACATGCAGTGATGTATCGTGTGGTTGCAATGTATTCTCTCCATTTCTAAATATTTATGATTCAAATCCTGTACTCCTATACAATATAAGTATTTTGAAACACTGGTTTTAATGCATGGAAATCCAAACATTTTTAGGCAATCTAACCAATGAGACGATTCAACTGAATGTTTTTTAATTTTTTTAATCTTTACTAGACAAATTAAAAAATGTTCTATCAGTGTTCAGTATGCCTAAGCCTAACCATGAGTGTGTGTTTTGCTGCAGCTTTACTCCTACTATATGGTTACTGCCACTGCCATTATAGGTTTCTGGGCATTCCTGATCGATTCCCCTGATCCGTGTTCTGGTGCCATCTAATCAAACAAAGTTGACTCTTCTCCCAGATGCCACCTGATCTGTTCCTTCAAGATTCGTGCAGAATCTTGATCTCCCAAAACCATCCAAATGTTTACTTCGTCCGTGCCAATTGCTATATTCTACGATGAAAGAGTATTTTACAACGCGGTAACTTCTCCTGTTTATTACAGTCTTGCAGCGCAGCAGTAGTAGCAGCTAGCCCAATAATCGCCAGCGACCGCGAGGTATATTCATACTTAAATTTTTTATTTATGTTACAAATTAGTAGAATTTAAACTTATATGTTTATAAAGTAGTATATTATATATTAATCTATTTTATTAATTTTTTTAAAAAAATATTTATAATCATTTAGTTAACAACGTAATAAACATGTCTACGTTCACCCGATGCATCCATCTTCATTTTACAGCGTGGTAACTTCTCCTGTGCATTACTACAGTCTTAGCTCAGCAGAAGTACTGTAGTAGTAGGCTAGTAGCCAGCCCAATAAACGCTAGCAACCGCGACGCATCGTGCCTCTGTTCCGTTGGTTTCTCTCCTCTTTCTCCTCTCCTTCCCCCCTCGCCACGCCTCGCACCGCACCGCCGCGCGCATCGCATGCGGCAATGGCCTGACCACACGCGCGAGCCAGAGCGACACAGGACACTCCTCTCCGCTGCGGATGGCTGCGCTACCCAACAAGTAACAACCATCCTGGGGACCCCGACCGCAGAGCAGACGCCTCCTCCTCCCTCTCCACCTCCACCCCCACCCAAGGTTATGAGAAGAATACTATGATCCTCTTGGCTTCTTCTTGCATCCCCTCCCTAGCTTCCCTCACATGCCAACAACAACCCTCCTCCTCCTTCCCTCCAATCGCCACCCCTGCTGCTTTCATGGACGCCACTCCACCAAGCTCGCGTTGTCTTCTTGATTGGTGAGCTGAGCTGAGTTCTCCGTGTGCTTGTGTGTGTGTGACACTGCCAGTGTGTCACTTCGAGCTAAGAGGAGAGGAGGGGAGGCAATGGCGGCGGCGAGGAGGCTGTCGGAGCTGCTGCAGGAGCAGCAGGAGCCGTTCCTCATCGAGGCAGCCAAGATCAGGCGGCTGCGGCGCGGCGGCCGCGTCGGCGGCGGCGGTGGTGGAGGTGGAGGAGGTGGAGCGTGCTGCCCCGTGGCCGCGTGCAGGAGGCTGCTCAGGCTCTGCAACCACGGGTTCAAGAAGAGGCGAAGCGGCGGCGGCGGTGTCGGCGGGAGCGGCATCAATGGCCTGAGGTCGGCGCTGAGCAAGGCGCTGTGCGGCAAGGCCATGAGGAGGGTGCTCCGCTGGGACAATCTTGGCTGCTTCCCCGGCGGCGGCGTCGACCGCGAGTTCCGCCGGCTTCGGCGGTCCACCGGCGACAGCGGCGAGTGCGATCCCCGCGCCATGGACTTCGGCCACAACAACAACGACGACGGCGACATGGACGAGCAGCGGCCGCCGGCGAGGTGGAAGGCCGACATGGACATGGACGTGGACGAGTCGTCGCGGCAGCTCAGCCCGGTCTCTGTCCTCGACCTGCACTCCGACGACGGCGACTCTCCTGTGCACTGCCGCTGTAAGTTCTCTGACCTCTACAGTGCCCTCTGCACTCTGCAGTCTGCACTACGCTTTACCATTTTACCAACTCGTCAGTACTTTTGATTAGGCATTCAATGTGTCAACATTTCGATTTACTCCCATGTTTATTACTCCACCACCTTAATTAACATTTTTCCTTGTCGATCTCTCGAGCTGCAATGGTAAAAATCTGTACTACTCATGCAAATTACTAACATGTTAACTGCACATTTAATGTGTCACCATTGTCATTAATCTGATGTTTATTAGTACCATCTAAAGATTCATCTTTTCCATCTTAACATTTTATTATTACAGGGGATGATGAGAAGCCCTCAACCTCAGGTAGCTCACCACCATCTGAAGATTTCATTGGCGCCACCTCACCATGCTTCACCTACAACATCCATGGCAAGATTTGCCCAGTGGAGGTAGAAGAAGACGAGGAGGAGATGGCCAGAGCCGGCAAGTCCATCGAGGAGCAGATCTCCTCATGGGAGAGGATCGCAGAGGACATCTCCAACATCCCAAGAATGGTGGAGATGGACTTCTCCCAGTCCATACAGCGATGGAGCGAGCTCAAGCTCGAGGCAGCCATGGAGATTGGCACAAGGATAGAGACCCTAATCTTTGATGAGATCAGGAGAGAGACTGTCTGTGACATGCTTGCTTCACACTGTACATTGGCAACAACAACATCTTGTTGACCACAGAAAAGAGAGATATAGTAGTATGTGGGCTGAGGAGGAGGGGGGTCTGGTTAAAAAAAAATGGAGGATCTGTATAATTTGAGAAGGTTCATGTGGAATTCATTTTTTTCCCTAACTCCAAAGTCTTGGTCCCTTTGTTATCCTGAGCTCCATGTTTTCATTCTGCAAATATTATATATATCTTTAGATAATGGCAAATATTATATGGATTGAAAAAGGACAGATTTTTATTCTTTTCTTAAAAGAGCAGCAGTTAAGAGGCATAACAGACACTAAAAATATACCAGTGTGTAGACTTTTACATGCCTGAAAACTCTCTGAGCAAGAACACTACAGATGAGTGCTTGGCTTGACAAAGAAAGTGGGGCTTGTCTGTCCATTTACTCTTAAGACCCTGTTTAAATTCCACGTCAAATTTTTACACCCTGTCATATCGAACATTTGAACGTCTGCATGAAGTATTAAATGTGGGTGAAAAAAATAACTAATTGCACAGTTTGCGACTAATTTGTGAGACGAATCTTTTGAGCCTAGTTTCGCAATGATTTGACAATGTGATACTACAGTAAACATTTGCTAATGATGAATTAATTAGGCTTAATAAATTCGTCTCGCGGTTTACAAACGGATTCTGTAATTAGTTTTTATATTAGTGCTCAAATAATCCATGAAACACCCTGTATAATACCCGATGTGATTCGTCAAATTTTTACACCCTTAGATCTAAACACCCCCTTATTATAAATTCACCAGGAAACAAGCCATTATTCCAGGCAAACAGAAGGAGACAAATCTGTGGTCTCAAAAGTCACAGGACCAAAGCTTGCATTGTATGGACATATAGTATAAAAGCAAAGCTTAGCCTTTTTCATTAAGTGATCAGTTTTTGTCCATTTCACAAAACTAAACAACCTAAACTACACATTTGGAATCCGAGCACTGCATTGAAAACAGGTGTGGCTTCCAATGGAGACTCTTTCTGTAGGGAAAGCCAAGTCCTCTGCTAAAGGACAGGCACCATGTATAGGATACCCTTTGCTGCTACTAGTTGATCTTTTAATTAGTGGGGGTCAAAGAAGAAGCCAATGCTGCTGGCACTGACAGTACCTTCTTTGCATCTCCCCATGACATAATATACTGCTAATTAGCTCTTAGATTAAGGAGACTGGTACTGGCTGTACACTTGTACTGCTGCTTAACTGAAAGCTTAAGATGTAATGAAATGATTCCGCATTTCCACTAGGGAGGAAAAAATATTCAGAGAAAGCTAAGAATTCTCTCACAAGATTAGACCAAAGAAAGTAGTAGGCCACAACGTGTGGACTAGTGCTCACAATTACCCCACATTGGAAAAAGAGGTGCAATAGAATATGCAGTGAACAGTAAGCACTAACAGGCAGGAACACCGCAAGAATCCAAATTATATTACAGTTGTTTCTCTTCCAGGAGATGGTGTTCATTTAGTTGCTACAAACAAGGAGTACAATATGAAGAATACAAATTTATTAGAGTTGAGTATCAATGAGTTTTCCTTCAGTGAACTAATCTGAAATTGGCCGAGCTTGTCTCTTCTTGATCAGGAGCTTGCTCTGACAGAAATCTGAGAGAGATCATAGCCAAATCAAAGCGGCAGTTAGAGGGGAGGGGACAATGCAAGAGCCACTCGATCATTGACGTCTCGCCGTCGCCGTCGCCGTCGCCGTGCACATGCGCGGGTGCATGGGCACTGCACTGCACTGCTCGGACCTGCGAAAAATTCAGAAAACCAAACAGAAAGAAACGTTTGCATCTACCACCTGTCTTTGTCTAGTGCCATGAATTTCTCAGCCTCCCAGGCTCTCAGCTACGAGTAAAATGCGTATGCGTCGCGGAGGTAGCTGAGCTGAGCTGGTGAGGAGAAGCGGAGTGCAGTGGAGTGGGGAGTGAGGTGTGGGGGCCCAGGTGGCAGCGTCGCGGGCATCACGAGCCATGTGCCCACAATAAATGGCTCGGCGGTGAGGCAGATTGCGCGGTTGCGTCGCACAAGGCTGATACTGATGCCCCACCCAACCGCCACCAGTGTCCTCGTCCCCTCTCTCTCTCTCTCTCTCTCTCTCTCTCTCTCTCCTGTGGCTGTGGGCCCATCCGCCCATGCACTATGCCTTGTACGTCCACGGTACAATTATGTGGTCTCTACACTCTCCCTTTGTGGGTTTGTCACTCCTCTCAAACTCCAAGTGCTAACTGTTGCTCTTGTGAAAATCTATCGAGGGGAAGAATGGATGGGGGGTTTAACTGCTTTGAATGGTGATAGGCATCATGCTTACCTTGATGAATAGGGATAGAAAGAGCTCATTTTGATTAGACAAAATTTACTACGGCACGCTTAAAGTTTATAGGGTTTGCTCAAAGACACCGTAGAAATATGAAATGGTTGTTAGACACTTTTAAAAATAGTAATAATTACAAGACACCGAAGCTATTATATCCGGTTCAAATGAAAAGAAAAACATTAAAAAAATAATAGGGTTTGGAGAGGGGATCGGGGGAGGAAGACTGACCTAGTCTGGTTGAAACCAAACCCAGTTGGCTTACAAGCATCTGGCCTCAAAGGTACATTTATCTTTTCCATGCTGTTTCTCTCTTAATTTTGACGGGATAAAATAAAATAACAGCTTCGATGTTCTACTGTTATTATCAGTTTTTAAAGTGTCTAATAGTCATGTCATACTTTTTGCGATGTTTTTTAGTAATACCATAAATTTTGGGTAACCTGCATGTAGAAAATTTTGCTTTTAGCTTATTCTGCACTAGTGCGAAAAGAGTTTTCACGAACAACCGGCCACATTGTCTGTGACTAAAGGCCTACAAAAATAGACCATTCTTGATGAAAGTTGATTTCACCAAGACTCGATGTGAGTTGGCTTGTCAGCTCGTTTCTAAACCACTCTGAAAATAATGGAGGAGACTATACTTAATAAGGGTAAATTAATTCCGAACAAAGCGGGCAACCATTAGGTGAACACTGGCCAAAAACAAGTAGTGCACCCATAATTGTGAAGAGTATCCCGCACGTCCCGGATAATAATGTCTTAGGACCAAAATCATAATTGAATAACAATGTCCAGAGGAGAAAATCTCGTGTGTCTTCTTCCCTGGGCGTTTAACATAAGCCAAAAGTGTGTGTGTATATAGTTCAAAATGGTCCAAGCTTGTAACTTTCATACCTATGTGAAGGATATATAACGGGGCCGTTGCAACAGCAGCATGTGCTCCAACAGTTTGCAACATGTACCAGCGGTTAGGTTTAGGCACCGCCTGTTGCCTTGTTGTCGTCGAACGGTACAGTGCTAGTACGTCCACATTTTGTAGGTTGTCAAGGCAGGATTAAATTAATTAAACCACCAAAATTGCAAAAGTTAATATTTTTTATGTGAAATGCTAAGTTAAGAGCCTTTTAATTAGTAGGAAAAATATATAATATTTATAGCCCTTCGAAATAAAGGATTGGGACCTGAACAATCTTATCATATTCCTATATATGAAATGACTAAAAAAATAGAGAAAAGTTAGTATATGAGGTACAACGACGCACTCATGAAAACTTTTTAAGTCTTTAATTATCTCTCTAATTTTTATGTTTTTCTTATAATCTATCCGAATGGTCGTTACTTTGTTTTTTCTATTTTATGATCCACTTGCATTCCTGTTTAAACCTTACACTTTTTCTATTTCTGCGCTTTCTCAATATCTCGTTTCAAAGTACCCTAACTTGCCGTGGATAGCCGCTGTTATGCATGATCGAATTCTGAGTACAATCATGTACTTTTATTCTCAGGTAAACAACAGTGACTAAGTCAGGAGCTAGCTGTTGCATGTACAAGTGTACATATATGCTGATATGCATGCAGCTTTTCGGCCATTAATTCGACCGAGATGTTTGCTGGTTTGCCACTGTGGTGATATAGGGTGTGTTTAGATCCAGACGTGTAAAATTTTGACGTGTCATATCGGATATACGGACACACATTTGAAGTATTAAACATAGACTAATAACAAAATAAATTACAGAATCCGTCTGTAAACTGTAAGACGAATCTATTAAGCCTAATTAATCTGTTATTAGCAAATATTTACTGTATCACCACATTGTCAGATCATGGCGCAATTAGGCTTAAAAGATTCGTCTCGTAATTTACACGCAAACTGTGTAATTATTTATTTTTTTCATTTATATTTAATACTCCATGCATGTGTCTAAATATTTGATGTGACAGTTTAAAAAAATTTGACGAAGGATTTAAACAGGACCTATGGCTGGAAGAGAGACTGTTTATGATGTGGCCTTTGTCCTTCGTATATGTTTTTTTGGTGAAAGATTTGGTGGTACAAATTAAGACTCCATTTGGAAGGCATAAATTAATTTCATAAAGAAATCGTACGTGCAAGGCCTAGTTCTTAATAGATGATGGATGGGAATGAAACTGAGTTTAGATAACCGTTTCGATGGCACAAATGAATAAAATAAATAGTAGAAATTTTTAAAAATAATTTTAAATTTTTTTAAGATACTTTGATGAAGAAAGTTTTTGTAAAAAATGTACGGTTCAGAAGACTGGGAAGCATGCCCCCGATAATCCGTAAGCCAAAAAGAATGGATCAAACTGTTGTAGCAAACAGCCTGACAATTTTTATTCTTCAACATTTATTTTTATTAGGGACTAGGGAGTGGATTTATAGGGTTGTAAGAGGAATAATTAAAGAGTTACTTTATAATACTAAGGAAGAACATATGCCTTTTGAACCGACTGAATGCTTCTCCTTGCACAAAAGAAGAAAAAAAAAGAAAAGAATGAGTGTTTAGAGAGACAAGGAACAAAATTACACATACCTTTTTTTTAGCGGACTAAATTACACATATCTAATATAGGACAAAAACATATTGTCATCATGAAAATGCCGTTCACCCCACCCAATACTTGGTAACCTGGATTTATCAACTAATCGGTCATGGGGCACACTACTGTTTGAGATAGTACTGGATGTTGCCTAATTGCCGGTTGTATGATACTCGAAGACAAGGAGAAGGATTGAATGTGTGAATTATACATCGAGCAACTTGGTGATTGGTGAAGGACATCCACTTGACGACTCCAATTTTCTTTCTTTTTAAAACATGGATCCTATATCTAAATATCTAAATATCTAATACTACCTACATCCCATAAAAATTGTATTCTAGAAAATTAAGAACATATTAAAAGATAGACAAATGACCACAATAACCTTATTTAATGAACACATTACATGCTCACATTACATATGTAAACTTGAGTAAAAGAAAGGTTAAGACAACGGGTCAGAGATGTGATGAAAGGAAGAAAGATTACAAGAAAACATATTTTGATGTAATCAATTGGCTGGGTCTTATATTAGTGAAATACAATTTTTTTGGAACAAGGATTTAAAGATAGAAATTCGATTTTTATGAGATGAAGGTAGTAGCAATTAAAAACATCACTCATCTGCACTGAAGCAACCAGCAAGCCTGCCTGCCTCCATCCAATCTGTTTTGCATTGCATGGTTCCAGGCTTCCAGCCTTGGATGCTCTCAGGCTAAAACACCCTCTTGTCCTGTTGCGCCATCCGGCTGTGCACGTGCAGACACGAGAGCGACAAAGCAACCAAGTGCCACGCTATAAACAAAAAAGCAAACCTGTCGTGTAGTTTATTTTTATAGCTGTGTGTGTGTGTTTTCTCAGTGGCCAACACTGCGTCGTCGTTCTGATACTATCGCTGCTTGTACGTACTCTGCGTTTCTGATGACAACTGTGTCGCCGTCTGGTTCTCTCTCTCTGTGTGTTTTTTTTCTTTTGAAGAGTTCAATTCTTAACTTAACACTACGTACCAGAGTGATTTTTTTAATTTGTTGTCTGCACATGAGTAGATCCTCCATCTGTTGAGTGTTGACCGAATTTAGTTTTATATTTGCACCGTGACTTTTAAAAACAAAGCAAGAGAAGGAGAAATGGAAGCGAGTGGCTGTGTACTGGAGTATATATCTATCTGCACTTGCTTTTGTTTGTATACGCTAGCTCTTAGAAACTCCTTAATGAAACCTATAACTCGAACAGAAGCCATCGAGTTGTCTCTACATCTAAAAATTCTAGAAGTTTTCAAACGTAAAAAATCTACCAAATTTCGAAAAGGTTTTAAACTAAACACATTTAAGCCCGAAATGTGCCAAGATTTGATAGCGTTAAAAGTGTCAACAAATAAACCAGCCCGGAAATTTTATTTTCACTACATAAGAGTCCAGTGTGAGGCTCTCCGTCAGTAAGTTCAATTTTGGTCATTAATCTGTTCTATACTATATTTCCAATCACCAGAAAATAAATATTTTATGAAAGTATTAGTATCAGGACAGGTAAATATGAATCCTCTCTCTCTCTCTCTCTCTACGTCGTGAACCAGTAGATGGGCTGGCGCGAATATGCCTTTCAGAACGAAAGGACATACGGCCCAAACACCGTGAGCCCATGATGAGTCCTGCGCAGAAGTGAGAGAGCGGGCTGAATTCGGGGAGAAGCCCACCGCGCACCACTCGATACGGCCCTGGTGGAAATGGGCTGAATCATGGGCATATGCATCTCTACATCTGTTTACAGGAGGAATAAATTCACTTTACATCTCTCGTCTTTGACGTCAAGTTTGAATCATATTCTGAAACCACAAGATATAACGTGTCTTTCAATTTTTAAAGCCTGTGTAAATGAGGTCTCAAAACAGTTTGGATGTCGATTTTAACTGATATGACGTCCACGTGGTTGGTTGACTTGGTCTTTATCTTGTGATGTTGATCTGATAATAAAGGCAAAATAAATTTAAAAAATTAAAAAAATATATATGGGATCATATATCAGTCAAATAAAAAGATAAAAAATACTAGGACCCACATACAACAGGTTCCATCCTTCATCTCATCCTCTCTCCTCTCTATTGGCCGGCGACGCCTCCTTATGCTTCTCCCTTCTCACTCCTGACATTCCCTCCTCCCTTCTTGAGCTCACTCGGTGGCCGGCCACCGCCGTTGTCGCCTTCCCGCAAAATTAATATTGGTTTTTGAGAAGCGCCAGCTCGGCCTCGCATTCGATTTGTTCGTCTTGGTGGGTTGAGGCTACGGTGGCGATTAATTGCTGAGACGCTTCTTGATTTGAGCTCATTGTTTGAGTTTTTGTGGTGATTTAACATGCGTGATGTTTTAATCCGTCGCCATTCAATTCTTCCGTGTATCTTTTTTCCTAATCCGCGTTCGTACTGTGGTGGTTCTTGTGCTGTTTCAGATGATTGCACCGCCTTGAAGGACTGTTGCAGGCTTGTTGCTGGCATTGCATGAGCCGTTCGGAGAGGCCAGGCCGAGCAGTGTTGTTCGTGGCATTTCTGTTGCTCCTGGCTCGTCCTGCCGAGTACACTCTCATAGTAACGTGCTCTCTTTGTCACAGTTTCCACCAGCGCTCGCCCTCCATGCGAGAAGGCGGCTGCGTCGGTGGCCGGCTGACGAGGGAGCTCGAGGAGGAAGACAGGAAGGTTGGGAGGGAGAGGGGAAAAGGAGGAGGAGACGCCGGTGGCAGGAGGAGATAAAAAGAGGAGAGGAATCAGGCTCGTCTATCTTCAAAGCCTAATAAACCTCTACCTTCAAGGCCTAATGAACTATGAACTCATCTATGAGTAATAAAGGCACAATGCTTTGAAGACGGAGAATCTCAATCCAGAGGAGAGGAGAGATGATGTGACGAAGGAAATGGGACCATTGATGTGGGGGTCTCACTATCTTTTTATATTTTTGTTTGACTGACATGGACCCACATATTTTGTTTTAATTTTTAATTTTTTCTTAATTTTTGCTTTCAATGTTACGTCAATGTCATGTGAAACGAAAACCAAGTCAAACTAGCCACGTAGACACTATGTTAGCTAAAACTGTCATTCAAACCATTTTGAGATCTCGTTTGTACTGGTTTTGAATATTGAGGCCCTGTTTGAATCTACTGAAGATAAAAGATAAAGATAAAGATAAAGTGTTTCACGTAAAACGAGATGATATTAACGTGTGATTAATTGAGTTTTAATTATTACAAACTTGAAAAATGGATTAATCTGACATTTTAGAGTAACTTTCATATTAAAAATTTTCGCACGAAACGTAACGTTTGAGAGTTTGAAAAACGTGGCATGGAAAGTTTTATCTTTATCAACTCTTCATAGAGCTCTCGAACGAAGCCTCCATTTTTCAAGTTTGTAATAATTAAAACTTAATTAATCACATGTTAATGTCATCTCGTTTTACGTGAAACATTTTATCTTTACCTTTATCTTTATCTTTAGGAGATTCAAACAGGGCCTCAATATTCAAAACCAGTGCAAATGAGATCTCAAAATGATTTGGATGACAATTTTAGCTAACATAGTGTCTACGTGACTAGTTTAACTTGTTCTCATTTCACGTGACGTTGACATGAGTAACGTGTTATATTTTGTATCGTGGCTCAAGAGATTCAAACTGGAGTCAAAGACAATGGATGTAAAATGAACTTATTCTTTGAAAAGAAAAAGGCTTGAAATAATCGTTCACGGAAGGCCTAGAGGCCCTAGATTGATCTGTCTTGTGTTATCAATCTTCTTGTCGTTGACACTTGCTGTACTTTGTAGTACTATTTTTCTACAGGCACAAAATGAGAATAGAAGTCCACTATGAATCAAGATTTGCTCATCTCGTATAGAGTACAAAAGCAAGTGCTTAAAATGTGCACATCATCACTCTATAAACGGACACAAACACGTAAATAGATAGAAAAATGCATTTACGAAACTAAAGTGGGAGAAATTAAACTAGCACACAGTTTGATGCATCTGAAGTCTGGAAATTGCAACCCCTTCTCAACCCTTTCGTGCAACATCAACTACTATTAGTATTTAGTGATTCACCAAAAAGAAAAGAAAAGAAAAAGAAGATAATTTATTTAAAAGCGGTGAAGTCTTTGGTGATTCACCAGCATACGAACATAACGAGCTTTAATTTGTTCCGCTCCAAAAAATAAACGCTAATACTTTAATTTATTTACAATAAATCATAGACCAGAAAATGGCGTGATATTAATTCAATCATCATTCAGGGCTTGAGGCATCTTAGGCAGCCTCACCACGCTCTGCACCACACCACCGGGCCCCTTGCACGAGAGCCCGAGCCCGGACCCAAACCCAAGCCCAAGCCCGAGCCCAAGCAGCTTGTGCCCGCCCTTGGGCGCCTTGTTCCCGCGCTCGGTGCATGCCAGGAACGCCGCGAGGAACGGGTCCTCCTCCGGCCGCACGACGGCGCCACCGCCGCCTGGCTGGCCGCCCCTCCCCGGCGCCCCCGGCGGCGGCCGCACTCGTATCCTGTGCGGCACCGCCTCCTTCGCCGCCGCCGCCGCCGGCGGCGGCAGCTTCTCCGCTTCTCCCGTCGTGGTGGTGCTCTGCAGCTTGGACACCCCCGGCTCGTGCTCCCACGCGAACGCCACCGCACCGCCGCTCGCCGGCGCCGCCGCCACTGCTCCCGCCGGCTTCATCTCACACTCTCCGGGCTCTACCTACCTACCAAGAAGAGATCAACCAGCTTAATTAATTGTGGATGGTTTTTGGAGACGGTGGTCAGAGCTAGCACCTTTGTGTTCTTGCTTCAGTTTTATAGCAGCAGCAGCAGATAAATCGATCGAGACGTCAGGTTGGGCAAGCTAAGGGGATCGTCGTTTGATCGCTCATCGCTGACGTGTGCATGCAACAATGGTGGCTTGAGCTTGACCGTCACCTCTCCTCTCCTCTCACCTTGTCGTCAGTTTTTTCCTTTCGGCATGGCAGCTGGAACAGACACACGCAAGCTCGGCCGGCAGCTAACTGCAAGTGGTTGCGATGCAGCTTCGTACATATCTTGGATAATTTTTTTCTCCGTGTGCAGATACAGTCGATGAATCTGTTTCGGATCATATCGTCATCATATAGTAGCTGGTAAATTTCTTTATAAAAAAAAATTGAAGGGAAAGACATCCTTCCAAATATTTTTTTTAAAAAAAGTTATGAGCATGTTTGAAATTAAACACGAGACCTCAAGGTTGAAACTACACATCCCTTACCACTGCACTTATCAAGTGCATCTCAGTAAATTTCTTTGTCATCGATCAATCCATGCCTTGATTAACGGATGAATGAATTTGTTTGCTATTCTTAGGCTTTGTTCGGCAAGCAGCTTTCCAAACGCGCACAGTAAACACGGAAAACGGAGCGGTCATTAGCGCGTGATTAATTAAGTATTAGCTAAATTTTTTTTCAAAAATGGATTAATTTGATTTTTTTAAGCAACTTTTGTATAGAAACTTTTTGCAAAAAAGTTCACCGTGTAGTAGTTTGAAAAGCGTGCGCGGGCGAAAATCACTGTGCGCGTTTTGAAAGCGGCTTGCCGAACAAAGCCTTACACTTTTCGAGTGAATTTCACTTTAAGGCTATGGTCGATATTGCTAGGGGGCTGAAATTTTTTTCTTCTTTTTTATGCGCATGTTTTTTGAACCACTAAATAGTATATTTCATGAAAAAAATCTATATAGAATTTTGTTTAAAAATCAAATAAATTTATTTTTAGGTTGTTGTAGTTAATAATCAAATTAATTATATGATAAACACCTTTCTAGTTTACGTGCCAGCAATAATCCCAAACAAAGCATGAGCTATGTTTCATTTTATATAACTTTTTAACCAATATTTTTATTTTAGACCAGACAGTCCCACTTTGAACACCTCGACTATTTTTTTAAATGTATGAATAATCTCAAATACGTCGGCTTGTATTCGTCAATAAAATCTCATATTTGTATAAAGAATATCACAGAGATAAAACTACCATGAATCAAAATAAAAATATTAGTTAAAGATGGTTCAAAATGAAACGGTAGTAAAAAGATGACCCAAACCGAAGTTCACTTATAATGCATGGTTTTCATGCTGATAGCGTTAACAGTATTCAGTTGCTGTCGTGTTCGGCGTACGAGCAGCCGTGATGACCGATGAAAATGTGGTTAACGTCTATCAAAACCCTACACATGGCAGGCATGCATGCAGTTTATTGTCTGCAGCCTCGTGGTCAAGTGTTTGCACACGTGAAGGTATATATATGTTATCACGACCTTGACGCTAGGCTACAGCACAGGAGTCAAAACCCAGAAGCACACATGAAGAAACTTGACAAGCTTGGCCAGAGCAGAGACAAAATGGTCTACAGTGCTCGGTCGAGTGTCACGAAGACAATGGTCAAAT
This sequence comes from Oryza officinalis, assembly GCA_008326285.1. Taxonomy (NCBI): domain Eukaryota; kingdom Viridiplantae; phylum Streptophyta; class Magnoliopsida; order Poales; family Poaceae; genus Oryza; species Oryza officinalis. Next base: position 45,571,246 of record BDMV01000003.1, on the reverse strand, counting down.
TAATGAAATGGAATTCAAATTTTCCCCTGGACTTGTCTAGCTTCAGAATTTTTACATCAGGAAAACACAAATTGGATATTAATCGAACAGTTTGGCATGCAATTGTTTCTTCAGAGGTTGGCCGGGTTGAAACCTGGAAAGCTTGCTCTGCACAACAGGGACAGGTAGGCTGATTTGTCCATCTGACAGTGACTTCGTCTGGCTAAGCTAAACCTAACCTAGCTTAGTTTGATTACAAGAAGTATACATAGTGGTAAAATTCAGATTTGTTTCCACGCATAACCTGACATATCCGGAAGAACTGGTCAGATATCGATCCAAGGGCACGCAGACAAATCTTTCACTTTTATGATTCATGAATGCGTTTTGCCCTGCAAGATCGAGTCGGGGAAACCCCCCACGGTGAGAAATCCAATCCGATTGCCAAGTGTTTATTTCGACCAGGGCGATCTGATGGCGACTGGATTCTTTGACAGTTCTGGCGAAAGTTCAGTAATCCACCAGTCCAAAAAAATTTCAGTAATCCTAATTTCTACCACTTTAAAAACACAATCGTTCATTATCTGTCCCCTTCTCACCATGCGTGGAGGTTGTGTAATCATGATAGGATCCATTACTTTCTCCACAACCTAGTCAATCTTCAATTATATAGGCTTAGTCCGTGCTTTATCCTCAATTCACCAACTCAATTAGGCTTTGTTCGGTTTGAAGAAGATTTAAAGGTATTGGAGGAGAATAATTTCACACCATAATAAGTAATAAGTATGAAATAAGTCCCCTTTAATCCCTCCCTCATGGAATTAACCGAACATGGTCTTATATGGCCTAGCACGTGTTTTATCTTCAATCCACTCACCCAACTAATCATCAATTATATAGACTTGGCCGTTGTATAGCACAAATATATTACTAAGTCAAGCAAAAATGGCGAAATTAGTACTGAGATATCTCCCTTCCTCGAAGGAGATTCGGTTTCCGTGGGCCTCAGCAATGGGCCGCGGCCCACTAGCCGCCTGCGGCTCAGGACTAACGAGGTTGGCCTGGCCTGCAGATCCCCGCGTCGAATCCGAGGAATGGACGGCCGAGATCTCATATCCCACAAGCCCTAACCCTAACAAAGTAGTACTACTAGTATTAACAAGTGGCGAGCCCTCGAGCTGGGTGGCGAGCGATTGGTGGCAGCCGGCGGCCGCCGGCGAGGTTGAGCGAGGAGGCGGGCCGGCGAGGCGCGCGGTTCTTTGTGCCTCGAAATGAGTCGGCCTTTTTGTTTTGTTTCGGCTCGTCGCGGATTTCGCACGGTTGCTTCGTTCGTGGGAGATTTGGTGATTTTCTTGAAGCGTCTTCTCCGATCGATCGCTTCCTGTAGTTTTTCCCCTTCTTCTGTGGTACAGATTTGTTCTTGGAAGCGGCTGGGATTTCGGTTAGCCATGCCATTGGTTTCTAACATGCTTCTCTCTTCCCGTGTGTTAGATTGGGATTGTTGGTGGCGCATTTGATTGTGGTTTTCGTGGCTGTGATGATAAACAAACTTCGTTTCTCGATGCTGAGACTTGATTTGTTTCAAGGACCAAAACTGTGCTGACCTTAATTTGTGCGTGTCTGAGCCACCGCAACACATCATGTCCGAATTGATTTCTGCGAAAGTTATTTCTGCAGTCTGCACAATGGCACTCGATGCTAGTGTTTATGTGTCTGTTAGTTTTTCTCTTCTACTATATTTCGTCGGTTTCTTGCATTTGCGTTGTTCGTAGTGTGGCTGTGACGACCAAAAACTTTGTTTCTCGATGCTGACTTGATTCAATGAATCAAGGACCAAATTTTTTGATGACCTTTGTGCGTGTCTGAGCCACCGCAACTCAATTTTTCGGTCTTCGCTTATGTGAATATATGATCTTGCCTTCCGCGTCTTTGTGTAATTAACTGCTGCTTGTTCTAATATGGCTTTGACGACAAAGAAAGGAGGGGTTTCTTATATGCTGATTCGACTCATTTTAGGATGGAATTTTGACGAGCCTTATGCGTGTCTGAAGGTTGAACCATTGTAAAACTTGGATATACAGTAGTTGTTTTTTTTCCTAAAGAAAGATACTTTTTCTCTCTCTTTGTTTCTGTGCTGTATTTGAATTTGTTCATTTTCACCAGCTGTTGTACTTCATATTGGGATACTGAATGTTTGGTGCAATCAATGTAGTAGTCCTTAAATGTTTGACAGACTCATGGACATTAACTCAAGTTATCAAAAACAGTGAGATACTTGGAATAGTTATGCTGGAACTATTGCATGGAAATTTTACAACTCGCTGTATGCTAGAAGGGAATCCCTGTAGTTCCTTTTCCTCAATCAGCCCAGTAGACATCTAGTTAACGGTATCTGACAAGGGGCAAATTGTTTTTTCAAGGATACAGCTGAATTCATAAGAACTGGAAATCGCAATTAGTTGGTATTACATTGCAGAAGCTTGAGAACAGAAAGAAGGGAAAAACAAGCATGGGTAACGCGATATTAAAGCTATCCCATGGTGAGTTCATTAACGACTTGATCTCCATTTCCTGAAGATTCACATTGCATGGTCCTCGAGGTTCAGTAACCAACCATATGGCCTTGCTTCTGGTTTCATGATTGAATCGTCAGTATTTTTGGAGTTCGTCAAGATCTCACCTAGAGGCCCACCTTGAGGCATCTCCCAAGAACTTGAGATGCTATCCTCTTGCATTTGTGCCATATTAGATGTATGGCAGGTGACGCGTGGGCCGTCTGGCGAGGAATAGAAAGTTGATGGAACCGTTATGACATTGGAATCTTTGCTTTTCTGAAACTCCATTTTCTCATCCTTAGGCAAACTGAAATTCTGAAGGACTGACTGAAGGCATCCACGATCATGCATCTTGGTGAAAGGAATGTTTTTGTTGTTCTGCTGGTTGCTGCTCTCCCAAGGCTTCAGCATGGTATTTGAAGAGATCGATTCACTGTCTCCTGCTGGACTGAACTTCTCAGGTTTGTTCTGTTGCTTCAGCTGAGAGAACAGGGACAATGTGGGCTGTTGATTCGTTGAATTTAGCAGTGGGGCATTGTTTTCTTCAGCAGCTTTGTTTCCTTTCTCTTTGTTCGCCATTGTTCTGCAAATGTGTACATGTTTTCGAATTTAATGATTATTACTTTCTATCAAAACTGAAATAATCTAGTTGTTTTCCTTTGTCCCTGACTATATTGCAGCATTTGTATTCCATTCTCTATAATATAAGAGATATATTTTTTTCATTGCAACTTTTTTTCCCACCAGAACCACAACGATTACCTTCTATCATGAAAATGTACCAGAAAATCTTAAACCATCAATAGGATATGCAAAAGTGGTGGAAAAAGAATACTGTGTTTCAGCCTATAAAATACTTGTACTTCGAGAATATTAAACCAAGTTTCAGGATATATTAACCTGTTCAAACTATCTGTCCAATAGCTGATACTGCCTGGCTTCATTTCATTAACTTTTGCCTTCTTGAAGCTGCCCTGCCCGACAGAAGATGGCAATGAGCCAGCACACGGTGTCTCTTTAACAGTCTTTCTACTTTGGTTTTCCACAGGCTTTCTTGAACGGTGGCGGTTTCTGTTGATGTGCCTCTCACAATACTTGTGGTCGGCCATGGCCTCCTTTGAACACCGCCATTTCTTGCCATCTGTTCGACGGCATCTTCCAGGTTCTGGGTCAGAGTCTGCATTTGGGAAGCCTTGATAGAGAGGCCTCCAACTCACTGCAGTACAATAAGTAAGTATGTCATGTTTTGATTGGATTTACATACCACGTTGCCTTCTATCATAATAAATCTGAACTGGTCAGAACTGAGAATGTAACATTGATACAGCTTGTATGCAGCTCCTTTTTGTTAATAACATGTTCACTTGTACACTCAGATTTGCAATATTCAGTTTGTGGAAGCAGTGTTCTTTACATACATCTAACTGACACACGTATTGGTGTATGTAAGTATGTAACTTGATGATCGTACGTTTCAAGATGACATAAAATACAGCATTTCTATTTTGCTCATTTATACTTAACATGTGTTTCATGTATATGCAGTAACCTAAGTAAACAGAGTTTTTTTTGTTCTACCCAGGATATGACAATGTGAGTTTTGAGGTTTAGAGCATCAAGATTTTTGGGTTTGAATACTTACTTCTGTTAGCTGATGATCTGAAGCTTTTGCTGATTGAAATGAGCAGGCTGGAAGGTATAGGGGCCTTTGCATTGAGATACTTGTAAATGAGAGCCTGGTGCTCCAGCTCCATCCACTGTGAGGGAGTGAAAGGCCTCTTGGTCCTAGACAACAAGAACCTCTGCTCATTTTCCCTTCCAAAATCCAAACCTGGATAAGTCAAGAAAAAACATTTTAGTGTGGTCAATACTATACTCCACAGAATCAAAAACCTTATCTTGAGATAGATATGGATTTGGTTAAGGCATGCGCCGGCCGAGTCAAGACAAAAGTGTAAAGTTAAAATAAAGCAATGAACTGAAACAGCCTTAGGTTTGGGAAGGGGGCCCCAGGGTTTGTGCTCATCCCCATGACTCGTTCTGTAGCACTCATGAGAAGCTCATCAAGTTCAATAAATGTATCACTCGATTTTTCTTTTCTGTCTTTTTTCCCTCTCATTTGTGCAGGTGAACAGAAAAAAACACTGTCCATCATGAGTTGTAGAGAAATACACAGATCAAAGGCCATACATACATACATACATGCACGCATGATCTTTGCTTCCAAACTATAGTAACATGAAACCGTGTATGTATGTGGTGATGAGCAAGGCCAGACCTGATGGCAATGTGTGAGCAGCCTTGGCGAATCTGAGCATCTTCTGTTCATCAAGAAACGGGGAAGGGTATGATGCTGCTGCAGCAGCAGCAGCCTGGGTGAAACTACCAGCAGCAGCTCTCTTGATGAGGCTCAGATCACCCTCCTTGGTGGATGGCACCGTGAGGCCCTGCAAGCCCAGCACCTCCCCAAGCTCCATGGCAGCAGCAGAGAAGTCAGCAAACATCTTGGAAGGACAAGAGGAGGGGAGAGGAAGAAGAGGAGGAGGAGGGGGTGGTGAGCATTGCTGGGGACAGTCACAGTGAGACTGAAGCGAGAGTGAGGAGAGTTGTTTGCTTTCTAGTAGGAGGCAGGAAGTCTGTGGTGCTATATTATCGGATGGTGGCTCTTTGGGAGACTAGAGGTAGGGCTAGGTGGTGACCCTTAAATAGCAGGAGTCCTTTCATTCTTTTAGTAGCTTTTTTTGCTGTCATTTCTTTATTTTATTTTATTGATTTTTTGGGCTCAATGTTTCTGTGAGGTGGTACTGCTGTATACTGAAGGGGGGGAGTAATTGGTTGGTATCAAATCTACTAGGAGGGGTAGTAGTAATATGTTTTGGAGGGGTAGTAGTAATATGTGGTTATCAGCCATCGAAGGGGCAATTTTCTTATATATGTCCCTGAAGTATGCCTAAGTGCCATGAAGGATAAATTCCACAATACCGACCAATGATTAAGATACAAATTTTATCTTGATTTTTGTTGGCATATTTTTTAAACTGTTAAATGGTATATTTCGTATAAAATTTTTTTATATAAAAGTTGTTTTAATATATCAAATATAATTATTTTTAAGTTTATAATAATTAAAATTTAATTAATCATATGTTAATGATTTTTTTTTGTTTTTCGTGGACATTTAATTTTCATCGTTGTCGCAGGTTCGAACAAAAGACCCAAGATCAAAATGTGATTTAGAGCAATGTATGTACTGTTACACAAAAGCGGAGGTAGGCTTTTGTGGATTGATTGGGGGCAATTACGTGAGCTGTAGGGGCAAATCAATAACTACATGGTTGTACTGGCTGTACACATCGCGCAGAATTAACCTCTATGCAGTACTACTACTACACTTCCAATAAGTGCAGTGCACCCTTATGTTTTCTTGCAAGTAAATATGCTCGAAATGAATGGTCGAGCTTCATGTGATGGTCAGAGGCTCTTCTCTCTTGCTCCCTCCCTGAAGGAAATGTTTAGTTTTATGTAGGAGTTTTTTTTTTTAAAGTCGCACACTTCACTGCTTTGGTGTTCTGTTCCTCCTCTCTCCAGAGAGAGTCCTCCAGACTTTGCCATGTCCCAGGCAGGGTTCATCTTACCGCTGAAGGTCTGGTTACCGTCACCCGGTGGTACGGCGGTTACCGTAACCGTTAAAAACCACGACAAATTCGTGTTTGAAATTTTGAATTCAAAAATTCGGGGAAACCGCGGTATGAACCGCGGTTACCGTGCGATATGGCGTGGTTACCACGCAAAGTTAGAGCAAAAGAACAAAATAAAAAAAAAATTGGACTAACATTTAAAAATGTGTACAATTTTGGTATAATAATTAAAATATGTAGGATACTTATGGGTATACAATAAAAAATTTTGGCACGATCTTTTCTATATTACGGACTTGAAATCAATTGAACAATACTTGTGGGTATACAATAAAAAATTTTGACATGATCTTTGCTATATACGGATTTGAAATCAATTGAACAATTCATAGCATAATATTTTTTTTCCAATTAAGGTAATATGTTCAATTCATAACTTGAAATCAATCGACATGCACAGTATTGGGCGGCCCATTTTTTTTCTTTTTCTAATTTCCAAATTTATTCTCTGTTTCGCTCTCAAATTTGAATAAATATTATTTTTTTTCGAGAAATTTCTTTACCATAAAACACTACAAATCAAGCACTACCGTCACCTTTTTTTTTGATTTTTTTTTGAATTTTTGAATTCGAGCGAATTTCGTCAAACCGTATCCCCGCGGTACGAGCGGTAACCGCGCGGTTACCACCGGTAAGTAAAACCCTGGTCCCAGGGCAGATAAATTTGATTATTCAATTTAGCAATATCTGTACTTCGCGCCAAGAAGCAGCTCAACATAAAGCAGAGTTTCACTGTGCTCTAAGGTATATATTGCAAAGAAACTAAGGCTGAGTTTGGCAAATTAAGTGAGAACTCATCCCTTGCACATGTAAAACGAAACTTATTAGTGTATGATTAACTAAGTATTAACTATTTTTTAAAATAATATATTAATATAATTTTTTAAAAATAATTTTTATATAGAATTTTTTAAAAAACATACGTCATTTAGTAATTTAAAAATGTGCGTAATTTTATTTTTATTTTATTTTACCACAACACCAAACCAAGGATGGTACAACGTCCAACCAAATCCCTGTGCTCACCACAACACCAGCAGTGACTAGTGAGGCTGACAAGTAGCAGCAGAGCTAGTAGGGGTTGTGGCATCGACGTGATTGAGGATGTGTTTTTAAGTGAAGAGGTTCCCAACCTCATTTTCTTTTTTTATCACGCGCATGCTTTCTAAACTACTAAATGGTGTATTTTTTTTAAAATAATTTTATAAAAAAATTAATATAAAAAATCATATTAATATTTTTTTAAGTTTTTTTAGCTAATACTTAATTAATCATGTGTTAATCTGTTGTTCCGTTTTTCGTGTGAAGGGAAGAGGTTTTCAACCCCCTTCAGAAGAACACAGCCTGAGCCCTTCATCGTTTGCTTATTAATTTATCAGTCGTAACTAAATTTTTGATTGTAAAAACTTAATTTTAGAGTTATTTGATTGTAGTTTATTTTCAAGTTTGTTTTTAAACGTTAGTGACATGCATATAAAAGTTTTACCAGCCATAAACTATTTCTGGTGGTTCATTTTGTTCCGTAGCGATTTCTTCTCAGAAGTTTGTTTTTTCTATTCAGTATATTTTCTCCGTTCAAAAATAAACAAACGGGCCTAGGCATGCTTCTATGCAGATTCGTATGGTATTATGATATATCATATATTATAATAATAGATTTATTTATTTTAGGTTTGTTCGGTATGGTTCAACTTCTAAATTTAACTTCAGGAGTTGGGTCTGGAGTAAATTTGTGAAGCTGTCTAAATTCAGCTCCATCTCTTTTTGGTTTATTTCACGAGAACACTTCAGCCAGTTTTATTTTTTTTTTGGATAAAATTAAAACCGTTTGATTAAACTTCAGCTACTGGAGCTGTGTCAATCGGGGTTTTTAGTATGAATGGAGTGTTCGTGTCGTTGGATGGGGGGGCTCGCATCGCCAAGTACGAGAAGCTGATAGTCGGCTGGTGGCGCTGCGCGGTCACGAGGTTGAGATGACGTCTTTGAAGCCCCCCCGGCTTCATTCATTGCCGGCTCCCCTCTTCCCCCTGCACCCGCCCGTGCCGTCGTCCGCCGCCCGCCGCGCGCTCGCCGCAGCGCAGACACCCAATTTATTTGCCCCTCGCCATATGACTTTCATTCATGCGCGTCCAAGCAACAAGATACTGCGACCGTGCTGCTGCTACACTACTACAGGTCACACAGCCTCACACACCAACATGCTGCTACTGGAGGTAGTACCAGTACACATCTCTGATAGGATTATACTCTCTCTCTCTCTCTCTCTCTCTCTCTACCTGAGGCGTGGAGTGAGTAGCTGGCAATCTGGCATGCATCATGTGAGTGGAAGAGGGGTTTAATTGGGTCCCCGGCCGAGAGCACCCCACACACACTCGGATACGGTGTGTTCTCCTCGCTCCAATGGGTGTGCCTCCGTGTTTGATGCTACTCAGGGGACCAGCCACTGAAGAAAAAGCTACAGATTTTACATACCAAACTATCGTGCCAGAAATTGTGCGCCAGCATTTTGAAACATTCTTTGTTAAAGGAGTACACATTTTCAGAAAACTACGGATTTACGGACCGAACTATCGAGTTGTTACAACACTAGGTCGGTCGGTCCTGCTGAGCCGCACACGTCGAGCCGTTGCAGCCTGACCTGGTCGATCGACTTCCTGCTCACGGCACACCATCATCATGTCACGACCTTTGCTACAGTACTTCTGATGACGTGGATTGTTGATGCGTCACACCATTTCACCCCAGGTGAGTATTATGTGCATTACGTGAGCCCACTATTTTAGAAACGTCCATGTGGAAATAGAGTTCCGGTTTTACGGTAATTACATCCACCATTATCGTAGTTATTTAAAATTACTCGCTAATGTTGTTGTAAGTTAATAGTTTTTTTTTAACTAAACTTGCAGTTTTCTAAAATTTATTCTTCTTAATAAATGATTCGTCAATCATTTTATAGCAAGCTGTTGTAACATGTGTTAACATGTCTCCGGTTCTGTAGTTTGCAGCTGACTACTTGATTTTCATACTTCGGCACAAGTTCAGGGTTATAATGTTTTTGGTTTTTCGGTTCTATATAGTTTGGAGTTAACAGAATAATGTTTTGGTTGTCCGAAGTCAATAATGACCTTCCAATTTCTGTTATTATTCGCATTGTATTTCGAGAAAGGAAGATAATCATTTCAAAAAAATTACAACGAGTTGTCGGGTTGGTTGGAGGACATGCTCAGAATTTTTATAGATAAATTCGATGGACGCATTTCTTTTCGTAAACTTACCCGTATCATTCATGTATGTTTAGATAAGTAGCTTTCACCAAAATTAATATGCATGGTTTCACTGTATGCATTATAGGACTTCGTTTTTCCATGGTTAGAGTGGAGATAGAAGCAAATTTACATTCAGAAAATCAATTTTCCATTTTCTTGTGTGGGACAGGGTTCGCAATTTTGGGTCACCGGCAGGTCCCAGTACGATGTGCTTCCTATAGCGACAAACTTGGTTTTTTTTTTGAAAAAAAATTAGCAATTTTTGTTCAGAATTTATCACTAAAATATTCCAACATCTTGGTCTCCCAAAATGATTTCGCATTCTGACGTTGTTGACCATGCAGGTATAGGGTGGTATGTTTAGACAATGTTGTCCAAGAGGAACATCCAATGTGTATATATATGGATGCCGGGAGGATGCCAACATGCACATGATTGCATCAAAGGCGGTATTCAAGTGGCTGCCGTACAATGCGTACCGACCACAAGGCAGATCAGTGGCTCACGTTCACCATTTTTTCTCCTCTGCTCCATGCGAGTGTATGTGACCTGCTGCAATGGCTCAGTATTCGTTTTATCTTGGTGTATTCACACCTTGCTTGAGGCCTTCCAATATGATTAGAACCTTCACATTTCCATTGAAAGTTATTTGAAGAAGAAAAAAATTGGCCATTATTGTGAATCTCGTACTTTGAATTCCTCGCATCACTTGAAGGGGACCAAATCAAGTTTAAAGATTCTTTGATTTCGATAAAAAAAAATTCTATGATCATGCATGCAGCCCCTATTAGAAGCAGATTCAACTTCCTAAAATCCAACTAATAGCGACCTATCAGGTGGCTAAGATTTCTCCTATCCTGGCCAGTGGATGCCAATAATATGACGATTAGGGTATCGTCTTCAACCTCTAGTAGGAGAATGAAAGAGGGAGAAACTAGTCAGCAGAAACTTACGAATAAAAATCTCTCTTATATATTACGACGGTGCGGTGTTGGTGGCTCAAATTCCACAAGCTCACGTGGATTAGGATATCAGGTAGGGGTGAGGAGCGAAGGGGTATTGGATAGAGGTGGAGGCTTTAATTTAAAGGGATAAAGCAGGAGATGAAAACCCGATGGTAGGTGGTGGTTGTGATAGGAGAGGATGATGGTGGGGTAGCGTTGGCAGTAGGGGCATCTACATGTTCGACGTGGTTAGAAGGGTGGGTGTCGTTGTTGGGTCCAACGAAGACGAGTGTGAAGATGCAGAGCAGGGAATCTTGTTGGACTTGAACAAGAAGAGCAGATAAAATGAGGATGGTTGAGTAGTAGTAGTGAGAGAGCGAGGCGATGATTAGAGGGCCTCACGGACACCGACGAGACACATTGTTTGTCGTTGAGAGATATGAGAGGTTTGGGTTAATATCCTTGTACGATTCTTCTTGAAGTGATCTTATCCATCCAAAAACATCAAAAAATATGACTAAAGCTATGTTCGAAACTGTGTTTCGGATAAAAATTAAGTGCGCATGTAAAACGAGAAAGTCATTAACGTTTAATTAGTTAATTATTTTAAACTTAAAAAATAAATTTATTTGATATTTTAAAACAATTTTTACATAGAAAGTTTTTGTATGAAATATTAACAATTTAAAAAACTTGCTAGAGAAGACCAAGAAAAAAAATGCATCTGATTGTCGAACAGCTTGTCTCCTCATTTTGTTCGCACGGTCAGTACGTCTTTTTCAACGCTACCACACCGTAAAGTATACGTGTTCTACGCTTGTCATGAATTCCTCCCAAGTTATAATTAAAGCATCACGAACAGTCCCATGTCGTAAGACGACACTGCAGCCCCGGGCCCTGTCAACAGTGAGCTCTATCCGTGGCGTTTGCCCCCACCGGACCGGGCCCATTACATATTTACATAATCCCCCCTTGCATTTACTCTCTCTCACTCGCAGTCGACTCACGCATACAGCAGGTCCGCAGCAGAGTTAGGAGGTGTTTGGGAGAGGGATTTATTTTTTAGTCTATGTCACATCGAATATACGGACACTAATTTAAAATATTAAACATAGGCTAATTACAAAACTAATTACACAACTAGAGGCTAATTCACGAGACGAACCTATTAAGCCTAATTAATCCATAATTAGCATATGTTTACTATAGCATCACATAGGCTAATCATGGATTAATTAGGCTCAATAGATTTGTCTCACGAATTAGTCCAGGGTTATGAAATGGGTTTTATTTTTAGTCTGCGTTTAATACTTTAAATTAGTGACCGTATATCCGATGTGACAGAGACTAAAAAGTTTTAGTCCCATCTAAACAGGGCCTTAATCCATCCATCAGGAAAAGCATCAAAGAGAAAGCACCAAAGCGGCCGTACGCCGAATGTTTTTCCGTCCACGCGCGCAGGGGGAAAATATAATATATAAAGGATTCTCGATTTAGAGGAAACTTTTCGTATTATCAATTTAACTAGTATTATTTAAGTAATGAAATCAATACGAAGCTAACAGTTAAAAAAATCAAATTTAATATTGTATCGTCTCAAAATAAGTTTATTTTTTAGCCCTCTTATTTATTTCAAAATAAGTCCATTTTTCAGTAATCATTGTGTCTGAATTTGTGAAATAAAGGATAAATGTATTGAGAGCAAATAAAATAAAAAAATAATTATATTGAGATTTTATGAAATGAGGATATTATAATTTTTTTTATCACTATGTATGGGATGAGTGAAAAATATAATTATTTTATAATTGCTGGACTATAGGCATGTTCAGATTATTGCCAAAATCAATCTTTTTGATAAGTTGGTAATATTGTCAAAAAATTTTTAGAATAGAACCAATGTATGGTTGCCAAAATTTTATATGCATTATCAATATTTAATAACGAACTAAATGCAATTATATATTTATCAATTTTACTAAATATGGTTTAAAATATCACCCATCGTTCAGACCCTACATAACTACAAACGAACCTACTTTTACCCAAACGATATTCGGTCGGTCGGGAAATTTTTTGGTAGCGTTGATCTCATCCCCTCGCGCGCGACGCAAAATATGCTTCGCTACGTGGGGGCGGGCACCAGCGTAGCATCGGCGGTGCTTTTACTGAGACGGGCCCCGTGTGTGCGCGTCGCGGGATAAGGTTGGAAAAACCGACTGTAACCGCGCGGTTACCGTGGTTACTGTCCGTACCGCGGGGTACGGTTATCCGTATCGCACGGTACAGTTTAATGAAGTTCGTCCAAATTTAAAAATTTTTTTAAAAAAGAAAAAAATCAAAAAAATGATGAAAGTAGTGCTTGATTTGTAGTGTTTTATGGTGAAAAAATTTCTCAAAAAAAAGTAATATTTATTCAAATTTGAGAGCAAAACGGAGAATAAATTTAAAAATTGAAAAAAGAAAAAAAAATGGGCCGGCCCGTTACTGTGCGGCCCGTCACACATCGCGCGGTAACTGCGCCAAACCGCGCGGTTTTCCCGAATTTTTGAATTCAAATTTCGATTTGTAAATTTGTCGTGGTTTTACGCGGTTACCGCCGATAACCGCCGTATCGCTGGGTAGCGATAACCGGGCCTCCGACGATAAGTCCAACCCTGCGCGGGACATGAGAGATTTGATGGGAGCCTCGCCTCGATCTCGCTCCTTCTCGTCGTCTCATGGCGTCGCACGGCATGTCTGGGATACGCTAGCCTTAGCTCCTGCCTCCTGCCGGCCCCGCCGGCCCGGAGGCGAGGCCCCGGACATGTACACACTGCGGCAGCTAATATATATATATACGGACATATAGTAACCCATCCTACATGCATGGCTCCCTTCCCCATTGGTCCGTGTACGTATGCGTCGCATGTGCAACCACCCGTACATGCATATATATACGTACGTAGTACTACGCTAGATACTCCTAGGTACTAGAACAGTATATGTTGTTGTACAGGGCCACGGGGCCATCAATGTGATTTGATGATTCATGTGCTGCTGCTCCTCTCGTGGGTACTGGTAAAATGGCGCAGGGGTACGTGCGCGGCGTATACTACGTGCCACCGCATGTACAGGCAGCGCTGTACTCGATCCACAGCCAGTTCCAATCGCGACTGTGTCATTGCGATTGTGTCTGTTGCCTTGGCAACCCAGAATGCGTACAAAGGAGGCTGCTTCGGCTCATTGGCTCTTTGGTACTAGTAGCTAGCGTCAAGATTGTCGATATCTCGATCGGTATTCTAATATCTTACTTTCTTCACCTCACATTATAAAAAGTTTTAGATGGATATGACATATCTTAGTACTACGAATCTGGACAGGTTTTTTGTCCAGATTCATAGTATTAGGATGAGTCACATCTACTCAAAATTCCTTATATTTTGAAACGGAGGGAGTACGATACTACGATCCTACCAAATCGAAACGACATCGATTCCATCTAGTATCCTAATTTTTATAGTATCTCGATCTTACTATTCATTTTCACACGATCCTACGAAATCTTGGGTAGTATCCCAATACTACGATCCTTAAAATCTGTCGACGGAGTAGATCGCGACTATGATATTTGCAGAGTATGAGGATTGTTAGAACCATGACATACGTGAGATTGAGGTAAAAGAGACGAGAGATAGAGATTTTTATACAAGTTCGGGCCTCTTGACTGACAGGTAATAGCCCTACTCCTATTGACCGAAGCTGGTGTTGCTCTTATATATCAGAATCACACGAGTACAATATTTGGGAGAACCTAATCTAGTCATCGTCGACTTGGCGGCATGGATCTCCAACACGTAGTTGATGGCAGGGTAGTCTTCTTCCTCGAATAAGAACTCGGCAAAATTGGGAATAACGCTAGATCCTTCATGTCGACCTCTGTGGCTTTAGATTGGATTTGTCTAGGCTTGTCCCTCATGTTGTGTTTGTTGGCGTATATTAGTGTATCTTCCCTCTCCTCCTAGAGGTCTTGTATTTATACCCACAAATGTCTCCTCGTCCAAGTAGAACTAAGTAGACAAATATGGATACGATCCGAATAGTCCTTGTAGTTTTCAACTTGAACTCTGCTTCTCCTTTCTTATCTGAAACACGTTCCGTATATGAGGCATGATTTCATATAAGACTTGGTATATGGTGGGTCCCGTCGACCCCAACCCAATATCATTGGGTATGCTTTATCCATAATACTGACAATAGCCCTCGATTTTAATGCAAATGAACAAGTTGATGTTCTCGACCGAAGACCTTGAAACAACAGTTGTCGAACTCACCTAATAGCTCTCAGACGACCGAGAAGGTGTGGAGTATGCTACTAAGTTTTCAGTTCAGTCTTGATTGAGAATTTGGATTGAAGTCAAAAACTTCCATCTCGGTGGGTACACCATCGCTTTATCCAGTAACCCTTGTCGAACTCAACCAACCGTTCTTGGATAGCCGAACAGGTGCAGAGTATGAGACAAAGTCTTGATATCTGACTTAACTGCTCTGATATCTGACTCTCCTGAAATCAATTACTCAAATTGTTAGATAGAAAAAGCCCCCGAGCGAATGCTTGGGAGTAACATGATATAATATGAATTGAGAAATTGAAAATAAATTGAATCTATATATGATAATAAAAAAATACTCTCGCTAGAACTGCCCTCAGCAATCGTACTATGGTACCATTCCTAGTCCTCAGCTGTCTTTATGGAAAAGTCGTTTTTCACAAAGGCAACTTAAATCTTATAACAAACTATGCTGAAGTAACGAATTCCTAACCCCCAGCCGTGAAGTTGGGAAAACCAATTCCCGATTACACAACTTTGTTAATACGTTCAGGTGGGTACTCTAACATGACTAGTTGTAACATGGTCGTTTGACCCTGCATGGCCCGACAAGCTTTCACAGTGCCAAGTGTCCCTAGCCGAGGTCCATGAGACCCCAAAACTTGTCAACGTAAAGGGACAGTAGGATCGACTTTGAGACGTAGCGATATAAGAAAAGAGGATCAACAGACAAATATTGCATATTTGATATGTATAAACACTTACAAAGATTGATGCGTTGGATAATAAGGCCCCTACTACGCTAGTCGAAAACCAGTTGTGTAGTCATACTCAACAAATCGCAGAGGTGATGGAAGAATCGCTACAACCGTTTGTCGAGGTCGGCCACTCGTAGATATGGTAGGAGGATCTCTATGACAAATAGTCGAGGACTAGGTGTAGACATATATCGACTACATGTAGATGTGGTGGGAGGATCGCTACGACCGCTGGTGGAGGACCAGGTGTAGACATATCTCGACCACTTGTAGATGTGATGGGAGGATCGCTAGACATACCTCGACCACCTGTAGGCAACTTGAAGAGATAGTGAGAAAATGACTACCACCGGTGATCGAGGACTAGGTGTAGTTATCCCTTGACCACTCGAAGGCAGCTTGGAAAGATGGTAAGAGGATGACTACCACCGCCGGTCGAGAACCAGGTGTAGTTATCCCTCGATCACTCGAAGGCAACTTGGGGAGGTAGGAAAGGGGAAATTACTACAACCGCTGGTCGAGAACCAGGTGTAGTCATCCCTCGACCAATTGAAGGCAACTCTGATAGGTGGTGAGAGATCGTTACAACGCTGCTCGAGGACCAGGCATAGTCATCTCTCGATCACCCGAAGACAACTGATAGGTGGTGAGAGATCACTACGATGCTGGTCGAAGACCAGACGTAGTCACCCCTCGACCACCCGAAGGAAACTGATAGGTGGTGAGAGATCGCTACAACGCTGGTCGAGGACCAGGCGTAGTCATCCCTCGATCACCCGAAGGCAACTGATAGGTGGTGAGAGATCGCTACAACGCTGGTCGAGGACTAAGCGTAGTCATCCCTCGACCATCCTTAGGAGCGCTAGAGTTGGTTATTACATGTGCATCTCATGTGGCCAACATGACTCACATACCCAACTTATAGCATGTCGGAGGTCCATTCGCAATCATGCCAGGTGATCAAGCCGACAACATTCACGAGAGGATTGTCCGTAACAACCTTTTCTTAAATAGTCCGGACGTGACCGACGCTAGATGTGACATAGGTCGTTGGTCTCTGTTGATAGGTTTGGTTCGACAACTCCGCATTTGTTCGAGAACGTTCTCGATAATGGGGTGTACTCTACCGCTACCTACTTGAGTGCTCGATTGTTCTTGAAAAATATTTTCTATAAGGCAAGATATATAGTAAAGAATACCGAGCGTGTACTCAAAAAACTGTATAAATCTTCTAGTATTATCAGGATATAATGAGCAGATTCAGATTAAATATTGGGTATTATGTAAACCGTAAACAAGCATAATTTATATAAAAGAAACAGAGCGAGCCCCCAATATTAAACCAGAGCCGGCCTAATATAGGAGACGTTCGCACAATAGTTGTTATATAAAAACATGTTCTAGGTAAACATAATATATTATTGATATGAAAATTGGTACAGAAAATTGCATATAAAATATTGCGTACCTTTGTAGATATATGTCGGACATACCTACGGAATTAGTAGATTAATTTAAAAAAAATCTACTAAATACCTTGATGTGTACTCGTTGGACATAATATGTCTGGACTTCTATAATATGCCTTCTGAGCACACGTGATGAAGAGACACCAGGAATATTTGATCGTTTTGTTTTTCTTCCATGTATGCGCATGCAGTATTGATCGATCCATCTTTTGGCCGAAACCTGTACTGTTGCAGCACTGCCTTTGTGTTGGAGAGGCTACCGATCAACGTTGACCTGGTGGTCGACTATAAATGGCCATGAACTCGTGACCGAAACATTTTCTTGGTGACATAACTAGATACGTCGTACAATGTCGGCCCCACGTGTTTGATTCGGATTTTACCTTGCTTGATGCCTCAGCACATGATGGGTGGTCGATCAGGACTCAATCTCGTGAGGAAGCAAACACAATTAGGAAGACCTCGCCGACGTTGATGTCCAGCGATGTCAAAGTTGTCGATAATGTTTGTTGATCTTGGACTCTGCCAACAATGATGACAGTAGCTCGTTAGACCCTTGGCGGATGTTAGATGGGAGTAGTCGGCCTAGGTCGAGGTCTTGTGGCCGACAATATTGAATGGATGTTGTTGATATTTTTTAACGACATTATTAGGAATATAATTCCCAGCAATGATGCTCAAAACATTAGTTAGTATCTCTTACGATTACAGATATAAATCCGTAAGCGCACGGATATACCGCTGTAGCATTTCACCCGAAAGTATTTCAAGGTATCATATTTATTTAATCCCAAGGAAAGATATGATTAAGGGAATACCATGTTACTAATTCACATCATACTTGTATAGATCAAAGTCTATGCATGGGTTATAACAATAAATCATAGGGTAGGTTGACACATAGAAGAAACAACAAGATATAACTCTTCCTAAATAATAAATCTAGGCTAAGTAGAGAAGAATAAAGAAAGCCTCATTTTTGTACTTCTATTATATACTCATTTTAGTATACACTTGTTATTATACATTTACATTGTTGAGCCCTCTAACTATGCCCTCCTGGTATATCGAGAAACCACTTCTGATTGTTGAGTTCCTTACGACAATCCGTCATGGCCATCCAATCGGTTATAGATACGGAGGAGTCCCTGCATCAGGAACCTCTCTTAGCCCTATATATGCACGTGGAGGAATACCCGTACTAGGCTATCACCACCAACGGCCTACATCTACAATTCCGTGGCATATAGCACCACTTAATGATATTTAATAACCTAAGCACCATGCTTACATTACTAAATATTACTCTACACCTCTGCAGTTGATATAGAGCAATCATATAAATGACCATTAAGTCAATACTATTGCATATCTCCAGTAAGTTAGCCATATAATTAATACAAGGCAAGTTAAGAAATTGGTACTCGAATAATTATGCAGATAGAGTAAAGTACCATGAATATATAAAGAAAAATATTTTATTATTCTAGCATAAAGTCTTACAAGAGAGATATTAGCTACTAGAACCATACCCGAATTCTCCCGGAAGACTTGAAGAACTAGAGCACTAATCTATTCCTACTCTACTAGCACTAGAACAAAGTGTTGAACTAGGGAGAGCTTCTTCTTCTTGTCCTTTTTGATGTGTGTTGGAGGAGAGGATGAGAGCCCTTTATATAGCCATGAAGGAGGTGGAGATTCCAAGCATCAAAAGAGCATCTTCACTCTTGAGCTGCCAAGTGTCCTCTGGTATGACGGTTTCCACCGGTAGAAACGATCACAACCGTCATAGAAGGTCGGTAGTAAAAGTTGATGGCCAGTTGGGCTGGGCCTAGGTCAGTCGACCCCAGGGGTCAGCCGACCCCTAGCTAGCCCCTCTGGCCCAGTCCTTCATTCAGGGCTTTCTTTGGTGGGTCCTTGTGATGAGGACTCATTGTGTAGCAACGTATGTTCAAAAATATAACAAGTAAATCTTATGTAAAACTGGTTAACCTTTGGCTGATTAATACACAAGGTAGTCATGGTTATATCCGAGCTAGTTGTGTCCTCATCATCCTCCCCTTCTTGATTGGAAACCGTCCTCGGTTTCATCTTATCATGGAGCATTTTGAACTTATATTTATCTATCACAACATCCGATGAGGAACATTTCTTGATGACCATATGGTTGGATCCTGAAATTTTTTTAGTCGAAAAACCACAACACTCCCCTTCTTGCAAACCAACCTGTAACTCATTTAAACAACTAGAGGAACTTGATAGAGAATTACGTATACACATGCGGTCCTCTAGACAATACATTTCATCATGAAAAGGAGGTATAGTCAAATCCGAACAAATATATACTCGATGCACATTATATTCTCCTTTACTATCATAATTGCCAATAACATGAAAAATTACATCAGAAGGGCATGGCAATCTAAATCTAGCAAATAATTTCTTCTCTAAACAGTTGAGTGGACAAAGATCATCAAATTGAATATAACCCCAAGTATTTAAAGAAGATAGCAATTTAAGTTCTTTATTCTCGCTAGCAATGTGAATAACATATTTAAACTCAACACATGGTGGCTCTACTATAGAACTAACATGTTCATTCACTAGTTGTGGCATGGATATAAGTGAAGCATCGCACAACTCTTCTTTATCACAAGGAACATCAAGCGAATTGTTTTGTGACAAAGGTATTTCAACAATTGTTTCCACTATGGGTTGCTCTATTGTAGCATAAGTAGTGGACATTGTCGGCACATCATAACTACGCATACCTTGAGTAGTTGTAGCAACATTATCATTACCTTTTTTCTCATCTTTAGAAATTATAGGCGCTTGGTCAATTAAACATTCCTCAAACATGCATGGAGCTATGGATAGGTCTTTTTGTTCTTCGTCTTTCTTCTCTTCCTTCTCACCATGGTTGTTCTTAGATGCCTGCAAAACAATAGGCAGAACATTACGTTCGTTTTGTAATAACTCAGACTTAGTTGAAGGCATCACAATATTATTATTATTCCTGGTATCTCTGAAAATCTCATCGATTCTATTCTTCGTCCTTTCAATACTCTCTTTGAAAATTTCTTCGATTCCATTCTTCATCCATTCAAGATTATCTTCGAAAATTTCAAAAAAACTCATTGGTTCCAATTTCATTTTTCGACTATTATGTCTAAATGTGTATGTATTAGCAACAAAATTATGCAAACCATTTTTATCATATACCCATGGTTGACCAAACAACAAAGAACATACTTGCATAGGGACAAGATCAAAATTGGTAGTATCATGGTAATTTCCATTTGAAAAGTTTACTCTCACAATTCTATTTACCTTGAACTTACCACAAGAGTTGAACCATTTGATGTAATATGGATGAGGATGCGGTTGTGTAGGCAACTCAAGTTTCTCAACCAAATCTGAACTCACAAAGTTATTGCAACTCTCACTATCGATTAGAGTACGACATGCTCTATCCTTAACCATAAACTTTGTTTCAAATAATTCGTGGTACTGCCATTGCTCCGCTTTCTCCATTTGAGAACTTAGCACTTGTTGCACCAAAGTACTTTCATCACGTGCATCTGTGAAAGGTGATGTAGCAGCTATGGTTTGTTTCCCATCTAACTTTATCTCATATCCATAAGAGACGTAATCTGCCATTATCAGTAGAAAAAGAGAACAACAGAACAATATTGTTCCTATTAACTACAGATCATGGAAGCATCTTACCAAGCTCTTACATGGACCTCATCATCATCACCTGCCATTGAAACACCAAAACAGCAACAAACGGTGAAGGTTATCCCTAATAATCTACTACGCAGGTGTGGTGGTGCCTCTCAACAATTCTCAGCAATATGGAGCACCAAACCAAGCTCTTATAAAGTTCTTACCAGCAAAGCAAAGGATACCTGGAAGGCGTAGTCAGCGATTGCAGGGATCAAGAACCTGTGCTGTCCAGAAGTAATATGTGGAGTTAGGAAGGCCAAATATATGTGAGTGGTACACAATCCAATGACAGATAGTAATGTTGAATAAAAAATCCCAAGTCACGTGCCCTTAGTTGCTGGTCTACTCGTGTCCTAGACAGTAGTGGTAACAATGATGGCGCAAATGAATATGACACTAGTAAACAGCAAGGAAGGACTGGCAGGCAAGCTTTGGCGAGTCTCAGCAAAAATAGCAAAACCGCAAGGCTGATAGGCTCAACGGAGCGCGTCGTGAGCTCGAGGCACTAGTGGAAATCAACTTTTCTTTGGTTATATCCGAGCTAGTTGTGTCCTCATCATCAGAACAGTTTCGCCGCTAGATCGGTTTGTAAGACCCCAACTTGTGAGCTTAATCATTCATCTGCAATTTTGGTTGTATTCTATCTCGTTCTTGTTTGTGTTCTTTGATTGGCAAACAGGGATTAGCCTTCTCGGCGAGGTCACCCGCGTTTCGACACGGGTGATAACCAGAGGAGATGTGGTGCTGCGATTGCGGGGCTCAAGAGCGTGCGCGTTCAAGAAGCCGGATCGATTTGTGTCGCGACTCCGTCCAAATCGTTGTTTATCAGAACCTTTTGGAAGGTCGGGAACTCTAGTGCACATCAAGAACTCATTGTGTAGCAACGTATGTTCAAAAATAAAACAAGTAAATCTTATGTAGAACTGGTTAACCTTTGGCTGATTAATACACAAGGTAGTCATGGTTATATCCGAGCTAGTTGTGTCCTCATCACCTTGGTCCAGTGGCATGGTGATTGGGCCCATTTGCAAATGTTTCATTGGGTTTGTGGGCCCTTCCATCCATGTGCATGCCACGTGTCAACCTCTGATTGGTTGAACGTGTATTTTCCACCATTTCTCCTTCATTTATAAGGTAATCTCTTGTAGTAAAATACTTTGCCAAGTACATGTGGAACTAGATTATTTCTAAATAAATATGCATGCAAGCATTGCTAGTTCTTTATCATTTTTAGGAATATTGATGGTCAAAATTGGGTTGTAACGACCGTCAACAGATATACGCCATGGCGGCGGCGTCGTGAAGCTTGGTTGATTTTGACAGATCGAATTGTTGGCGACGATGATTCCGATCTGGTCAGGGAGCATACTTTGGTTGGGTCAGATCTCCCTGGGCCAAAGTTGTTGAAGTATCCCTCGTCAAAAAATCCACAGCGGCGATGACTTGACGAAGCTTGAGGTGACGAGGGTCCCGATCCATTGGAGAACGCACTTCGGTCAGGTCGTATCTCCCTAAAGCCGAAGTTGTTGAGTAGTTTGTCGTCGAAGAATCCGTCTCTTGAAACCCATCTCGTCGAAACCTTTAGCACCAAAATCCTCTACCTGGCACGTCACTGTCGGCGGAGTAGATCGCGACTATGGTATTTGCGGAGTATGGGGATCGTTGGAACCATGGTATACGTGAGATTGAGATAACAGAGACGGGAGATAGATATTTTTATACAGGTTTGGGCCCCTTGACTGACAGGTAATAGTCCTACTCCTGTTAGCCGAAGCTGGTGTTGCTCTTATATATCAGAATCACACGAGTACAATATTTGGGAGAACCTAATCTAATCATCGTCAACTTGGTGGCATGGATCTCCAACACGTAGTCGATGGCAGGTTAGTCTTCTTCCTCGAATATGAACTCGGCAAGATTTGGGGTAGCGCTAGATCCCTCATGTTGGCCTCTGTGACTTCAGGTTGGGTCTGTCTAGGCTTGTCCCTAATGTTGGTGTTTGTTGGCGTATATTGGTGTGCCTTCCCTCTCCTCCTAGGGGTCTTGTATTTATACCCATAGATACCCCGTTGTCCAAGTAGAACTAAGAAGACAAATATGAATACGATCCGAGTAGTCGTTATAGTTTTCAACTTGAACTCTCCTTCTCCTTTCTTATCCAGAACACCTTCCGTATATGAAGCATGATTCCGTATAAGATTTGTTATATGATGGCACCCGCCGAGCCCAACCCAAAATCATTGGGTATGTCTTATCCATAACACTGGCACAATCCTACAAAATATTATTTAAAATAAGGTGAATTGAAAATAATATGAATAAATATGCTCAAGTTTACATAATAACCCATTTAATTTATCAAAATCAATACTATATGCTTTAATTTATACAACATATTATATATTTATATAAAAATATGTATTTTCTAAAATTTGATAGTATCCCGATCCTATGATAGTATCTTCATACTATAATAGTACAAATCAGAAGACGATCCTACCTGCAACCTCAAAGTCATAGTAACCAGCAGTCAATCGTGATAGCCTCATGTTCAAAGACTTCTGGTTCATTTTCAAAGCTTACATATGAGTGAGATCATCTATCTCCTTACTGTTTGAGTGTTTGGTTCAAGATGAATGATGAAGGGGGCCTATTCTATCTTTAACGGTGTTTGGTTGAGTTAAGTAGGAACGAGATGGTGCCCAGTGGCAGAGCCAAGAATTTGACACAGGGGGGGCCAGCCAAGTATAATTAATCGATTGCTATAACCGAACTAGCTAGGGACTATGAAGAATGGATACAATTTTACCAAATGTATCAATATAAAGTCATGGTTTCATATTTTCACTACATAAAAGTTGCTGTAGGCAAAAGTATTCATAGGAACTAACCTTTTTTATTTTAGTCTCACTTTACGTGTGTTCATATCATTGAAATTATCAATAAGTGTATCAGTTGTGAACTCAATTGCAATCTCCTTCTCAATGTAGATTATCAAGCAATCTCTTAGAAATTCATCTCCCATTTTATTTCGGAGTCTTGTCTTCACAAGTTTCATTGCAGAGAATGCACGTTCTGATGTAGCTGTTGAAACTGGTAGTGTTAGAACAAGCCGAATCAATCTGTCAAAGAAAAAAAATGCTTAGTATTTGTCGTCTACAAAAATGATTTGGAACAACACATAAAAAATGAGGAACAATATATAACCTGTCAATCAAATAATAGTCATTTGATTTTCAAGTTTCAGCTAGTCGACGACATAGATCACCAATAGTTGATAAATTCTGGAACTGTGGATTTGTGAGGACATCAAGCTCATAATGTTGTAATTGATGTCTCAAGTTATTTCTTTCTTGTTCAAAAAAATCAGCAGGATAAAATTTTGAAGCTAGCAAGCAAATATCATCAATTTTGAATGATCTAAATGAATCTCTAGGATCCAAAGCTATACACAAAACGAGCAGCTCTGTTGCTTGTTCACTGAACCTGCTATTTAACTCATGTAGTTGTTGATCAACAGCAACTGTGAAAATGTCATATTTGTAGTGATGCTCAACTGATAGCTCATTCTCAACACGAGATCGAACATAGTCTGCATAGAAGGCATTCATATCTGGCACTTGTATTCCTTGTTTTATGCAAAATGATGTCACATCATTAAGAAGGGCACTCCAGCCATGATCTCTTAAATTTTGAATCAATTTCTTGGTGGTGGCCACATCGTCCATAGCATTGACAATATCTTGAGTTTTTTGTTGTAGCTTTTTGCAAAGCAGGTCTGTGATGCCCATGAGTTCTTTCATAACGTGCAATATAAAAACAAAGTCAAATGACATCATTAATTTGACAGCACCAGCAGCCTTTGCTCGTCTAGAAGGTGTGGTTCCAGAACCTCTAGCAGTAGCAATATCTTTCAATAATAGAAATGTAGGCTTGTAAAGCTTTAAAAGACTACAGATTTAATCATAATGTGAGCTCCACCTAGTATCTCCAGAACGATGCAAGGTTATAATCTGGTTAACACCACTTCCAGTTTCAAGCTCATTAAGTTCGATTAGATGCTCCATTTCAGCAACTTGATTATCATGAAGGTCATCATTTCTCTTAGTGGAGGACACAACAGTATTGACAACAAGAGAAAGATGTTCAAAAAAATTATGAACCTCAGTTACTTCTTTGGATGCAGCAACAAGAGCTAACTGTAATTGATGGGCAAAGCAATGGACATAATATGCATAAGGGCAGTCTTCCATGAACTTTTCTTGTAGTCCATTCCACTCTCCTCTCATGTTACTAGCACCATCATAACCTTGCCCACAAATATTTTGGACATCCAAATTATGGGCAGATAAAACAGAGCATATTTCTTCTTTTAGAGTTGCAGAGTTTGTATCATGAACATGCACAAGATCCAAAAATCGTTCTCGGACAAAGCCTTCTTTGTCAACAAAACGAAGAACAACTGCCATTTGTTCTTTTCTAGACTCATCTCTTGATTCATCAACAATCAAGCAAAATTTAGCATCACCTATTTCATTACGAATGGCTGTTTGCACATTACTAGCCATAAGGTCCAAGATTTCTTTCGGGTATGTGTATTTAGCATTCAGTGGAGCATTATCCAGTACCACAGCCTTTACCTCATCATCATAAGAAGCTAGTAGTTTTACCATCTCAAGAAAATTACCTTTGTTTTTTGAGTCATTAGATTCATCGTGTCCTCTAAAAGCACAAGCCTAGAACGCTAACCATCGGACTGCATCAATTGATGTTCTAAGACGAAGTCTATTCTTTCTAATATCTTCATTTGTTTGCTTTTCCACTGCATGTTCAATACGATATTGTTGATTCTTCAAATTCTCATAACACTGAACATTGTATTTATGAGCTGAACCACAATCTTTTCCCATGTGAGTCAAGAAGGAACAATTTGATCCAACATTGACTTTCTTCCAACTTCTAAATCCTTTCGCTGTGAATGTATCAGAATCTATTTTTCCAACTGGTTTCCTTGAAAACAGGAAGCATGGAAAGCAAAAGGCAGCATCTTTTGTTGGTGAATACTCTAACCAAGAAAAAGATTTGAACCAACTGGACTAAAATCTGCATGGATGTTTCTTCGAACCTGAAAGAGGGTATACATCTGTAATAAATTGGTATGGACCGTGCTTCATATAGGCTCTAATAACTTGGTCTTGTTTATCTGGAGGATAATCCCAAATTTGACAACGTAGGCCTGGATCACGTTCTACCATTAAAACACTTGTAGCTTCACAATTCACTCTCTGAACTTTAGGTGTTGTTTGCCTTGGAGTGTCCTCTGCTACCTCTTCATCTGTTCCATCCTCTTCTTGTTGTGCAGCAATATAATTAGCAATTTCATCTTCTAATGTGTCCTCGTGGACCTCGTCAGAACAAGCAGCACTAACAGTCTTCTTGAAGAAAGAATCTAGTGTCCTCTTTTTGAGTACCATGATTATCCTTCAAAAAAAATAATTGTCCGATACTTCCAATTTAAATTTACAAAAATACTCATGAACATTAATTAACTAAATAGAAGTGATTATTTTACAAAGTAGTTCTAAGTTACCTTGATCAACTTCTCAACGCTGATTAGGTATTCGTGGCCTTGCGCCCTTGCCTAATTGCCTCATGGACTCCTGGAAGCTGGAGCCTTGGCCGATCGCCCGATCGCCTGCGTGCGGCAGTGGTTGATCTGGGACTCTAGGGCCTGGGCGGTTGGGCGGCGCGCCGGCGCCTGGACGGTTTGCCCTGTGCCGCTGTGCCCTGGGTTAGGGATTTCTAAATTGGGGGAAAGAAGACGAGGACTGTTGGCAGCGGCAAAGAACGCTCCGTCTCCCAATTTCCCGTGAATTCACGAAGTACCGAGCTGTGTATATGCAGTACGCATTAATGGCCCAACTGCTAAGGCCCAAGGCCCAAGCCTCACAAGTAGTACCAGTCCTAGTCGGATATTGTGCCCATCAGCCCATGTAATAATAAGTAAATAAATTAGTAAAAGCAAACAACGTCACCTAATTACAGCATGGAGGTTAAAAAATTTCAGCAACCTTGGGAGGGGCCATGGCCCCTGCTGGCCCCCCTAGCTCCGCCAGTGATGGTGCCTAAAAAAAATATTCCCCCAAGACTCGGGATAGGTTGATCCTAAAAAATCTGACGGACCAATCCATCTCACCACCTCACTCATAAACATACAAGTCATACCATCCCATCCAAAAAAAATTTGAATCATTCCATTTCATCCATTAAAAACAAAGATGGTTTCAATACATTATATCTTCTCAAACCAAACACACGTTTAAAGTTTTGAGATAAGAATTCGAGGTTTTATATAAGATGGCAATCAAAGTTGTAGGTACTAGGCAGCGGAAGCAATGAGGCTAAGACGGAAATGACATTGTCGGAAAAAAATTGTTGTGAGGTGGTAATCGGTTTGAAAACACGTGGGCTTCTCATCAGAGTTGAAAAACAAAATCATCATGAAAGGTAATGGGGGCAGGGAGCACGGGAGGTGCATAGGTGAAGCCAGCTAGGGGCACTGTAGGCCCATGGACCACCCGAGAATTTGGCCGATTTTAGAACTACTGTAGATATACTTCCTAATATTATAAACATTTTTATATAGACCATCCTTATTTTTTTGACCTATTACCACTAGATGGATTATCGTTGCCCTAAATCTCAATTAGCTGCGTCACTAGTGAGAGGTGGTTATCCTTATTGGCATTGTCGTGGTGCCATTAACGAGCCAAGGTGATGCAGTGAAAGAAAAATAGCGGTTAAGTGATATGAGACATGTGTCAGCAATTAAAATTTTGGATTTTACTCTCTCCATCCCTAAAAGATTTTATTTTGTTATGTAGCTAGAGACGAAGGTAGTGTCCAACAGACTCAATTAAATATCACCGGTTTAAATCCAATAATAGGTTTTTTCTTCTCATCTCCTTGACAGATTTTCAAGATCGTTCAGGCTATCCGATCACGACCAAAAATGGCTCCTAAGAAAAAATATTACTGTATTTTCTTTTCTTACAAAAAAGACATTACTTATTGTTTACTGGTTGATTATTATCTATTTTTAGGGATAAAAAAATCGTGACATACTAAAACCTCAAAATACGATGTATGGACGGTCCCTTGCCATCTTACGTGTACTGGATTACTGGTACCGCGCTGGCAGGCGGTTAATGCGGCGCCGTAAGTTGCATGCCGAGCGTTGCCGTATGATTTACTATATGTTCGTATGGCATACTATTAGCGAGTGTAAATGCTTGTCACGTTGGCCTGTAAGCATGTTCCCTCGCATGCGGTTCGCCGAGGATTTGGGCTAAGCGCGCTTACTGCGCTGTATCAGCTATAAATGATGCCGCACGTCCTTGAGCTCTCCTCATCTGTTCCAAAATGTAAAAGTGTTTTTATAATTCTTTTAGTGCTTAAAAAGGTATATAAAATTAAACTTATAATAGTTGGTTAACATGATAAAGTTAAAAGAAGAGAAATTTAACGAGAGATGACTGTAACCTGCTAGATGTAGGAAAGTTATATTTGAGGATTAATTTTGAACGTTAAAACTTGCTAAATTTTAAGACGAAATGAGTATTAGTTTGGGACCGCCAACATTTCCAGACATATTTTGATTTTGTACTAGCTAGCAGGATCATCGAGTCAATGATGATATGGAAGTAAACCAATAATCAAAATTCTCCCTCGTAATTGTTTTGAAACGATGGGAAATGATACCCGTACTATATATATATATATATAGGGTGCTAGCAGATAATAAATGCATATGAGAGGAAATCGATCAATAGTGCACTTTTTGGACAAACATCAGTTATAGTAAATATTTCATTTATTGGTAGACTTTATTAGATTTTTAGCACTATCTTAGGAGTATATTGAAAAAAAAATCTATTTTACTCTGTCGAACTATTTCACCGAAGCACTTAACACCGTAAACAATTATTCGACTCTTTTTATACACCCAAAGTATTGAAAATAGTTCACCTTCCTCCCTACGGTATTTCTGTTTGTTGTTTCTTTCTATATAAGTCATATTTTGCACTAAAATTTAGTAGGATTGATGATACATTATAACTTACCCCCAATATGTTTTAGATTTTTTTATCTCTGATAAATAGGTTGGAAACACTAAAACTGATTTAAATATTGAGGTTTAAAATTTTTAAAATATTCTGGACTATGATTATGGTGTCATTTATGGATCTAAAAAATTTTAGCTCAAAATACGACTCGTATGAAGAGAAATAAAAAAGAGAAATACTAATAAGTGGTAAAGTAAACCGTTTTAATAGTTTAGGGAAGAAATGAAAAAAAATAATTTAAAGTGTTAATTGCTCCAATAAAATAGTTTGAGACTTCAAGAGAGTAACATTGGCTTTTTTTTCGAGTATAATTGTTGACGGAGGACTGCCCTACGTTCCTTCTTTCGTATCTCAAATGTACAATGGTTATATCTTTGCATTCTCTAGCTTTATGTAGGAGTACATAATACCGCCGCATGGGCACGCGTAGAACCGATAAACCGTGAAAAACAAATAAAACAACTAAAAATAATTTATGGATAAAATCTTTTAATTAGAAATATTAACAGATAAAAAGTTAATGTTAGAAAAACAGACTAGGGTGAAAAAAAAAACTACTCCTAGATGGCTAACTTCAACTTTATAAAATCATGTGGGTGATAAGCTCATAAGAGCGGGTCTTTGTGCGTCCTGCCCTGCCATCAGAACTATTGCTAATTTGCCAGTATAGGAGCGCTTCGATCCTGTAGACTCCTGTAGAGTGTAGACCGTAGGTTGCCCGCACGAGGTACGCGGCTACGCGCTACAAATCGCACAAGTGATCGATCGTCTCATGTGTTGTGCGATCGATCATCGTGTAACAAACAAGAGACGAGATCCTCACTCGCACGGATATACGCTCTCTATACGTTATTCTGGGAACAGAGCAAATCCTGATGTTCCAGGACAGTAATCAAATCCTTGATTTTTACTACTACTCCTACGTAGGATCCCGAGGAGATACGTACGTAGTACTAGCTAGACGAGGATAAAATCTAGATGAACTGTAGTAGCACAATTTTTGCCGGCGCCGTTCCACACAAAACGGCCGTAGCACGATGCGATTAATTCTGATACGGGAACGGGAAGTCCGCGTGCACCATTGCTCCCTCCTGACCAACAAGAATGGACCATACTGGTTTATTGTTTGGACTTCATGATCCAGCGAATGGACCACAGTAGTTTATTATCGGGGCTACATGGTCCAGCGAATTTCGGAGCCAATGCTTGGGCAGCTCAGCTCTATCTCGACTGGTTAGCTTGATAGATGTCATAGTTGATCATTTGTATAAAAACCTCTAGTGCCTCCACAGTTCCATGCCGGAAACTCTAATTAGAAACTGCAGCCAATTATTACAGAGGTGGTAGGTCAAATCACATCTCGATTTAAAACAAGAAAACTACTTAGAATGATTTGATCATACGCTTACTCCAGGCCATAACAAGAAGTAGACCACAACAATGGCAGACAACAGCCAGGATGAAGGATGATGAAGAATGGTCTTCTGGTTTTGCTTCTCTTGCCGGCTACTCGCTTATATCATCACGGCATTCTTCCTCCATTTCAGAGGAAAACAAAGGGTATTTGATGATGTTCTGACCGGACGAGTAGTGCTCATGGAGCTGGGACTCGGGAGCGATTTATGGCATGTGGTTCACTCATTGGGGCGCTCCTTCCCATTACATGAGTGAGATTTTTCCCAGATTTCGAGAAATATAAGGCTGTCATGCTTTTTATTGTTACTTCTGGGCAGAATGAGAGGACACAGGTGCAGACGCTTGAGTGAGGCCAATACCACAAGAAAGCGAAGCCTTCGGAAGGAGCACCATTGTCTCAGAGCGGCACTATTACCGCGTCAAAATCCCGGGATAACCAGTACAGTTTCATAACTACGCAATCCTACTGTCCCAGGACCAAGCAAAATCACAACCCTCTGAATGTCTGCACTACTAGACATTCGTACCAGCTGTTCAAATGAACCAATTCAACCTCCGTTTCTATCTACGCTGAGTACAGTATTACGTACTAATATAAACACATATTTGCACACGGCACTTCCCCTCAGCCAAAAGAAAGGTATAGCACCGATTTTCGGGTTCAAAATGGCAAGCGACTGCGGCATGTGTCAATGTTCTTCAACATGTACATCTGTCTCATCGTATATCTCCTCCTGTGCCACCATGAAAAATATGAATTAGTGATATGATATTGCACAATGTCATATGTAGCTACTCATTCAACATGGCGGCCCTATAATTATAGAGCAGTGAAGTTGCATGTAACCATAAACTTTAACACTACTTAGCTCTATTGAACATGACACTGGATTTCAACTTGGTTTAGTGCAATACAATGTAGAGCATTGAAGTTCAGCACATCTTATGGTTCAATGGTTGGACATATAAACATGAAAGTAACTACTTTAGGAGTAGTATATGATTGGCTGATCATTCGAATCTTACTGTTTTGAATCACCACTGAGCATGTGCTAAAAAATATAGAGTTGAACAAACAGATAGTTCTACAAACCTCTAATAAAAAGATATAAATGTTTGCAAACCACAAACCTGGAGCAGCTCTTCTATGACATCCTCCATTGTTATGATACCAACAGCTTCTTCATCTTCATTTAGTGTTGGCAATGGCTCTTCATGTATTTGAAGAACATCTGATTGATCTTTGGACCATTTTCTATTCCTGTTCCCTCTGTTAGAATTCTGAGAGTTGGGGTAGCTCTTCCATCTTCTTAGTGGAGGAAGGTTCTTCACAACCTTCTCACCATGCTTATCATCAATTGTGATCGCAACCTCTTTGTTTCACATGGAAAGGAAAAAAGAAAACAAGGAGAAAATGGTAAGATAAAAGGCTGTTATATATGCCACATGCAAGCTACCGAGAAGGAAAACTGCCTTGGAGCTCACCAAGAGTTCCACCGTCGTTGGCAGGTGGTTCAGCTGTGTAATTTCCATTGGTTTGTCTTATGACAACTGCCATGTGACTGTGGCCCTTCTGAAATTCATTTAGGATGTCATAGAGGGGCATGTCTTCTGAAACACTGGCATTCAACAAGATGAAGGTTGTGTTAGCTGAAATGCTGAATCTTGAACTACCCTACGTTCAAGTTCAACTAGTTAAATCTAGAAATTAGCAACTAACATTGTCATTTAGTAACTTGGTACTGCTTATTAGAGATACTGTTGACATATTCTACCACGATCAAGCCTGTAACATGATAGGAAGAAAACAGAACTATCTCCTGGATTTCTATTATATACCATATGTGTTGAACTTAGAATCCACTTTGCAATACGGTTCAAACAGGAGGTAAAATAAGTTCCGTTGTGTAGATGTCAGAATTCAGAACTAAGTATACAACTCTTCATTTCTACTACAAAATAAAAGAAAACTACAGATTAGTTAAGCATTTGCAGATGACCTAACTAATTATATCAGCTGTTGCTTTGTGTTTGCAGTAAACCATTGGTTAGCAGGCATTAATTTCATAGTGAGGGAACAATTTCACCATTAAGATGTTGTGCTGTTGGTTAAAAAGAACAATTTACAGTTCTATACCGTACCGAGGAATTTTGCGGATAGTTACTCTCTTTATAGGAATCTCATCATCAGGGTTGATGGATAATAAATTTTTCACCTGAAAATTGCTAATTTTAGGTGAGTACAACACAATTACATGTCTGAAGTTGCCAGATAAATAAATTGCAAACCAAATGTAATGTAATAGCAGCTCAAATCAAGATCCACTGATCCACACCATAACATTATCTAATGCATGGATGTTCTCAAAGCATACAGATCTGTCATACAAGACACATTACTGCTATGCATTTTTGTTGAAGATGGCACAAATACATGGTGTTGGCTGTCCTGCCTGTTTTGAAATTTAAATGCACATTTGCAAGCTGCATCTTATAATATGCTAATTTGAATTCCTCCTTCCCTGACAATTTGTACTCACTTACACAGCTAAGTACACTATAGAATTATCATACTGCTGAGAAAATGTTGCATGCTAGTTCATAATAAAACTACAACTGAAAAAAAAAACTACTCCAACTGACTCTGCACTTCAATTGTTATACTCTGATCCAGAGTTCGACAAACCATATGGTTTGATGTATTAAATTAAATAAGAAGCACATAAATCATATCTGGATGGTAACTAGTGATTTTGGGTTCTTGGCCAAATTTGTGAATCAAGTTCTTCTCAATGTAATGCAACAGGCATAAACAGGTAGATGTTGAATCAGAGCAAACTAAAAAAAGTTTCATCCAGACAAAACACTGGTTACAACTTACAAGAATCATATGATTATTTTGAAAAGGAAGAAGATGGCATTACCAATATCAATCCAATAATGTTTGTCTTCTTTTCATAATAAACCGGCACCCTGCTATGACCTTTGTCAAGGACCTTTTGCATTAGATCCCTGCACGAGAACACGGATGATAGGACTATGCAGTTGAGAAAAGAATATGGTAGGTAACAGGCCATTTAACAAATGGGCCAATTAAATCATGTGATTGTAACACAAACAATACCTGTCAAGCTTTGCATTTATATCAATCGCAAATGTTTGACATAGGGGTGTCATAGCATCTTTAGCTTTCTTTTCAGTAAGCTCAAGAGCTCCAGCTATTATAGTAGTTTCATCATGGGTTAACTCCCCACCTTTACCAGCCTGTTGAAATTGAAGTAAAACAGTTATAAAACAGAATTCTGTAACCTCAATGTGCATGCAAAAACTAATAGGAAGATCAATAAACATGAATTAATTTTTTACATGACTAAGTCAATGGTTGGTACAGGTAAGACCAACTGGCTCTCTAAGACTGTCCAGTTTCAAGTGTGAACTGTGGACAGCCTGTAAGCAGAATACCTATCAAATGACCTGCTGCATTAGGACATCTAAGATCTATGTTCTAACCGGGGAGCAAACATGAGTATTTAATCACAACCTGTGAAGTAAAACCATATCCTTCGTATAAAGCGTGAACAGTTAGAAAAAAATAGCGTAAAGTATGTTGAGCAGAATGGGCCAATTCCATCTGAAAGCCTTCCTCCAAGCAATAGTTCATCAGTAATATTCCAGCATGCCTATGCCCTCTGAGTCAAAATCCACTTAGGATGAGGAAGAAGGAATGCATCAGATTCCACTAAGTTCACTCTCCCTTTCCTTTTTATGTTTTGCATTTCTTTTGTCATTTCCTTGAAGTGATATTGATAATAAATTACTTCAAAATAGCACACAGAATCTCCAAACCTAAGCTTTTGCACATCACACAACCCAAGAATCAGAACCCTGACTGGGGTAATTCAAACGTAGATCGGATGATTTACAGAGGTATTACCACCAAAATTCTTGCAAACTGGAGCTGTCTATGATCTACAATTCCATGTAGCATCACATACATAGGATGATAGCAATAATTTAATTTCTTCTTTAAGACACAATATTTCTGTTTTACCTCATTTCCATGCAGGGTCACAAGTGTTTTTAGTTCAGCTCTGCGGAATAGAGCTGTATGACCTTTACCAAGCACATGATCCAGCAGCTGAAAAAGAAAAGTAAAAAATGTTCAAATACATGTGCACTCGAGGATGTAATGATAATGCACTGAGTCTGTGATTATAGTTACCTTGCTTATTGGATATGCAACAGGGAAGCAAACCCAAACAAGCACACGGACTAATGGAGCAACTGAGGCACCAATGGCCAGCCCATAGCGTGAACAGATGGATTGTGGTAATATCTGTTTATACCAGAACAGAATATTAGCATGGGGTGCAAAAATATAGACTTGTAGCTGAACATCACAGTAAAGTTTATATAATTCACCTCACCGAACAGCAGGATCAATGTCACTGAGATCAAAATCGCACCCCAAGCAGTCACCAAGCTATCAAGGAATATAGGCAGCGCCTAGCAACCATACAGAAGCATGCCATCACATGTTCATTCATCTGGAGAACCTTAAAGCTCTAACTGGTCTACAAATAGCTTGAAATAAAGCCAAATACCTCCATGGCTGCAGCATTGCAGATCAGAAGAGTACATAGCAGAAGGTGCTGGTTTTTCACAACAGGTAATATCTTAGCTGGAAAGAAAAGAAAAAGGTTAAGATGAGCAGCATCACAAAAATATGAGAAGATTTGCATTTGACGCATGCCGTTTCATAAAAAAAATGAAGCGTATTGATTCATTCAGTTAAAGAAATAGCTTTGTCAGTGAGTCGCCCAACATAGCAACAAAAACAAAATAGAAGAGCATCAGGGATTAATTTACATTTTACAGAGTTTTTTTTCCTTTTGCTGTGCCATTAGGTTTTACTTTCCGAAATAAGAAAGTGCAGCATGTCGCTATCCCCTACACCAGCAGCAATACGACCACTTCCCAGGTGATCAAGCCAAATCTTCGTTAGGAAAATACACACAAATTTGTTGGGCCGCCTCTAAAATCGCACGGATGGATCAACCGAAAGGTAGGCACCACGGGAAGGCTGCGTGTAGATTGCATAAATTGATCACCCAAAAAAATTTTATATGACCGATACGTACAATCGTTCTATTCGCCAAATTCATCAGAACAGCGTTCATGTATCGATTCGTCGGTCCAACCAACGCCGGCAGGATGTTCGATGAAATGCCAAGCCGGAAAAGTTGCAGCCAACTCCGACCAGAAACCCATCTAATCAGGCACTATACACGCACACCCACAGCGCGCGAACGAACGGCAGAACTAGCCGCCCGTCCGAACCAACCCAGCGGCGGGCGGGAGGGCGGGCACAGGGGAATGGCGGGGCGCACCTGCGTGCTTGCGGTCCTGGTCTGTGCCGGACTTGGCGAGGACCTCGAGGTCGACGAGGCTGAGGGACATGAGCCCCAGGGTGAGCCCCGACATGAGCCCCGCGAAGAGCACCAGCACCACGATGATCACGACGTGCTCGAAGAAGGCCGCCCCGCAGCAGTGGTACTCCACCGCCATCCCCCGCGCCACTCCCCCTCCCCCCCCCCCTTCCCCTCCCCTCCTCTGACCTCTCCCTTCCGCGCTCGCGACGCACCACCGCCTCCTCCTCCTCCTCCTCCTCCGCCGCCACCGCCTCCACGCTTTCTCTCTCCTCTCGCGCTATTTAGAGGCGAGGAGAGCGGGAGAGCCGCCGCGTGGTGCGCGCTGCGCGAGCGAGAGAGACGAGATTTTGGAAGAGAAGAGAAGTGAATCGAGGGAGACGAGGCGATGCGTGGGCGCGGAGGCGAGGCGACGGGTGGCCATGCCATGGGTGATGGGTGATGGGTGGCGGTTCTGACATGTGGGCCAAGTGGTGGTGAACGCCAGTGATGTTTTCTTGGTCACCGCGGATTGGCCCGCTGCAGGTGGGTCCACGGGGTGTTCTGGGCCCACGCTGCAGTGGCTGTGGAGGTTGGGATGCGATTATCCGGGGTCTCGGGGGCGAAATTGCTGGAAGCACCTGCTTGTGCACCGTGGGCTGTCGGCATGTGCCGGTGTCTCCGTGGGACCGGTCTATGGACGCCACTTCGGGACCCTACTATGCCAATGTGTCACAAATCTCAATGTCTCGTCATGCAACTTGTTGTCCCTTTGGGTAATTTTAGGCTAAGCTATTCAAAAAGGAGTGCAAATCATCTTATATCTAGCCTCTTCTCGTTTAGAAACCCCTTTAAAACAAAGAAAAAATTTAGGATTTTTTTAGGATTTTGATCCTATAGAATATAATTATATGAACCTCGTTGGAACAAATGATAATTTCATATCCATTCTTTTAAAATTGTTTATGGAATTAATAATTCTAGAGTAATTTTGGAGAAAAATAAGCATGGTTTTAAATCTCCGGCTATAGTTGTTTAAAAAGGGTTCTAACTATTTGCTCTCATGTATAATTTAGCCGTTATAGCTCCATTTAGCCCACTATAGATGTTTGAGAAGACTAACCGCTAAATATCTTAGCCTGATATTTAAATCACTGAAAATATATAAGCATGAGATCATACAACATGTTTTCCTCTTCTGGTGTCTTGAATTCCTATGGTTATTTTATGTGTACCAATAAAACAATAGTTTTGAAACTTTTATGTGTTTCAAAATCTCATAGGAATACAAAGAATATTGCATGGTTTTACTATGTTTTTCCTGTTTTAGCAATTGTATGATTTAAAGGAACCTTGTCCTTTTCCTTTTTTTTTCATTTTATCGGGAATGGTAGCTAAAATTAATTTTAAAAATTCAATTTTAGTGTATGAGATTTTTTATTTGGTTTATTTTAACATTAGCTTTTAAACCGCTAATAATATAAATATGGTTTTCCTTGCTTAGCTTATTTTCCCACATCTTATCATCTATAGATAAAATCAAACAACCACTCATAGCGTCAACCTTTTTTATGCACTCCATTTTTTCTCGGCGTGCATAGGGGTGACAATTTACCCCACGGGACCGAGGATCCTGTGGGGACCCGCCCCTGGGAGGGGGCGGGTGTAGTTTTCACCCCGTAGGGCTTTGGGGGTCGGGGACTCGGTCTTGGCCGGGTGCGGGGATGGGAGAGGAAATGCACATGCGAAGCTCTAGGGTAAGTATATTAGATTTCAAAAGGTTAAAATACATCCCATTACCGTACAGGCCCAAGAAGCCCAATCCGTCTCTCCTAAAACCTAACTGACTAACCCTTTTCTCACTCCTCACCTCTCCCTATCCTCACAGTCGCCACTCACGCTCTTCACGCGCCTCCACTGACCGGCGACCATGGCTCCACCAACCACCGCCCTCTCCATTGATGCATCGGGCAGCCAAGCAAACCGGCGATGGCCAACGGTGAGGCGTGCAAGCGAGCAGCTGTGGACTAGGGTGCAAGGTGGCATAGGCGGCGACGCAGCGCAAGCGGCTAACAGGATGAGCAGCCGAGAGGAGCAGCACGCAGGCAACAAGTTGGTGATGTACTGAACTACTACTATTCATGTATGGAGTGGTCTTGCTGAATTCTTGTTGAATTACTGA
This sequence comes from Oryza officinalis, assembly GCA_008326285.1. Taxonomy (NCBI): domain Eukaryota; kingdom Viridiplantae; phylum Streptophyta; class Magnoliopsida; order Poales; family Poaceae; genus Oryza; species Oryza officinalis. Next base: position 45,533,406 of record BDMV01000003.1, on the reverse strand, counting down.
TTGTGTTGTACCAATATTTCTTTTTGCTAATTGGATGGAGTGGTCAAGTGTTCTTGTTGAATTGATGATTCTTTGCAATTTTTTTCTTGATTAGATGGAGTGTTCACTCACAATACAAGACCTCGAAGAGACCGAAGCCAAGGCCGGAGATGTTTTGGCCTTGCATCTCACATCGGGGCTAGGGTCAGATGAAGTAGTCAGAGATCGAAGGCGGGACCATTCCAGACCAACCCCTCCCTCGGTCCCGATTCGTCCCGTTGCTACATCCCCTTTTCACAAATAAATTACTCCTCTATTTTAATAATTGGTACAAATAAACAACAATAAGAGTGTGTTCTTCTCCCTCCTTTCCCAACTCATCTCCTTCGTTTTTTACACGCACGCTTTTCAAACTACTAAATGATACCTTTTTTTTTTAAAGTTTTCTCTAGAAAAGTTACTTTAAAAAATCATATTAATCTATTTTAAGTTTTTTTGTTAATACTTAATTAATCATATGTTAATAAGCCACATCGTTTTTTGTGTAAGGAGATAAAGTCTCTAAGACCCTGTTTGGATGGGGCTAAAATATTTTAGCCCCTATCACATCGAACGTTTGTATATTAATTAGAAGTATTAAACGTAGACTACGGACAAAACTCATTTCATAACCCTGAACTAATTCATGACATATCTTTCGTTTTGTTCAAGCAGGATCGGAATGTATTGAGCCTAATTAATTAATGATTAACCTATGTAATGCTAAAGTAAACATATGCTAATTATGGATTAATGATGCTTAAAAAATTTATCTAATTATGGATTAATGAGGCTTAAAAAATTTATCTCGTGAATTAATTTTTATTTATGCAATTAGTTTTATTATTGGTCTATGTTTAATACTCCTTATTAACACTCAAACATTCGATGTGACATGAACTAAAAATATTTAAAAATATTTAGTTTACGGAAGTACCAGCTTGATTGCTCGCATCGCCTTTTAGCCAATACGAGTAGTAGGTAGCTCGTGCCAAATATTTTTTTCACAAGGAAATCGGGGACGGGAGCACGTGTGTAGATTATTCAGCACACGGACGTGTACGTGGTTTGGTCCATGGACCGTCTCCACGACCAAAGGTGCAGTGCGTCGCTTGCATGGGAGGCGCGTGTGCGTGAATCGGGGGGAATGGCATCTCACCTTTTGCGGATCTTCTGTGCTGGATCCACCGTGTCTAGCATCAGCATCAGATGCTGCTGGTTTTCAGTTTTTCACACCTCACGGGTTCCCATAGTCCCACTGTATGGCTGGATTGATGGTAGGGTTGGACACGTGGGCTGATCACTGTTGGAGGGTGATAAGGTTGACAATATAGGTTGGATGACTATTAGGTAGAAAGAAGAGTAAGCTTCAATTCTTTTGTTACAGGTGGAAAGGGTGAAATATAACATAAATGTTCAAATGCAATCCACTTACTTCGAGCACATCGTTTTATATTAGTAGTTGCTGCTTCACGCTTTTCTATGATAAATGTTACAGAAATGATTGATAAATATATATTACTTATGATCCCTTTAAATCACATGAATGAAAAAAATAAAAAAATAAAAAAACACATGATTCTGACAAAAAAAATACAAGTGTAAGTATGAAAAAAATAAAAAACACATAATTCTGACAAAAATATAAGTGTAAGTGTAAAATAGAAAACTACAAAACACAAAAAAAACACAAGAATAACCATTTGATTGGACAACACGAAAACCGCAGGTATTTGAGAAAAGATAAAGATTCAAAGGAAACTTTTCATGAGGTTTTATCTCATGTTAAATTTTTTAAAAAACTTGCATAGAATAAGGTATTTCATAAGAATTTCGTAGGATCTCATAGGATTCATTTCTTTGATTCAAATGGCTATATAAAAAAATCCTACAGAAATAAAATCTTTCAAAATTTATATGATTTTTCTTTGAATCAAAGGGGACTTAAAATATTTTTGTGAGAATGATATTTTCACATGCTTGTATGAGTAATACTTGCATGAGTAATTACTAGTGATTGTGATATGATATATTTATATGTTGAGCAAGCGTAGTGACTCTGCCTATGTATATTAATGTATATATAAATATGGATCACCGACGTCCTAGAGATATCTAATTAATGAATGGCAATGTCCTGGTATGTACTTCTTTGGAAGACTAGCAATTTAATATGATTTGAAATAGTATTGGAACCAGCTTCTGGTACAAGATTGCATTTGACATCTCGTGCATAGAATTCTATAAATGTCAAGTAGCAAAAGGTTCGTAAATAGAATATATGCAATGCCTTTTAATTTAAGCCCAATAAAATTAGTGTTCCGCACAAAGTAAGTATGACATAAAAAATATGTATGATTTTCGAAGGAAGTACTTATATGAAGGATTTTCGGAGGAAGTACCTATATGAAGTATCAGAAAGAACTTAAAAGACATATTGATTGAAATATGCCGACTTTTCAACCACTGGTAAAAAATACACAAAAAGAATGATATTATAGGTGCCGAAACAGCTAAAATCGACAACTATAATATTTTTTCCACCTAAGATGTGTGTCCGCGAGGCGCCTAAGGCAAGAACCGACATCTTTGTGAAAAGATAGATCCCGATTCTAAACAAAAACCGATACATATAGTGTTGGTTTTTTAGAAGAATATACACCTTTGTGTCATTTTTTTACCGAGCCGAACCGCCGGCTCAACTGGCTTTCTCTCTCCCTTATTCTCTCCTTTCCTCTCCTCTCTCGCTCTCTTCGCCTCCTCCCTTCTTCCTTTCCCTCGTGCCACGGCCGGCCAACGAGCAGCGATGCTTCACGGGCGGTGACGGCTCTCCTTCTCTCCGTCTCTCGCCTCCTCTCCCTTTCTCCCGGCCTCTCACTGGCGGCGTGTGGCCTCCTCCTCTCCGCCGTCACATCCAGCGCCTCCACGAGTTCAGGGGCGGCCATATCTACACCTCCATTGCTCCCTCGGCCTCCACCTCGTCATAGGCCGCTGCCCGCCACGAGCTCGGGGCCAGATTCGGCCAACCCGACGACGGCAGAGGCACCGATGGCCAAATCCACGCGCCACGATGATGAAGGCGACCACCACCAGCATCGCGACTCCTTTCCGATGCCTGGCAAGAGGATTTTTTATGGTTTTCTTTGTTGTTTTCTTACTTGCTGATATTGGTCATCCCTTTGATGTTGTAATGGATAGCAAGTGGGTAGTAGATGATCGTTTGGGACAAAATTTGTGATTCATTATGTGATTTTGATGTTGAAAAATAATTTGCGATTGCTTCGAACCGATATATCGAGCCGGCTTTTTTTTCATTCCTCGATCCTTAAACATGCCGGTTCTAAACCAATACCTTTGAGGAGGACTTAAATGCCACCTGCTAGATGCCGGTTAGAAAATTTGACACCTATGACAGGTTTCCAATCAGCACAGAAATGATTTTACGTAGTAGTGAACCTTTCCTATGTCCTACCTTTAAGGGTTATAGTTAAAGCAATTGCGAGAAAGAGGAAGCGGAGGCATTGAATAAATAGGTCATCATAAACTACCACGATTTTGACATCGAACTGTACACTATCCACATTTTTCTCTGTTGAAAGCTATATGAAAATGATAGCACAAAAAATAGGTCAATGGTACTGGCAATTTGTTGGGGATCGATAATGGAACATTGGACTATGGTCCAACACTACAATCTCCTCAATGGAGGTTTTCGATTTGCCTATTACAAACAATATATTAACTCCATACATACATGAGTTTTGTGCTCAGGTAGAAATGCAAGGCAATTCCTTGACTATCTAGCTGGCTAGATTACCACACTTTTCAACTTTGAAATTCAAAAATGATCGCCACCGGCTAAATATCGCAAGTGTGGCATTGAGTTAGGCTAAGTTCGTTTCAGCTGTTTGGATGAGCTAAAGAGACACACGCAAAATAAGATGGCTCATTAGCTAATATAATGATTACTTGAGTATTAAATATTATAAATTTGAAATTGTGTTTATTTATTTTTTAAAGGAACTTTGAAATATAAAGTTTTAAAGAAATATAATTTAGTGGTTTGAAAAATGTACTCACAATAAATGAGGAAGTAAATGAGGAAGTAGCTTCTTCTAAAAGCAAATTAAAATGAGGCCTTCTATGGAAAGCATTGCGTCCTTTCATGGAGTAACTTTGCAAAAGAAAAAAAATGAAATTAACATACAGAGAAAAGAGAGATTTTTCTTCTTTTTTAAAAAGATGCATGATCCTCAAGCTTCCCTTTTCCCCTTACTTTCCCACATATCCAACTGCGCTCACACACATACATACTCTTGTAGTCTTGTCTGCGAGCACACATATAATCTTATTGCTCTATAATAATATTTGCACGATTCTCATGCTCTTTAGTGTTTACACGCTCTTTTAGTTTTGTGTATCGTGTGTTGTTTGTTTCTTTTAAAAATATTTATTATCCACATTCTAGGAATATGTCAGGTTACGGATAAGATATACCTTTTATTCTTGAAGTCATGAAGTATACGGATACGACATACTCTTAAGTATACGGGAAGGTTATCTCAATATTACAGAATTTGGCCAATACGCAGGGAAACCGTCTCCCGAATAGAAGGTGTTAGAGTCCTATTCAGAGGAGATACAAACTCTATGGTCTCACATGCTAGAAATACTCTTTGAGTTCTACTTGGAAAATAAGGCAGTCTGCGGTATAAATACAAGGTCTCCCAAGTGGTACGGGATCATCGAATTATAGCACAAGCCACCGTCATAGTAGAAGCAATTCGAAGGACTTCGAAGTCAACTCGCCGGTTGGATCTTGTCGAGCCGTTCTCGACAGGGTGTCACGCCCGGAAATTCACTACCAGAATTTCCGAAACTGAATGTGTAAAGATTTCCCTGTCCAGGACCAGCCAGGGTACACAGACGACAATGTTGACATACAGATCCACGTCTTACAAACACAGTAAAAGTCTTACAGAAATGCAGCGGAAAGACGAAAACAAACTAAATTAAGAGCATGACTCTTGCAGCGGGCTGGCACCATTCCACAAGCATCCTTGACGGCGGACGAAGCCTACTCCTCTGAGAAGCCTCCATCGGACGCATACTCCTCTTTTGGTGTGGGGAAAAATTAAGCAAGGCTGAGTACTACCCACTGTACTCAACAAGTCATATCGGGAAGGAAGGTATGATGCATGGTATTCCAAAGGCAGGCAAGGGTTTATTTGCATAAAGTAAGCATTTCAAAACAGTAGTTGAAACCAGTAGTAAAACGTTGAATTAATTGATCAATATTAACCATCACTGTCCAACGCTACACCACGTTGCGACAAGCCTAAACCATCCACCTGAACTAAACTAGTTCCAGTAAATCCAATTATTAAGAAAATGGGACTAATCACAGTGAATCTGGTTGATCGCCCATAACCGTGAGCACGGCTATTCGAATAGTTCTACTCTGATCAGAGGTGTACATCTGTACCCACAAGACATAGCCCCACGACACGTTTTCGTGTGCCGGTATACCACCACGGTACCCCGGAAAGGGACTGTGACAGGACCCTTCGCATAACCCCCTCTAACCAATCGTACCACCTCAGGTTTCGTCCCCACTCCTCAAAAGGCAGTGGGCAGCCCCCTCTCGTGCCTTGGTGAATCCGGCAGCCGCATAGACCGTCGCAGGGTCCATCCGCACTCCATCATGCTCACCCTAGCCAGTGTACGTTAGCTAGAGGAAAGCTACACTACAAGTCCAGCCGTTGCCCACGCTGGCTTGTGGTACGCACGGTATTTCTTCTAGGGTTTCCCGTGAACCGGTCCTTAATTGCCATGGGTGGTTCCATCAAAACCATGCACCCACAGCCCACCATTAGCATATTTTGATTAATTATTATTACCATGGTGGCTCCTAAACCAAAGTGTCACCATAGGGACTACATTAATTAATTATTTAAGGTGATCCCCTTTAGTGAGCTAAGTTAGCTAAGCATGACTAAGCACTCCTAAAATCAGCGATTAACTAGTTAATTACCCAGGTTACTCAAGGTACAAGATAATCAATATACAGGGCTGAGTACAATAGGTAAAAACCCACATGAAATGATATTGTGAAATAATGCGGTGTTTACAGAAAAATAAGGAATTTGTAAATATGGGTACAATATGATCAATGCGAAGCATGACTTGCCTTGCTCTTGAGCTGAAGCAACTTCTGCGACGATCTCGAAATAAACGGGAGCATCGGAATTGCCGGAATCTACGCGACAAACAAAGCAAACAACAATACATGCTATAAGTCTACTGAAACAAAGCACAAAACCATTTTTAATAGATTCTCTGCATTTTTATGAATTTAATGAAATTTGAACTGAGCTCGGATGAATTAGTTATGAATTTTTGGAGTTATTTGTGTTTTTACTATAGAAAGAAAAACCTTAATTAATTTATTGTGCAATTAACCCCAGGGCTGGCGTCAGCGGGCGGCGGCGGTCGGTCCACCGTGGATCGAGTCCATGGGTCCACGGCGCCGCGGCGCACCACGTGGCGCACGCGTGGCGCCGATGCGGCGGCCACGCGGCGGACACACGGCGGCCACGCGGGACAGGCGGGGAACGGCTGGGATCGGCCCGAGTGGCCGATCCGACGGACCAAGGCGCACGGGCGGCCAGGCGGCTCGGCACCAAGCTGGCCGGGCCAGCCATGGCGCGCGGCGGCGGCGGCAGCCGAAGCCAGCGGCCGAAGGCGGCGGGCGGTTGCGCGGGAGCGGCGGCCGAGCGGAGCGCGTGGGCGGCGGCCAAGAAAGGAAAGAAAGAGAGGGGGAGGCGTGGCTCACCGGAGGGGAAGACGACGGCGGTGGCGCTAGGGTTTCGCGAGGGGCGACGGCGTTAGGGTTTGCGAAAGGCAGCGGCGTTTGGGGAAAAGAGGAGAGGGGAGCACGGCGAAGACGATTTAAAGGGGATCCGGGGCTAGGACGCGCGCGTGGGATTCGAATTTCTCGCCGGAGTTCGGCGCGGGCGGAGAGAGAGAGATTCAGCCGCGAATCTCGCCTCCACGACATGAGGAAAAGCGGTGCGGAGTGGGGAAACGGGCGTGCGTGGCGTGCGGGCGACGCGGAAGGGGGTGTGGGCGGCAGTTGCGGGCGCGGGACGTGCGGGGAAGGCGGGCGGCGTGGGCGTGCGTGGGCGGCGGCGGCAGTCCGCGGGGAAGACGGCCCGGGCGTCAGCCTCACCTGTCGGTGGCCCAGGCGGAGGAGGGAGGCGGTGCGGGCCTCGGGCGGCCTTGGGCCGGCCCGAGAGGGAGAGGAGGGGGCGGCGGCGGCGGCGCGTCGGCTTGGGCCGGCCCGGGAAGGGGAAGGGGCGCGGCGGGAGCGGCGCGGCAGCTCGGGCTGGGCCGCCGGCCCGAGTGGGAAAACAAAAGGAAAAGAAAAGAAAAAAGGGAAAAGGAAAACCCTGGGATTAATTTAAATTCTGAATTGATTTTAATTGGTTTAAAATTATTTCTAGGGTTCTGAAAATTCCACTAAAAATCCTGTTAATGTATTTTGACATGGGGATCTCAAGAAAAATCCCACCATGCCATTTCCACTTCTTTAATGCATTAATTAATTGGATTCTTCTCCAGATTTAATTAAGCAATTTCTCAGATAAATTATTAAATTCGATTTTTACGATTTGGGAGGACTTCAGGGTGTGACACAGGGATCTCATCGGTACTTGATACTTTCTGTTATTCTCTATTGTAATCTGTGTGGTTCTCATCATAATCTCATATAAACTGGATTAGGACTATTATCTTACGAGGGTCCTGAACCAGTATAATCCTTATCTTTTGTGTGCTTGATGTCGTTTTGTGTAGATCCTTGTTTCAACGTACCCCAATACTCTTAGGATACGGTCTACGGGTATAACCCATCAATAGTAGCGCGCCAGGCAGGGAGACTTCATGCTCAAGGTTTGGCCGAGATGACTTCAAGCTCAAGGCCTTCCGACAACAATGTCCACATTCGTCCTGCCCTGAGAGATCCTACCCAGCTGGCGTTCGTTTGGACTCAAGTCGAGTCCATAGTTTTTCCCGTCTTCGTCACAACTTCAATCTCGCCTTCCCCAATGCTAGCTGGGATCGAGAACAAAACCGCGAGGACGACAAAAAAACAATCCTTCGTCAGCTTCTTCTCCTGTCCGGTTAGAAAAGAGGACGCCGACGACTTCAGCTCCCCGAAGAACTCCTAAAGCGGCCAAACCCCAGACATCTGTTAAGAATCAGATGCCGACAAGGAAGTCCCCGCCAAACCACCACACCTGGTGTTTGATCCACAAGACGTCCCAGCACTCTCTGGTCAAATGTCGGGTAATACTTTAAGTGATGGCTAAACTCGATGCTTGCAAAGATCGAGATATCCAGCGCACATTTCCGTACAAGGCGTGGTGCTCGATCCACAAATCGAAAATTCACCCCCTTACCGACTGCAAGATCTTCTTGAAGGTCACCGGATCCATGATCCACATCCCGTGCTGTCTGATCCACCAACATCAAGATCAACCTCGAGATGCATCGATGAACGATAGCGAGATGGGAACTTCAGATCACCTGGTCGGATTCATTGACATCGATCCTTGCGAATCCTCCGTTCTTCACAGCTTGGAATCTTCAGGATCCAACTCTCCATGTGAAGTGAACTTTATCAAAGGGGTCGTCAAGTACGTACGTGAAGAGGGTGAGGTTCATTCGGGAGAAGAACTGCCTGCTCTTGTTGCATCACATCAACCCGTCGAGCCAGTTCAAACTCCTACCGAACACTTCACCATGGTCAACTCGTTACTGAAGCAAACTCCGTTCGACCCAGTGACCTTCCTGGAAGTAGATGACTGGGTTAGACGGATACAGTCAACGGTAGCCAACCTCAACTCTCCCTTCTTGGCCGTAGCCGGATCAAATCCCCAAGGTCCTTCTCGAGACCCCCGTCAACACGCTGGAAACCGAGTACCGGAGAATGATGCTGCCGAGGACACTTCCAGCTCGCACCCAGTCAAGACCTGGGCTACAATCCTCGGAACGCATCACCGAGAAGGCAGGCCCATCAACCCCCTCCTCATCAAGATGACCGCGACCTTCGCAATCACTTGAATGGGCGTAGGCGAGAGCGACGAGATCGGGACGATGTCGACCACCACTAACCTCGCGCACCTCGCGGAGGAAACATAGGACGGGATGACAACGACAACCGAGAAGATCGCAACAATGACCGAGATCGTCGAGATCGCCAAAGTCAACAAGGTAACAACGACCAAGGTTGACAACACCGTGATGACAATCGATGACGACGAAACTCGCAATCCTTGAACTCTAGGAGGGACTGAGGACGGGGCCGTAGGTCAAGGGGCCACTCCCTCGACTATGACAATCCTTCGTCGTCATCGTCGTCAACTGGAGGCGGTTCTTGCAGGCCACGTCGTCCACCCTTTATATCAGGTGGTGGATGTCGGGCTTTCACACCTGCTCTATGAGAGATGCTCATAGTGAAGGCTCCTATCAAGAAATCATATAAGAATAGCAATGTGATAGATCGTAACAATTTGTCTAGAAATCTATTTTGTTGGTAGCTCGGGGTGGGAGTGCTGTGCCTGCCCATGTGAATTAATATAATTAGCAAAGACTAACTTTATGAAATAACAAAGAGGATTGATATTCGAGTGGTAAGATGACAAGGAATGAGAGAAGAATGTACTTCCCAAAAATGAAAAATAGCTCCTTCCCTCGCCCTCCATTTGCCATCCTAGTTTGTTTACTTTTCACCTCCCTAAAGTCACTTAATAAACAACTTATGTGGCAAAACATTTATTCCCTCCCTACTGAATACTATTACTTTCATATCAGAATAATTACATTTCTAGAAGATTAGAGTTATATTAGCAGCACACACAAATGATCACAATAATCATATTTAATGACCACACTGTATGCACATATTTCATACGTTAACTTGATTAAAAGGAAAGTTAGGAGATGGGATGGAAAGATAGGAGTGTAGGAGGCGGTATTCTTCATCAAAATAATTTGTTAGATTACACATCTCATTAGAAATACAATTTATTTAGGACAAAATTTAAATGATAAAAATACAATTATTTTGGTATGAGACTAGCACATGTGGATCTACAGGGTGGTCCCTGGACCACCAAAAATGATCTGGCCCAAGGCTCAGGTAGTTGTTGTAAAATAAGAAAAGAAAGAAAAATGAAAAGCTAAAATCGAAGCGGCATCATTCCGCACGTGGCTCTTCACCGACCTGCCCCCCACCTCATGTAGTCACATGCATGATTAGATCAAACGGCGGCCGAGTGTCTATTCCATCTCCGCGAGCACGACTTCACGTCTCTCCGCCAATACACCTCCTACCACCTCGCACACATGATCTACCGACGTCCGACGACAACAGGGGCTTGACAACGTACAACAGGTGTGGCGGCAGGGCGACCCGCACTGGCGTGCGGGTGTAGCGAGCGGCAACGGCGGCGGCGGTGGCGCGGCGTGGTGTGGAAAAGCCGCAAGGAATCTACGCAAGGGCATCAACTTGATTATTGATTGGGTGATTAGAGCAGTAGATCGTTCTAGACTTGTTTTTTTTTTCAATTTCAGTTTTGTCACTTCTCATTCAAATTGTACTATTGCAGATTGTTGAAACATGAGGAACATGGAGATATCGCATCTCTATTTTGGACATGCAGCAAAGGAGATAATTTCCTGGCCATTGGATATATTTTCTTCAAAGTAAATAAAAAAGATATAAGAAACTTTATAGCCACTAAAAAGCATAGACCCAATACGATAATCTTATTTAAACTTTTTCAGCCATATAAACTTTTTTAAGTCAAAATTCTTACTTAATTGTTAATTTTAAGTTGTTTCTAAGATGCTTTACTAATATATCGTGATGCATTTTGGTTAATTCTATTATCTACGTTTACATTATATATATTGTGATTGTTATGTTTGTGATGTTAAAAAAAATTATATAAGTCGAATCATCCATACTTTAAATCATAGATACACCGCTGAAAGCTAGTAATAAATTTTGGATATTCATATTTCCTAGTTGAGCAAGGAGCAAAGACGACTCTCGTTCTCTTCACCGTACACAAGAAGAGATCGAGAAATCTCTATAACACGCGGTATTACCAGGATAACCAACATGCAGTTTTAACCAGGGCAATGATGGGCGTTGCCAAGTAATCATACGAAACAACACCAAATCGATTCACTACTTTACTAATCTCGTCAAATTAACTCCCGCACATACAGCGTGTCACGAGGATCCTCTGCATCCTGTGGGTCCCCGACTCGAGTCGACCAGTGCTGTTCTGCCACGTGGCACCCAAACCGCAACCCCGGGGGGCGCAGTGGGCCTCCTCCCACTTTCGAATTATATTTTTGACGGCCCTGTTTAGTTCCCTTCAAACTTCAAACTTCAAACCAATCACATCGAATGTTTGGACACATGCATGAAGTATTAAATGTGAACGAAAAAAAAAACCAATTACACAGTTTACTTGTAAATTGCGAGACGAATCTTTTGAGCCTAATTGCACCATGATTTGACAATGTGGTGCTACAGTAAACATTTGCTAATGGCGGATTAATTAGGCTCAAAAGATTCGTCTCGCAATTTACAGGCGGAATCTGTAATTTGTTTTGTTATTAGACTATGTTTAATACTTTAAATGTGTGTCCGTATATCTGATGTGACCTGATGTGACGTTTTTTTTCAAAAACTTTTTGAATCTAAACACGGGCATTTGACAACTCCTCCCACTGCTACTCCCTCTCCTCTCCCACTTCCCGTCGCTTTCCCTTTTCGTCTCTCTGCCTTCTTCCTTGTGATCGAAACTTCCAACCCAACGCCAAACCCCACCAAATCGCAAATCCCCCTTTCCCTCCACACCATTGCTTTCTCGAAGCGTCGCCTCGATCTCCCCGACCCCCACCCACCGCGAATCCCGATCGGAGGGTTCTCTCGCGTCGTCGGCGGCGTTGGTCGACTGTCAAGTGGAGGTGGTTTGCCTCCGATCGCCTCGCTCCATGGAATTTGTTCAGTTGTTCTAGTCTCCTTGTGCGTGTGCATGTGATTTGAATTTATTTCGGTGTTTGTAGTGGTTCAGGGATTTTGAGGAGCGCGGGCGGCATTGGTGGATTTTGGCGGGGGTGTGGAGGAGACAGGCAAGTTTTCGTCTCTCTAGCGTCAGGGGTGTCGCTTTTGTGCGGCGGCGTGGATTGACCGGAGTAGGCGGCTTCTTTGGCGGTTTTGTGTTCATCTATCTGAATCTGACGGCGTAATGTGTTGTGTTGTCCAGTAGATTCACGAGGGGCCGGCGGGCGATTGCTACAACCTTGTTTAGTTTTTGAATTTCCGATGCATTTGGGGGCTGAATGAATTCTTAATATGGTGCTTGAGGAGATTGGCTCTGCTCTAATCCTAGCGTTTAAGACACCAGACAAATGGAATGCCTGCAGGATTAGCCTTTACGTTGAGTGAACTAGAAGGTTTATTAAACTCTGACAGTTGATGGATTGTTCTCTATCTTTAGTTAAAAAGAGGAGGACAAAAACAGTCTTTTGATGATGAGAGAATAATATGAATTCTGAAACGGTTACCGGCCCTCCAAGTGTAAAAACGTCCTTTGTGGGTAGTGGAATCGAGATTAGTTTTTGTCTTTGTACCATACTGACAAAATTCCTTTTTTCTCTCTTTAAGATTCTTCATGCCTCCCATCCCTTAGATTCTTCATGCCTCCCATGAGATCTGTCAGATATTCTATTTTGTGCTTTCTTATGCCTTTTCAGTTAACCTTTCTTTGCATATCGTATCTGAGTGCTTTGTTTTATTAGCCACTTACATTTGCTCTGGCTGTATACTGAGAACAAATCCTCCTTGCCTTGGCTCAATAGCTTCTTTTAGATCTACTTGGTGTATTTAAAAGGTGAGGTCAGTTCCACGTTATCTTTGAAATAATGGAAGGAAAAAAAGACAATAGAAACGAAGGGGCAATGAAGTTCATAGTTCATCAATACTAATGCAGCAAGCTAAGACATAGGTTATAAAAATTCATAGAGCATGGTAATGATAGAAGATCAGCCTGCAGGGCTACTTGAACAAATTTGCTTCCAGGCCCTCATTTAAATTTTTGGTGGATCCATTTGGTTTTCTAAAGAAAGGTCTACAAGGCTGTATACAAGGAATGGGTGCCCAACCTGTTACCAATAATTGCTAATTAGGGCATATTCAAGGAATAGTAGCTAACTGGGCCGCATAAGCGATCTGTTAGGCTGTATAATTGCTATAAAGTGGGTGACCTGTAAAAAGCTGGATATGAAAGGAAGGATTTTCATGTCAATGGTATTAAGGAGAAAGTGGGTGACCTGTAGCTGTACGAGTACCCACTTACTGCCTTTTAGAACCTTCATACCACTGTTTTTCTGCCAGAAAAAAAAACTGAACAAGTTCTACTTCAGTGCTTTACCTTGATAGAAAAGTTTATGAATGATTAATCAGATAACAACTTGGTATTAAATAGACAGTAGTTTATAATTCAAATTTCATCACATTGAGCCTCATTTAAACATAATTTCACACCAAAGTTCTTCTCACTAACCTACCTGGCAGCACACTTTCTCCTTACTCCTGGATATATTTTATTCTAATCCAAAGATGACAGAATATAGTTGTTCTCTTGATCTGCATTTAGGTGTGGTTGCTTTGCTTCCATGCATGAAAATTCTACTCACCGTCCTTAGCACTCTTATACTGCCATTTTAGGGACAAAGATAAACCAGGTTGAATAAGGACAGAACATTTTTCCTGGTAGAGTAAGCGGTTAACCATCTGAATATATTTGTTTGGATCTTATTTGAGTCTGGACCAGGTCTGAGTTGTGAACTATTCACATTAGTATACCGGTGTCCTGATTTTAGTCTGACTTATTGTTCTGGTACAAATCTGTCCCTGCGTGATGCCTGTTCCAAGATCTTTTTAAGTTTTTTCTCTTGATGAAATGCTTAAGTGTATTCCGTGTCTTATTAAGCTATTAGGGTTTTATCTCCTTAAAATAGCGCATGCTACTCTTTAGTTAGCTGCCTCAAATATGCTTCTGCATCATACATTTTATAATCTTGAAGAAATCCAAAGGATGGCTTGCAGTTCTGTTTTTTTAGCGTGCATGCTCTTCTCATGATTTCTTTGGTGGACATGGAAACTATGTGATAACACATTTTATTCAAGGTCATTTCTTTATGATTTCTTGTATGTCAAACCTGAACTTCCAATCTTTTCCTGCAGAATTAAAGGTGATATGAAGTTTGTTGCATTTAGATGACATAAGACAGAGATGAAAGTCGGCGCTCTTCTGACCTCAGCTGGAATCAACATTAGCCTCTGTGTACTTTTTTTGTCACTGTATTCTGTTCTGAGGAAGCAACCGCAAAATGTTAAGGTCTATTTTGGAAGAAGGATAGCTGAGGAGAATAGCAGGCTCAGGGAGGCTTTTATTTTGGAGAGATTTGTTCCATCTGCTGGCTGGATTTTGAGAAGTATTCGATGCACGGAGGATGAACTCTTAGCTACTGCTGGGTTGGATGCAGTTGTCTTCAATAGGATTCTTGTATTTAGGTATGTATACAATTACTTGATTCTCTGTTCCACTTTAATATTTTTTTATCTTGTTTGAAGTTTATATAGATGTTTCTTTTTATGCTGTTTGTTTGTGTGTCTTGAGAGTTTAGACCATCAGGAATCAACTTATACTTTCGATTAAAAGGTTCGCCGTGGTGCTTTGAAAATGAAAATCAAGCTTAATACGATTATTTAAACTAGTGGTTTTAATCTCTAATTGTTGACTGGTATAATGAGTCATTTCCACTGTCAAATAGGATAGGTTAAAAAAATACAGAAAATAGAATATGGGAATCAAATAACTTCAAAAAAGTTAATGATAATAAAAATAATCTTATGCCAAAGTTGATAATGTGCATACCAACATTCATTGTGGTCTCACATGGTATGCCGCATAAAGTTAAGTTACTTTATATATATTCATTTGCTTACTGCATTCTCACTATATTACTTAGTCTTCAAATTTGGTTTCATATCCAAGATATGCTGATGTATTTTTCTTTTCAATAGCATACGCATATTCTCCTTAGCCGCTTTCCTTTGTGTACTTGGAGTTCTTCCACTGAATTATTTTGGACAAGATATGCTCCATGTACGGATTCCTTCAGCATCGTTGGAGACATTTACAATAGGAAATATGCAAGAGAGATCAAGATGGTGAGCTATGGAGCTTCTCTTGCATGATTATGTTCGAACTTTAATAGTTCAAATGTTAAATACAACATCTTATGTATTTATCTTCAGTCCGTAACTGATTTTATACTGCCTGCTGGTGTGGTGTTATGTGCAATCTAAAGTAACTAGTTCACGTTTATAGCATGCCCTGATAACTGAATTGTTTAGGCATACATTTTAGAAAGTTATAGATACATCTTGGATTCTTTTTACACATTGGCTATAACTGCAGGCTCTGGGTCCATTGTGTTGCGCTGTACATCATATCTGGTGTGGCTTGCCTTCTTCTATACCTTGTAAGATCAAGTCATTTGATCTTTCAATAGTTCATAAATGTTAGTTGATCTTATCTTTAGACCTTACTAGCTGATTTTTATGTTATTTTTTATGTGGTTCCTTTAGGAGTACAAGCATATTGCTAGGCTGAGGTTACTTCATGTTTCTCGAGCATCGACCAATCCTAGCCATTTTACTGTGCTTGTTCGTGGAATACCAAAATCAACTAAAGAATCAATTAGTTGCACTGTTGAGAGTTTCTTCACCAAGTACCATGCGTCGAGTTACCTTTCTCATCAAATTATTTATAAAGTCGGGAAACTTCAGAAGATTGTGGTAAGTAATACTGCAATAATTAATTGTGTAAATTTTCCAAATGAGGAAATTTAATGACGCTGCCAGTGAGAAACCTGATGAATGTTGTTTAGTTATTTGGTTATTAGTCTCCTAAGGTCTTGTCTGGGGAACCCAAAATCCCAACCTATCCCTGTTGAAGACCGAGAAATTACACTATAATCATGCCCTGTCCATGGGGATGAACAGGGAATTCGGGTCTCCCAGATGATACCTAGAGATTATTTATGCCCACACTGCATCATAACAGTACTAGAATCTGCTTGCTTTTTATAGTTAGTCCAATCAGTTGATAAGCACTGATGTACTGTTAGAGGACTGCCTGACGCATCTAGCTAAGTGGTAGGGCATATGGTTGCAAACATGTGATGGTTGTGGATGTGTGGTTAACTGGTTATTCTCAACTTTTTTCAGAAAAATATCTCACTAACAATTGGATTGCAAAGGTTTTTACTTAGGAAAATACATCCAGCATACGATTGGCTAGTGAGGAACTGAGCCTAGCTTAGCTGGTCGATAGTGTGGATGTACTTCTAGACCACCCAATTCCGAGTCCTTGTTGAGGCCAATTTGGGTGCCGATTTTCTTCTTAATACAATGTTTCCTAGTTCCTGCTAGGTTGACCCCTAGTTCTGTTAAAGATTGGCAGGTGCGGTCTCGGACACTTGTCAGTTAGACATTATGTTTTTTACTCCCGGTGTGCAGAATCTTTCGTAGCTTTCTAGAGCACAAGATCTTTGTTTAATCAGATAAATCAAGACTACAATAAGAACTTGGCATAGCCATTTAGAAGTTCTATGCACTATTTGACCTAGGTCATTTATGCATATTGCTTATGGCCTGTCTTGAACATTCATGTCCTTCAGTATCAGCGCCTCTCCTGACTTGGCATGCTAGAAAACTCTCTACTTCTGCTAAGTTCTTGTGCATAATCTTTACATTTTATAGTGCTTTTGCTCACCATGCCCTTTGCCAATGTAATTCCTTTTTGATGGCTAGTTTGAATGGATGACACTCAAATTTTTAATTCATGTGACTGATGCCGTCGCATAACTAAAATGTATAGCTGCTAACAGACCAAATTAATAGTGTAGGTTTGTTGCTCCATGATACTTTGTCCAATATATGAAAAGAGAATTATTGATTGATCATAGTCATAGATATTTGAATGAACATATTTGATGTATCTTTATGTTTTCCCTGTTTGTAGTGATAACTTTTGTCCCATATCTGGAAAGGGATTTTTTTCAGATCTTTGAATGAATATGTTTGTTGCATCTTGATATACTTCCCCTGTTTGTAGTGGTAATTTTGTTTTTTTGGCAGACTGGTGCAAAGAAGGCTTATAAGAAGTTTAAACATTTCAAGGGCACCACAGTTGATCAGAGATGCAGACCAATTACATATAGATGTGGTCTTTGTGGAGCATCATCAAAGTCGTTCGAGCTGCTGCCTGTTGAACCTGAGCAAGAGATGAAAAAACATGATGTGAATGATTCAGAGTTGAGCTTACCTGATAAGGTCAAACTAGCAACAAAATTGGTTATTTACTGTTCTGACTAAATTAGCCTAAAACAATAGTTTTATTTTGGGAGATGAATGCAGGATTGTGGTGCTGCTTTTGTATTTTTCAAAACTCGGTATGCAGCCCTGGTCGTATCAGAAATTGTTCAGACATCCAACCCTATGGAATGGGTTACTAGTCTTGCTCCAGAACGACATGATGTATATTGGTCAAATCTTTGGTTACCCTACAAGCAGCTTTGGATTCGCCGGATAGTTACACTTTCGGGTTCTATTGTTTTTATGTTCTTGTTTCTCATACCTGTGACATTTATACAAGGTCTAACTCAGTTGGAGCAGCTGCAGCAAAGGCTCCCTTTCCTAAAAGGCATATTAAAAAAGTAAGTAACCTAAACACTCAATGCCTACCTACTGCTTCTTTGCTAGGTGTCGTAAAGAAAAGAAGATTGATTTTCGCATTGAGCATGTCAGAGAGTACTTGGATGTGTTTATGTACCCTAACTATTTACCTTATTTGATTGGAAAGACATGGCTAAGAAATGGGAAAGTAAATTTTTACATCATATATATGTGATAATTAAGTCATTTTTGACCTTTCCATGTGAAATCTGAAAGTCCAAGGTTGGGAGGTAGACTTGCTGTCATTACCGATTTCTTCCATTAGTAGTTTATTATAGTACTATATACATTTTACTAGATCTACTATTTGGTGCTCGGGGGTGCCCTGTCTGTTTACAGTCACAGGGGACGCATTTGCTACTTTGGGGGATGCTTCTACTGTCGCTGAATATTTACTACTTTGGGAGATGGATTTACATTTTCAGGGGTGGGCCGCTGTTAGTTCCCTCGATGCTAGTTAGCACTTCCATATATTTTTGTTTTTGTTTGTGTTGCCATACCGTATGCACCATGTTCAAAACATCCCCTCTGTTTTTTAGGCTTTAAACTTGAGGTAACATTATAATTATTGCAAGCACAGTATTGTTTATTCATTTGTAGAGGAACATAAAAATGTCTATTTCTCTTGCAGGAAGTACATAACCCAGCTAGTGACCGGATATCTTCCCAGTGTCATCTTGCAAATATTTTTATATACTGTTCCCCCAACCATGATGCTTTTTTCTACATTAGAAGGGCCCGTGTCTCACAGTGAAAGGAAGAGAAGTGCCTGCTGTAAAGTATTATACTTCACTATTTGGAATGTATTTTTTGTGAATGTCCTATCAGGCTCTGCAATTAGCCAAGTGAATGCGTTATCAAGCCCAAAGGACATTCCGATGGTGCTTGCTAGAGCGGTACCTGTACAGGTGAATTGCATGCTCATTTATTTTGTCTATCAGGATGCAGCAAGTATTTCTGTTATGCATATACAACGTGTTGATTTTTGATAGTGTTGTTCAATTTTACTATAATTTTGTTAATACTGTTTTTGTTTGTCTCAGGCTACATTTTTTACCACATATGTACTGACTTCTGGTTGGGCTAGTCTATCATCAGAACTTATGCAACTCTTTGGTCTCACATGGAACTTTATAATGAAGTATGTTTTGAGAATGAAAGAGGATAGCAACTTTCTCCCGTCATTTCCCTATCACACTGAAGTGCCAAAAGTTCTGTTGTTTGGACTCCTGGGCTTCACATGCTCTGTATTAGCACCTCTCATCTTGCCCTTTCTACTGGTGTACTTTTTTCTTGGTTATGTTGTGTACCGCAACCAGGTGAGGAACTAGAGATTGAATTTTGATTCCAAATAAATAAATTATCCTAATTATGAATTTTGTTGAGTCGTAGTTATAGTGAAGATGATCATGCTGACTAATTATGGAAAGTCGGTATGAGTGCTTATGCATTTGTGCCACTTTTTAGGTGAAAATGCAACTAATGCATTTTACATTTTTACATATACGTGCTTCTAATTTTGCACAAATTGTTGTATCCTAGTTTGTGAATGTAAATTCTCAGGGTGCAAATTTTTGTCAAAGATTTGTCTTTTGTCCCTTCCTAATGGGTTAACATTTTGTTCATTTTCAGTTCCTCAATGTTTATTGCACAAAATACGACACAGGTGGTCTGTATTGGCCGATTGCACACTATACAACAATATTCTCTATTGTGCTCACCCAGATCATCTGTCTTGGTGTCTTTGGGCTTAAAGAGTCCCCAGTGGCTGCAGGCTTCACTGTACCTCTCATCATCCTCACTCTTTTATTCAACCAGTATTGCAGCAATCGTCTTCGGCCATTATTCAAGACTCTCCCTGCACAGGTTAGTATGAGTTCACCTTTATATATTCTTACAGAGGGATTTACGGCTAAACTTACCAGTTTACATTTCTGTGCAAATAGCCTTGCACTTTTCTTCTGCAAATGCCAAAATTTCCTACGTCGAAGCATTATCCCTGGCTACCTGGATTGAAATCTCTTACATTAGTTCTCTCTTTCTATTACATAGGATTTAATTGACATGGACAGGGAAGACGAGCAATCGGGAAGAATGGATGACATTCACCACCGTCTTCATTCTGCTTACTGTCAGTTTGCTGACACTGACGACATACCTCTGAAAGGAGTTCACGTTAACAGAGATGAAGATGCAAGCGGAAGTTCTGGTGATTCTAGCTGCAAAGAAGACACCAACCAACCCAAAACTAGTGACATTTCTCACCCTACACTGGAAGGACTCCCTGTAAACCGGCTACGGCATGCAGTGAGGTCACTCAGTTCCATCATCAGGTTACAGAAGAGAGGCCTGTCACCACAGCCCGCTGGACCCTCCGCCGATGTAAATCCGCAAACTGCATAAGTTTTGCAGATAGGACTCATACAGATACAGTGACAAGGAAGCATAGAAATGCATATAAAAAAAGCATAGAAAGGCATATATATAAAAAAGGAAGCATAGAAATGGACGAGGGCGCCATCTGTCTTAAGTTGCAAGGGCAAAATTTTGTTTGTTTTGACTAATGCCTGAGCAACTTGTCAGATCCTTTTGGCCATAACAAACTTTTGGTTCTTCAATTGATTGGTGATAATTTTGGTCATACTGTCTTCCACAATCTGGTCGTGCAGTTCTCTGGTTTTTTGTCTTACATTTAAACCAGTTCTTGCGCTTCTGTTGCTGGGGCCTGGAGAATTGTTTCAGACCAATTCCACAGTTGGTTTTCAGAAGTACGAAGGCAACTGGAGAAGGCCTTTTTTTTTTTCTCTCCATATGGCAATTACTCCTATGTTCCATTTATAACGGAATGAAGGGCTCTTCGCTTTGCTACCACTTTTAACTCTACCAAAAAATTCTGGTGGTATCAAATTTTGAATGGGTAACACAGCAATCATACTTTTGTCATTGCCGCACTCTACCAAAATTTGATATTTCTGAAAGTTTCTTCAAATACAAATACTAGCAAATTTTAGTAAGATTACAAACTAAACACGTTCAACGTAGCTAAAGTTTGGTGTCAAAGTGTCGCAAGTTTAATTTGGACGACAAACTTAACAAGCCATAAATACAGAGTGCTAACATCGCGGGGGTGGGGGTAAAATCAGTCACAAATGATTTAAGCGAACAAAAAATCTTCCACTAATTTTAAACGGTGGTTATACAAAGAACAAATTGCAGGCGCAACAAAGTTAATCTTTGCACAGGCGCAGACGACGGCGATGTTTATTCGGTGGCGGCGAAGGGAGGGGAGGCGCGTCAGAGGATGGCGCAGGTGCTGGACGACGAGGCCTCGGCCTCCCCGGCGGCGTCGGTGGCGGCGGCGCCGGTGGCCTTGTCGGCGACGCCCGGCCAGGCGCGGCAGGCGCAGTGCTGGCCCTCGGCGATCTGGCGGTGCACCGACGCCACGTGGCGGCCGCAGCCGGCCCACGTGGACTTGCCGCAGGTCCCGCACTTCACCTGGTAGCACATGCTTTGCCCAAGCTTCTCCTCCAGATGCAGCAGAAGAGACGACGAACAAGATGACTTGTGGTGATGGGCGTGGCTGGAGGAAGATGATAATATTGGGCTTATTTATAGGCGCTGTGTCCATCCATTTACCCCTCGTTTTGTTTGCTATTGGTACTGGGTTGATTGTTCCGTGCAGTTTGACCGATCTGTTCGTAGCCTGCTAATACTCCAATACTACTGGTACCAGTACGTCTCTAGAAGAGTCCGATCCTGTGAAACCAAGGTTGGATCCGGGCATCGGTGTGGCTGGCCGGCGAAGTACGGCTCGTTCTAAAAAGATAAGCTTAGCTACTTCTCATTTTGTTTTCCAGATATTTGTTTTTGAGCATACTAGCTTTTTTTAATAATAGATTAAATAAAACCCAGTCTCTATATTCAAGCACTAAATTTTGAGAAGCTGTGAAGGATGTACACAGCCACAGTATTAAATCACCAAGCACTTAGACTTATAAACAAGTCTGTCAACAAAAGATTTTAACCAGACTAACAATTCAATCTTCCTCTTCAATTCCACCCAGATTTTGAGAAGAATTTCATAACAGTAACTTTCAATTTTTGGCACCCAATCTTCGCAGCTTCCTCGTCACCCTCTTTAAGAAGCAAAGACCACTGGCGAACTCAGTGCGCCCCCTTGAAAATAACCTGTAAGATAGAGTTAATTCTTGAGCTATTAAAGACTACATCATTCCTAGCAAACCAAAGTGCCCAACACATAATCACAACTCCCATAAAAAGTTGATCCCTAAGCTTAGGTACTAAGCCCCTTGACCAACTACCTAGAAGATTAGCAATAGAAGTAGGCACTTCTATTCCCAGAACCATGAAAAAAACATTTCAAACCGAATGTGCAACATGATAATCAAAAAAAAATGTTGAATTGATTCTCTAGAGCTACATAAGCAACACTTAGTACTTCCTTTCCATCTCCTTTTAACCAAATTGTCCTTTGTTAAGAGTACTCCTTTGATATACCAAAGAAAAATCTTGATCCTAAGTAGAATTCCGAGCTTTCAAATTGTCGATTTTCTTGGTACCATATTTCGGTACATAAGAGCCTTGTACATAGAACTCAATGAGAAGACTCTCTTCCTATTGGTTTCCCATCTAAAAATATCTAGACTATTAGATAAGTTAAACAAGGCCACTTTGGATACCAGCTTGTACCACGTCTTCAGGTTATCCCCCACCAAAGCCTTCCAAAGGATACATTTAAAGGAACATTGCCCGGTACCTCGCTTACTCTCGCATGCTTGCTTCTTGTTAGTAAATAAAGCGAGGGATACAACTTATCAAAGGAGTCGTCACCCCCCAAGCGATCCTCCCAAAGTCTCACTTGTTCTCCGATTTCAACTACTAGCTGCAAAAATTCCTTCTTAACCATCATGAGTTCAACCAAAAAATATGAATCCCCAGGCTGTTTTTTCACTTGAGCGATTGTTCAATTGGCTAAGTACTTTCTTTTGAGCATATTTTGTCACATGTCTTCCTTGTTGAACAGTTTATAGCCATTTGCTTAATAGGCACTTATTTTGGAGCTCTAAGCATCCTAGCTCTGTCACACCCCTTCCTTGTTGATGAGTTTGTACAACCATTTACTAAATAAATATTTGTTTTGTAGCTCTAAGCTTTGAATCCCCGACCCCCCATATTTTTTAGGCTTGCAATCCAAATTGGACACAGAGGAAAAATCCGTAGAAGATCCGGCCAAGCAACTCATAGCTGACATCACGCATACAATTTCAGGCAGTTGGGGAGTATTCAATTCTAGTTCCAACCCATTCCAATTCGTCCATACATGCGTTGACATCAAAATCGTCTTAAGGAAGGCAATGAAAATGGTGGGGGAGAGACCCAGCCGTTCTACAACGGCAGCCATGCCCATACGCGTGCATAAATGGCTCACCTTTGATTTGTACAGTAGATTGCCAGTGATAAAGCCCAAAAGGCCATTGTCTTGTGGAGGTTAGGACGCGTTCACTAGGATTAATGGCCCGTTTAAGGTCGTCAGCATTTTTCGATCAAGGTTTGGCCCAACCATCAGAGGCATGGCAGCATGGGCGCATGACCCGTTATAAGGCTCATCTAAAAAGGATTTGTTGGGAGAGAATTTTTTTTCTTGTTCATCTAATTCTATGAGAAAGGGATTTGAGGAAATTGAGAGAATTAATTACACGGATTAATCGTACAAAGCGGCTTATTTTGCAGCCCATTCCCCGAGAAGGAAAGCCCACTGGGAAGACATTTACGGGATGGATAATATGTCCCATGGGGAAGGGAGACGTGCGACCCGACCCGACCCGTTTCCATGGCTATGCTGAAAATTTCTACTCAATGAACCAACGACGGTGTCGGTTCAGTGGTTGATTTGTACGGCTGTTATAAACGGTTTTAACTGCCGGTTCAGTTGTTTTGGACCGTATGAATTGAGCCGGCCACAAATACAAGTAAATGTTCGATCAATGATCATAGATAAAAATAAGCTCATAATTTTACTCTTTGCAGCCATTTGAGTACAAATAAGCTCATAATTATTTGTACTCAAATGGCTGCAACTTTGAATCTCCAAATCTCTAAAGTCTGAATACTAAGAATTTCACTAATTTAATGTTGCTAATTTTTTTATCCGAACTGAATGGACATTTGGGTTAAAAAAACTAATCAATTTCTCTTCACACATGGCAGATCTCTGGTTGCCCCGTTTTCCAGCGCGCTACAGTAACACGGAAAACGGAGCGACCCATTAGCGCGTGATTAATTAAGTATTAGCTAATTTTTTTTTCAAAAATGAATTAATTTGATTTTTTTAAACAACTTTTGTATAGAAACTTTTTGTAAAAAAGTACACCGTGTAACGGTTTGAAAAGCGTGCGCGGAGAAATTACTGTAGCGCGCTTGGAAACTAATCAACGAACCTAGCCTAAGACTCTAACCTATAGCCGATTGATGATAAACAATTGCCTTATTCAAAGTCAAGAACTAAACAGTGACTAGCAGAAATTACATCGAAGTACAGGTGTGTAGCATACAAGACGAGAGGAAGGGAAAACCTGACGAGAAGCTCTGCACATATTAACCAGCTCTGACGACCGAAGGGAAGAACAGGCCAGCCGGCGTTGGCGAAGAACGGGTGGGGAACAAAACGACAAGTAGGAGAGGCCATCGCGCGCTGCTCATCTGGCGAAAAACGGGAGGAGGATTGCACAACGGTCATCATTGTGTGGATACATTCAAATGATATATTTAATCTACTAATTTATTAAATAAATAATAAAAATTATATATTGTTATTTTCGTTTGGAGCTCAAGCTTAGCTCGACAAAGCTTACGAGCTTCGGTATAGGATTGTGCTTGGCTTGTCTGCAGCTCGAATCAAGCATAGGACGAGTCGAGCTCTAGCATCTCATAAGGGTTGAGTTTTTTTTGATAGCTCTAAGAAGTGCCACTCGCTTTTTTTACTTTGCTTTGGATCAAGTTTAGACTGATGCGAATACCTCAGTTTGGATTGAGAGGGACACATATATGGTCAAAATAGACAAACTATACCTAAAAGTTCTGGATCGACCAGGTTCATGGGCACCCTCTCTCCTCATGTAGCTCTGTCCCTAGCCGTCGGCCGCTCTGCTTGACTGCTCACCTCTTGGAGTAGATAAAAGGAAGGAGCACCAATGCCACTGGTGATGAAAAGGAGGAGCGTCATAGTCGCCGGGGAAGGACGAAAGGAGGAGCGGTTGTCGGCAAAGGACGAGAGGAGAAGGGGTTGCACTACATGTCGTCCTATTCTACTGCTTGCCTCCGCGAGAGATCTGCTGTTGGCTCCCGTGTGTCATAACCATGGTAAAAATAAAAAAAAGAAGGTAAGTTCACCAGTTTTTACCGATTCGGTTGCATGAAAGGTCTTATAAGTATCAGTGTAGCCTTGGTTTCATTTTTTACCGATCGACCATTGGTCTAGTCCAGTCTTAACAACTATCCCATGAGTCATTCCGCCTTTGCAGCCTCTCTTGTTATGGCGTGCCTTACAGCCATGCCGCTCTTGCTCTCGTCCTAATTTAACCCATGCCGACTGTTGGTACTGCATCTGGTCGACTGTTGTTACTCCCTGTAACCAGTGACCGAATCTGAAGGAGATCTTGATAATAGCCGCTTCCACTCGTGAGCTTGACGGTGACCTTCTCTCTTCACAAGCTTAACCCTAGCTCCAATGCCTTCGAATGGAGGTGTTGTACATATTGACCTTGCAAGAAGCCACATGCAATTCATCCGCTAGTGGCGTTGGCAAGTTGTGATTCTTCTACAGTGAAGAGATTGACCTGCCTCACCCATGCAGTTAAGCTATTTTTTCATTTCTAATAAGACCCATATAACTAGATTAATGTCACTTGGCCAAGCTTGTTCCTTTACCAATTAAGTAAATCTATCCACTATGTCAGCTTGACCTTACCGTTACGCTAGTGCCAACTCCAGTCTCTGTAACCTTATGGTGGATCCAAAAAATTCTTGAACTTGGGCAAATCTTATTACATTGAGTATTTAATAAGAAAATTTAAATTAAAAAAAACATTATTGCTCATCTACTTGAGCTAAGGCGGCTGCGCAGGGTTCAATTTGGGCACGATAGTTTGGAGGTGGCCCACCTTTAAGAGTTTGAATCTGCATGCAAACAACCCATCCTCCTTATCCCTTTAAGAGCAGCATCAACATATGTGGTTTTCATTTCAAAATTTGGGAATTATTGGTGAAAAGTTGGCTCCAACAATGCCCCTAATTAGTTGCCCAAAAATTAAAATCCTCTTCATCGTTGCTCTTCATTAGTTGGAGAGCATCGGCTATCAATCCACCACGACCAAATCACGCGGAGGTAGAGGCGCAATCACGAGGGAGCGGAGATGGACGACTTATAGTTTTGGAGGTGGCCTACCTTTAACAACTCAAGTTTAGATTATTTCATGGAGAGAAATATATGTATTAGTAATTCTTAAATTCTCATTAGAGACTCCAAATGGACTTTTATAGAATATAATTTTGGGTAAATGTAGACGATTCTCTAATCCTCCTCCCCACCCCGTAAGTAGTACTGCTCAAATGAGACAAATAAAAGGGTCCTAATCTTAAAAAGAACAAATCATCCTCAACTACCAAGAATAATTAGCAACAATTTCACCTTGAAGGTTTTGGACGATCTGAGTTGAAATCTTGGCCACAAACAGCCGTCTCTCAGAGATAGAGTAATCGAGCTGTCAATTTAGTGTCAACACACATCAACCGTACAAGTGGTCGCCGCCGTCAGTACGTTGATAACGAGACCTTCGCTCCCGTCCGGTTCTATTCCACGTGGTCGGCTGGTCGTGAACCTACAAGTGACCGATCAGCCTCTCGCGGGCGCGACGTCCCGACGGCGCCGAGGAAGACGGTGACCGCGCAGCGTGAGACGACGACCCTAGCAACCCACAAAGGATGCCACGCACGCGTACGAATGACCAGAGACGTGCTAGCTAGATGATCCATACACTACTACAGAAAACACTGAAAAGTTGATAGGCGCCGGTGAGATACCCAACAAACGACATCTTTGAAAAACATTCAAAGGTGTCTTGAACATAGTGGCATATCTAGGATTTTTTATAGACGGTCCAATTTATATATTTTTAAATATCCTAAACATAACAAGATTAAAAATATAAATTGATCAAATGTGCATCATAATTGTAACGTATTGATCGCTGACCAAGGTATTTGTAGAGTATAGGGATCGTCGGAACTAGAGTATTCGCAAGAGTAGTTCAAGCAGACAAAAATACAAAGATTTATACTGGTTTGGGTCCTCAAGGTGAGTAATAACCCTACGCCAGTTTATATGGATTAATATCGAAAAATACGCTCAGAATACAATAAAGGATATAACAACTAACTGATTTTGTCGATTAGAAGTTGCCGAGAACTATTCGGCGAATACGATGAAGACTTTCTCTGAATCGCTTCTGGGCGTAGATTTTGTCTTGATTTGTAACTAGTTACCCTCCTAGACCATGAGGGTTTTGTATATATAGCAGAAATCTTCCCCTTCTCCAAGTAAAACTCAAGGAAATAGAACGGAACATGGCTCAAGAAAACCTTATCTTCCCTGACTAGGACTCTGACACCTTCTATTTCGGTAAGATAATTTCTTTCTCTTTCAACCGTATTTCTTTGATTAAAAGATACCTTATCGTATACTATCGGGTATATGATTTCATCGTATTTTGTTAACCCGAGTATAGAAGGTATGCCTTGTCCTTAACTCTGACAGTAGCCCCCGACTTCAATGCCAACGATTTTACCGACATGCTTCAATTGTTTTTTCGAGAACAACTGTTGTCGAACTCATTAGGCTGTTCTCGGATGCCGAGAAGGTATAGAGCTGACGACATCATTGTCCCGAATCGAAGGACTCGATGTAGGCCAGCCATTTGGATTGAAGTCAGAAAATCCTAATGGCTATAACCAAACTGGCTAAAATTCTGGCAATGATCACTTCGCCTTTTTCGAAATTCGAACCGTCGAATGAGACCTATAAATTATACTTCTGAGATTCATTTGATCAATCTTGGGAAAATGATTACATTAGTCTCTTTGCCGAACAACGCTTTGCCGAACGCAAAAGTCATGGTGCGATCGGAAGGAGGTATAGATCCTTTGATCAATCTTGGGCAAATGATTACATTAGTCTCTTTCGTCCAATGTGGCTTTCTTATTCCTCCTTCTGAGTTTCTTTCTTTGCTTCTTGACTTCTATGACATCCACCTCCTCCACCTCAACCAGAATTGCATTGCCTTCCTGAGCATCTTTACCCATCTATGCGAGGCGTATTATGGGGTACAACCTTTTCTAGATTTGTTTAGATACTTCTACGAGGTTAGATGGATGGAGGTCTCCAAAATCTCAAGATGCTGTGGCCTCCGTATTTGGGATGAGATGAAAGACGAGTATATCCCCTTTAACTACCCATCCTCAAGGAAAGATTGGCGAAAAAACTTGTTCTACCTTCTGATCGAGGACAGATCTCCTATGCTTGAAGTCCCTGATGAGAAAGCAATGCGCCTAAAGACATGGACCTCCAAACCTTGATGACTCCCGCCTTAGCAAGCTTCACAAAAAAATCCATGATCTCCGAGGACGTGGTCTGACCGGATATGAAGTTGTCTAAGACTTTGTCCGTCGTCGGATCCAACCTCTCCAAGCACGTTCACATCATGGTACAACTTATAGTTCTTCTATTGTTGATGTAGAGAACCATAGTTGCCTTTCAACTGATAACCTTGTAATTTGTATGGTTAATTGTAGAGCTCCTCGAGGACACCGTGGCCGAGCGCGTCGGCAAGGTGGTAGTCGGCCCGCCGTTGTCTACCGTTGACATCTCTGTTCTGCTTTGCGACCTCCCACCAACAGATCGGGATGCCATCGTAAATATAAGTTCTGCTGACCACTACTCCATGTCATTCGTTTCCATGCCCGTAGGAGTAGTAATCTTGATATTCTTAGGAGCTACCGTTGACGGATGTGATCGGCCTGCTCGTTGAGGCTTCTGCTTCCTTAAAGAAGCAGGTGGTCTCTGAACAGGTGGATGCAGCCCTCGCCCCTGGAAGCAGTGAAACAAAGAGGAAGCGCTGGCCCTCCCTTCCAAAGACCTCGGGGGCGGGGAAGCTGGTGTGGACCGGTGGTACCGAGGTGAGACCCTGAATTTAAGTTCTCTATGAAATTACAGTAGTAGTTTCCGTCCTCAACCTTTCTTTTCCACAGACTACCTCTAGTGCAAAGCTGGTCCCTGTGAAGAAGACGCAGTTGCTAAAGAAGCAGAAAACAGGGTAAGTGAAAGCTTGTCCTACCGAAATCCACTTTTCTCCGATCTTTGTTGTAATGAGGCTTCTTTTGATTTCAGCCCCTCCCTTCAACTCAAGCCAGAGCACTGGTGCTCGAGAAGAGGCGAGCTCCAAATCGCCTATCTTGACCACTATTCTGCCTCCTCACCGCCATTAGCTGGTGCCCTCACAATCTTGGGGCCATCTTCGTCCACCGACAACATTTGTATGCTTGTCGGCTGATTGAGACGAGCGCCTGAGATCTCATCACCGAAGTCGGACGGCTCAGGAGAGCCACGTCTATGACTGACGACCATGTCGCTGTGCTAGAAACCAAGCTGAGAGAAGCACGGGTTGACAACGCCAAGCTACGGGAGGTGGTACCAGGGAATGATCGCCAGCGCTGGGGTCTCGAGCAAGAGCTCTTGGAGATGAAGGACAACCTGTCCTCTCTCCATCAAGCGCTGCACGAGAACTACGAGCGTCTCAACGTGGTGCCCATGGGATTGGGAAAGCATGTCGAGCACCTAGCCTTCCCTGATGAGACGGCGGTGATGGGATCCCTTGGGTCCCTCATCACAGCGCTGGAGACCACCGCCAACGACCACGCCGAGTAGGTGGCGGATGGGGGTACTCACTGGACTCAAGTCCGGAGCGTGTCACGTTCTCATGTGCCTCAGGCTCACTCACCCCGAGGTTAACCTGGAGGAGGCCTTGATCAAGGGGGGAGCCGACGAGCGCCGCGACGACGTGATGTCAGAGCTGGAAAAACTCAAGGATTCGGTCATCCACTTTTTTGAAGAGTAAATTTTTATTTTTACCCTTTATCGTAATGAAAATTGAGCAGTGTCGGGTTTAATGTTTAGAAAACACTCCCCTTCTGCAATATCCATTTATGGGTTTCCGTATGTTCGATGTTTCTATATTGTAGATTTCTTGAAGTCATGAACGAGGACGTTCAGCAAGACAGTCACCCGTCACATATCGTTGTCGAACCCAGTATGCCCTAGGGTTCCTTTGCGTCAAGTGACGGAGAACATGCTCTGGTCGCCATCACTGTCGACAACGCCTTAGTCTCCGAGGAGAACCAAGTGACGTTTTTGCGGGAACAATACCATAGTAAGAAAATTGTAACATTGGTGCATATTGTCTTTGTACTCAGACCAAAGATTTGCTAACGATGTTATTTTTCTAGACTTCGGACGTTCTCTTGTAGAGATGGAAGGGCGGGTTGAGTACTGGAAGACAATGTACGAGAAAGAAAAGCTAGAGAGGGCCGCCGACAACATTAGGAAAGATAAGGGCATGGAGCTTCTGAAGGGCAGGGAGATATGGATCTCGGCGCACCTCAAGAACTGCTACTCCATTTTACTGCGGTTATGCACAGAGTTGCGCGTGGCTCATCCTCCTCCTGAGAAGTCGGTCTCCGGGTACCTGAGGTGGATTTGGGGTACATGTAGCGCACTCCTCGGCACCGATCAGCAGATCGAGGATAGTGTTGATATTTCTTAACGACATCACTAGGAATATAATTCCTAGCAATGGCACCCGAAACATTAGTCGGTATTCTTACGGTTACAGATATAAATCCGCAAGCGCACGGATATACCGCTGTAGCATTTCACCCGGAAGTATTCCAAGGTATCGTATTTGTTTAATCCCAAGGGAAGATATGGTTAAGAGAATGCTATGTTACTAATTCATATTATACTTATGTAGATTAAAGACTATGCTGGGGTTATAACAATAAAGCATAGGGTAGGTTGACAAACAGAAGAGACAACAAGATATAACTCTTCATATATAATAAATCTAGGCTAAGTAGAGAAGAATAAAGAATGCCTCATTTCTATACTTCTATTATATACTCATTTTAGTATACACTTGCTATTATATATTTACATGGCTGAGCCCCCTAACTATGCCCTCCTAGTATATCGAGAAACCACTCCAGAATTGCCGAGTTCCTTACGATAATCTGTCATGGCCATCTAACCGGTTATAGGTACGGAGGAGTACCCGCACCTGGAACCTCTCTTAGCTCTATATACACACGTGGAGGAATACCCGTATTGGGTTGTTACCACCAGCGGCCTACCTCTACAGTTCCGTGGCATATAGCACCACGTAATAATATTTAATAACCTAAGCACCACACTTACATTACTAAATATTACTCTACACCTCTATAGTTGATATAGAGCAATCATATAAATGAACATTAAACCAATACCATTGCATATCTCCAGTAAGCTATCCATATAATTAATACAAGGCAAGTCTAGGCTAAACTTGGTGCTCAAATAATTATGCAAATAGAGTAAAGTACCATGAATATATAAAGAAGAGTATTTCATTATTCTAGCATAAAGTCTTACAAGTGAGATATTAGCTACTAGAACCATACCAGGATTCTCCCGGAAGACTTGAAGAACTAGAGCACTATTCTATTCCTAACTCTACTAGCACTAGAACAAAGTAAATTATGGAGAGATTCTTTTTCTTATTCTTCTTGGTGTGTGTTGGAGGAAAGGATGAGAGGCCTTTATATAGTGATGGAAGAGGTGGAGATTCCAAGCATCAAAAGAGCATCTTCACTCTCGAGCTGCCATTTGTCCCTCCTAGTGACGGTTTCCACCAGTAGAAACGGTCACAACCGTCATTGATAGTCAGTAGTAAAGTTTGGGGGCCAGATGGGCTAGACCTGGGTCGGCCGACCCCCAGGTCTAGCCGACCCCAGGGGTCGACCGACCCCTTGCTGGCCCCTCTAGCCCAGTCCTTTCTCCAGAGCTTCCCTTTATGGATCCTTCGTCCAGTGGCATGATGGTTGGACCCATTTGTAGATGTTTCATTGGGTTTGTGGGCCCTTCCATCCATCTGTATGCCACCTGTCGACCTCTGATTGATTGAACATGTATTTTCCACCATTTCTCCTCCATTTATAAGGTAATCTCCTGTAGTCAAATACTTTGCCAAGTACATGTGGAACTAGGTTATTTCTAAATAAATATGCATGCAAGCATTGCTAGTTCTTTATCATTTTTAGGAATATTGACGGTCAAAATTGGTCTATAACGACCGTCAACAGATAGCCCGAAGCAAGAATGTCATCGAGCCAGCCGATACGCTGAAGGACGCGTACTTGCCTGTATTCGCGAATCTCATCCCCAACTGGATCTAGGCTTTCTTCGGAAGGGATTTACACGTTCTCAGAGGACCGCCGCCGAGATCGACCAACTTGCGCAGTCTCTTGCTGCTCTGGCTGTAGATGTCTTTTCCTCAATGAATTGGCAATGGTCTTCCTAGTAGTTTTAGTTCACCGTGTTTCCCTGTAAAGTAATCTTAGACAAAATATTAATAGAAACTAAAATTTTTGTAAGCTATTAAAGCATATGATTGTAAAGTACTCTTAGCCCCTAGTTAGTTTTATGGAAAGCAAGTTTCGATAAAAGTAGCTTAAATTTTCGTACTTGACCGAATTGAAGCAGCGAATTTTCAGCCCCTAGCCGTGAAGTAGGGAAAACCAATTCCCGATTACGCGGCTAGTTAATTTGTTACAATGGATACTCTGACATGACCAAATCTAACATGACCGTTTGACCCTTAGCGTCCGACTAGCTCCTAGTGCCAGGCGTCCCCGGCCAAGGTGCTCAGACCCGGTAACTAGTCGGCATTAATGTAATAGATCAATAGGAATTGACTTCGATTTGCAGCAATATGAAAGAAAAGGGGTTCATAGAATAAAACATTGAAACAAATAAGACAGAAGACTTATATATATATAGAAAAACTGATACAAATCAACTTACAGGTTAACCTCTAGTCTTACACATAGAATTTTCGTAGTTGATCGATGTTCCAAGAATTGGATAACTCGCGGCCTTCATCGTTGGCGTTTTTGTATACACCTGGTCGTAACACTTGTACCACCGTGGATGGTCCCTCCCAATTCTGTGAGAGCCTTTTGCGCCCTGCCTGGTTCTTTACTCGTCGGAGATCGTAATCGCCGATGTCAAGTGTACGACCTTGAATGAGCTTCTCGTGATAGTGATGTAGGGCCTGCTGATATCCAGCTGCTTGGGTGGCAACTCGTTCTCAGTGTTCTTTCAATAGGCTGACATCGTCTACTCGCCTGTTGTCCTCATCCTTATCTGAGTACTCCCACACTCGTGTTAATCGATAGTGTAACTCGGTAGAGAGCATGGCTTCAGATCCGTACATGAGAAAGAACAGTGTCTCTGTGGTTTGTGTAGTCGGTGTGGTACGGACAGCTCAAAGAATAGAAGGGAGTTCCTCAACCCATCGTGAATCATAGGCTAGAAGCCTATCGTATACACGTATTTTGATCCCTTGGAGCACGATCCCATTTGCCCGCTCGACTTGTCCGTTGCTCTGAGGATGAGACACTGATGCAAAGCAAATGTTGACCCCATATTCTGAGCAGTAGTCCTGGAAAACAACGCTTGTGAATTGGGAGCCGTTGTCCGTCAATATCCAATTTGGAAGCCTGTATCGACAAAATATCCCTTTGATAAACTTGATTGCGTTTTCGGCTCTGATTTATCTTGGCTCCGCTTCGATCCATTTAGTGAATTTATCAATAGCCACGAATAAGAATTTGTAGCCACCTTGTCTTCTTGGAAAAGGTCCGAGGATGTCTAGCCCTAGCACGAGAACGGCAAGGATAAAGGGATAGTTTGGAGGGCTTGAGCTGGTAACTTAGTGTGCTTGTTGTAAAACTGACAGGCTTTGCACCGTTGTACCATGTCGGAGGCATCTTGAAGGGCCAATAGCCAGTAAAAACCTTGTCGGAAGGCCTTGCTGACCAACGTTCTCGCTCCGGCATGTGATCCACAGATTCCTTTGTGAATGTCGAGCAGTAGCTCTTTGCCGTCATCGGACGCGACACACTTTAGCAACACTCCATTGGCGGCCTTCTTGTATAGATTGTCCCCGATCATACAGTAAGCCTTTTGCGTCGTCGTCCGGCAGAGCTTCTGTGGGGACACCCCGGGTTAAATATTATGTAAGCTACCTAAAGTGATAGTGCAAAATATTTAGTTGGATGGGGTCTAATAATAATCAAGTAAAACAATAACCATCCAACCTCATCGCTGCCCTATCAAGTCAAATAACATACATAGTATAAAACCTGAAGCGCCGAGTAGAGAGCATAGGGGATATTGCTGGGACTTTAGCATGCCAGTCAACTTCGGTCTGAGACATGCCCATCAAACCACACGAAGGTGGCGACCAGATGTGTTACACATGTCAAGAGACTGGACAAAATTCGCTAAAACTCTACGACATCCCAAATGCTCAATACTCATACTGGTGTAGAACTAGATCCCAGGATAAGCTTTAGTTCCATACTTTTATCTAAGCGATGAAGATCAGAAAAATAAGAAATAAACACAAATAAACTCTACACTACATCATAAATTAGATACATAGGCCAATTGGCTGAATAAATATTGATCCGCGGAAGCTTGGCTACCCGAAACCACAAGCAACTGACTGGGGAGGTAACCCATATAGATCCAGTCCTAGAAGAAGCAACGATTTCCCGAATCGCTCAAAATAGACTAAGCATACAACCTGCAAAATGGATATTCCAGCACAACAAGAGTCAGTACATTAATCGAATTAATGTACCGACAAGCACAAGACAATCCTATCATACTACATGCATGGCATATAATCAAGGAAGACTATTTGTAGATTATTTTAGCATAAAGCAAGTTTTAGTTCACAATCATTTGTAAAGGAGTTGACAATTCAATTAATAAACATGAACATAGTTATATCATAATATTCACCATAATAGCATCATAAACATACCCTTGTTGCCCATACCGGCAACAAGTCATAATCTCATCATCAATATAACTTAATCATCATAACTTAACCCAAGTTACCATTGTCAAATTCATAGTTCACAAAACATAATTTGAAAACATAAATCAAAGTCTATACTCATGACACTTCACCAAGTCGCTCATGACCGTGAGCACAGCTAATCGATTAGTTTTAAGAGAACTTTACAGAGTTTGTACAACTTTACCCACATGATATGAACACTCTAGTTTCTTTAGTGTTTGCAAGGCACTACCACACTCTTTATGGTGAATGTGGTCTAGAGGTCATAACGTAGCCTACTTAATGACTAGACTTGCATCAGCGACAGCAAGTGTGAATCCATCCTGGGAATGACCCAGAACCGTTAGGTGGCAAGCCCACGCCTTAAACCTAACGCCGTGGCAGCGAACACATCCGTTCCCCCATGAGGCACTTAACTGTTGAATTGAACAGACTTAAACACCCATGCTGTGAGGCGGACCATCCGTCCCCTCACAGAACACACACACAGAGCTATAATATTCGCTAGCATTTATATTCAACACACACTCATGGATAGTTCCTATCAATCATCGCTCAGACTAATTCATTCTACTTCGGCCTACCAATATGCAAGGCTAGACTTTAAGTAACTTAATTAGCTAAGGCCACCCCATAAATAGCACATGTGGATATACAGTATACTTAAGTTGGTGACACGAAGTTCAGTCTTTAACCAACTCAGGCGAACACTCCCCCTATCGATGTGTAACTACCACATTATGCACACCACTTGCCGCCCAAGTTCAAAATCATTTTACTCACATTTTAGTTCGCAAATACTTAACATTTTCATTTTCAGTTCAGCAATAATCAAATATTCAAAACCCCATTCATAAATCCATAAGAGTAATTATTTTGCTTAACGCTAAGCATGGCTAAGCATATAGTAGTGTAATAAGCATGGTTAACCCCAAATGAGCACAAGTAAAGTACTCTACCCATTACTAAGGTTACAAACCAAGGGGATCACAATTAGTCAAGGTGGTATATGCATTAACAAGGTCATTGCTACCATTTACCAAGTTTCAAATATCGTTTTTAATCAAATACATATGCAGTTTTGTAAACAACACTTTTCATCTCCCAAATCATGGGTTTCAATGTGATCAAAGGAGAGGGGAGGAAAGAACTTGCCTTGTTCTTGAACAATATGAATACCACCTAAATTACTTCTTCACCGTTAATGCAATTTATCTACACAAAAAAACACGATATGTGAAATAAATACCAAATTATGCGAAAAATACAAATTGCTCTAAAATGCATGATTTGTGCACAATGGATAGGTTCTGACCAAAGATGAATTTAGGTGAAAGAACTTTTATTTTATCTCTTTTCATTTGTGAGTAATGAATTTTCAGAGTTTGTATTGACATATAGTATTATTTACCTAGGTAATATTGTGAAACCATTTTAATATGTGATTTTGACAAAGCTAACCTTACTTTAATGAAGAGGACTATTTTCTAAGACTAACACAATTGGTTTCATAAATTTTAGAGCTAGTATGAATTTCTTATGTATTATACAAGTAGTAACGTGTTCTATGATGATAGTTAGTAATATTAATTTAAGGGATAGTATTTGTACTAAGTGTCCCAGATTTTGATCAACATAGATAAAGAGCATAATTATATGAGTCTAACTTTATTTTACTTCAGCTTATTTGGAGCTAAAATATGTCCTATATGGATTTCACAATTCATAGATTGTGGTTTAATTCCTATTGCATCAATAATATGTTAGGGATGTTTTCTATATTAAAAGTACGACAATTTTATCTTACAGTGCACAATGGTACATGGTTGTGAATCTAATGGTACATGGTTGTGAATCTAACAGGACTTAGTTCACTTTATTTTGAGTTAGGATGAATTCCCTCTAATTTTTTGAAATTAAATTGTACATGTGGTGGTTATTTTACTAAACAAATTATTAGTGCTGATTATGTTACAGAAAGTGTGAAATTTTATATCACTAAATTAAAGTTCATACTTTAATGATTCTACAGAAATTTAGTTCACTCCATTTGGAGTATAAATGAATTTTCTACAAATTTTACAAGTAAGAGCATGTTTTATGTTAACTATTCTATATATAAGATCTTAGAAATAAATATCATATTGTAAGTATAGGTTTTTATTCTACAACTTTAAAGTTCACAATTTTATGAACCTACTGAAGTTGGTTTCACCTGTGAGTTATATTTGATTTTTTATGAATGTCAAAATTTTGACATAATTTTTAGTTGAAAAGATATTTCTTTAGCTATTTTCTTTTATATTTTTGAATTATAAATACATGGGTCAGTCCAGCCAATATGCAAAAAGGCCCCTAGGATTCCAGAAATCAACCCGCAGTCCAAACATGTGCTAATACAATATCTATTAAGAGTCCTCAAAGTTTCCTCTATTTGTAATTAAGTCCTGGGTCCACATGTAAGTCTAAAGAGCTTTACATTTTAAACCTTACAAGTTTTAAACTCTTACTAAGTGTGGTCCTCGTGCTCTAATGATGTGGGGCCCGCAAGTCAGTGGGATGGCGGCTGGGAAGGCAAGGCAGCGGCATCCCGACGAGCTTCTCGCCGGCGGCAATGGCGAATGGTGGCCGATCTCGGTGAGCGGCTAAAAGAGAAAATGAAGAGGGGTTCAAGGCAAAGCTGACGGTGGTAGTTTTGCTAGGTATGGTGGCCGGAATCAATGGCGATGGCGGCGCAAGCGGCGGTAGCTCTCGGCATGCAAGTGCATGTCGAGCTTCGGCTTGTTTCCGTGCGAACTAATGCATGCATGTGCATCTACAAGGCTCCTGGAGATTTATTGAGGGTCGCGCAAGGGTCAACCATGGCCAGACAGCGACGACAATGGAGAAGATGGTTCGGCGGCGGCAGGAACCAACAGAGCAATGGCGACGATGATCTTCGGTCTTTGATCCGCTAAGAAGAGGAGGAGGACGACTCAACGATCACATAAGGATGCTTCACGAGTGAGGAATTGCACCGAAGTTCACCCGTTGTTGGGGAATCGACGACGATGGCCGGTGGCTGGACTTGAGGAAGATGAAGTCGATCTCGTAATATATTGCTCCTTGGTTCGATTCCTTAGGTCAGGGCTCCTGGGATCGAGGTGAAGATGATGGCGTGGCGGCTTGGCCTGACTTGGTCGGAGTTGGCCAAGCGGCGATGATGCCAAGATGGCGGCGTTCCGAAGTTCTCGTGGGCATAGTGGCGTTTCGGCATGACCACTGCACGACATGAGGCAAGGTTAGAGGGAATGAACTCGGCGTTGAATGGCGACTACGGAACGCTAAAGGAGCGTCGGAGAGGCCGAGGGCTCTCCCTCTCAAGTTGCTTGGTTCTGGAAGGGAGTAGATGAAAGGGCGATGCATTCGAGAGATGATATGGGCAAGCTTGGCGGCGGACACGACCTGGCCACGCGTCAAGCACCATCGACGTCGATCTCTCCCACTCTCTCTTTCTCTCTGGGTATCCATGAGCGGTGAAGTTTGTGCACAGAGGTGAGAGCTAGCTCATGTGACTGCCAAGTGGGTCCAGGGTGGTGCAAACAGAGGCAGAGTGAGAGAGGTGGGTAGAGAGTTAGATGAACCTACTGTATATGCGATTTTTAGGATTTTTCCTATTTATTTCTTTCTCTCTTATTTTTAATTCCATAATTTAATTTGTGTACATGATAAATTAATGTAAATTTTTTTGGAGATAGATGAAAATACCTAGATTCCATTTTCTTTAGTTGCACACAAAAATTTGATATAGTTTACTCTCAGAAAAATAAAGAAAGTGGCTCGGTAGAACTTTGTTTGAATTTTTAGGAGGTCAAAAACTATAAAATAAATTCTGAAAAAATTATATTAATTCATGATAAATAGATTAGTATTTGAATAAATTATGTTCTATATACACTCTTATGTGATATAATGCATATATGAGAGGTGTATCACTTTTGCCGATTAGGGTTTAGAAATAATTTATGGTTTGACTACATTAACCAAATTATTTTAGGTATCAAATGTACATATTAAATTATACCAAAATTCCAGTGAGATATGTATATTGAATAGTATCTTCATTAATTTCTCCATGATTTTATATCAGACCAATTATTTTTAAATATTCAATGATCTTATCTACATTTAAGTGTTTCTATGTTAGATATATGTTTAAATGATTGTAAAATTATATTTTTAATTTATAATTAACCAGAGATTATGTGGTTAGACTCTACTTTCAATTCACCATGCTTAAACTCACAAGATTCTTGTGCACTCGTGTGTATTTATTTGAGTTAACTTAATGGTACTTAAGGTGGCAATCAGGGTAATGCTTTTATTATATATATGAATTAACATGTAAGCATACTTGTATTCATGAGGCCTAATATGTAATGCATCCAAGACCCAAAAACATTTAAAAGGACTCAAATTACACACCACACCTTTTGTGAATGCAAACATGCAAATAGTTTTACATGTCAAATTAAGTTGAGAAGGAAGAAATTTTAAGTGATTTGCAAATTTGCATATCAGCACTAACTAGTTTTACCTTACATAGGTTTTATATTTGAAAATTTTTGGTCATCAACTTAGAAACACATTTTTATTATTTGGTTGACGTCAAAATTCAAAATTTGAATTTTTGGTATGTTACAGCTTCTTTGCTTTTGCGTCGTCGTCCGACAGCTTTTCGGTGTTGAGGAATTCGAAGAGCTGTGTGCGCCAATCCGTAGTTGTCTCAGTGTCGGTGACGAGCTAGTCAATCTGAGTAGTAGCCCCCGAGCCAACGTCGGTGGTGCTATTGATATCGTCGTTCGGTGAGCTCTTGACTGAAGGACTGTTCAA
This sequence comes from Oryza officinalis, assembly GCA_008326285.1. Classification (NCBI taxonomy): domain Eukaryota; kingdom Viridiplantae; phylum Streptophyta; class Magnoliopsida; order Poales; family Poaceae; genus Oryza; species Oryza officinalis. Next base: position 45,493,362 of record BDMV01000003.1, on the reverse strand, counting down.
CACTTCAAGAAACATGCCTGGTTCCATTGGATCTCTTCTGAAAGCTCGGCGAGCAATGTTGTCAGAGTTAGCATTGTCCTTTCGATAGACATGGCGTACCTTGAACCCATCAAACCTTCTTTCTAGCTTTCTGACTTCGGCGAGATACTTGGACAACTCAGAGTTAGAGCACTTGTAGTCCTTATGCACTTGGTTAGCAACTATTTCTGAGTCCCCTTTCACAATTAGTCGCTTGACCCCGAGTGATACGACGACTTTTAGTCCTGCAAGAAGTCCTTTGTACTCTGCAGTGTTGTTGGTTGCACGAAAATTTAGCTGCACAACATGTCTGAATTGATCTCTGGACGATGAAGTTAGAAAAAATCCAGCACTTGCTCCTTGGCTGTTAAACACTCCATCGAACGCCATTGTCCATCGCTCGTTGTCCGTTCGGTCAGCTTTACTGTCCTCGGGGACGCTCTCGTCAGCGACGAAATCTGTGAGTACCTAAGACTTGATGGTTGTTCATGTAACGAAGTGGACATCAAATTGGCTAAGCTCGACAACTCATTAAGCAATGCGTCCTACAACTTCTTTGTTTCTGACAACCTCACCAAGGGGGTACGAGGAGACGACCGTGACTTTATGGGCTTGGAAGTAGTGGCGCAACTTTTGGAATGTCATGACCACAACGTAGAGCAGTTTCCGGATCTGTGAATATCTGGTCTTGGCGTCGTGCAATACTTCACTGACATAATAGACTGCGTGCTGTACCTTCTCACGCTCGACAACGATGACGGTGATTACGGAGTACGGTGTTGCGGCGATGTAGAGAAAGGGTTCCTCTTGCGGTTGTGGGACGACGAAGGCAGGTGGATGGGCGAGGTAACACTTGAGTGCGGAGAACGCCTCCTCGGCCTCAGTTGTCCACTCGAACTTCTCTTGTTTCTTCAAAAGCTTGAAGAAAGGTAGTCCTCGTTCTCCCATCCTTGCGACAAACTGACTTAGAGCTGCCATACAACCTGTAAGCTTCTAGACCTGTTTGAGCCTTGGCGTCGACTTCATGTTCTCGATGGCCTTGATCTTGTCTGGGTTTGCTTCGATACCTCGTCCAGAGACGAGGAAGCCAAGCAGTTTGCTCGATGGTACTCCGAATGTGCACTTCTCCAGGTTTAACTTGAGCTGGTGTCTTCGAAGATTGTTGAACGTTTCCCTTAAGTCATCGATGAGGTGATCTCATGTCTTTGTTTTTACCACAATGTCGTCGAAGTAGGCTTTAACGTTGTTGCCGAGTTGGGATTGGAAAGCCCCCTAAATCTCGCGCTGGTACGTGGACCCAACCCTGATTAGGCCGAAGGGCATCTTGACATAGCAGAATACACCGAAGGGCGTGATGAAGGCTGTCTTTTTCTCGTCTTCCTTAGCCATGCTGACTTGGTGGTACCCGGAATAGGCGTCGAGAAAACTCAACAACTCACATCCAAAGGTAGAATCTATCAGTTGGTCGGTGCGTGGAAGGGAAAAGTAGTCTTTCGGGCATTCCTTGTTTAGATCGGTGAAATCTACACACATCCTCCATTTGTCATTGGCCTTGCACACCATGACTGAATTTGCGAGCCACTTTGGATGAAGAATTCTCTGATGAAACCGGCTTTGAGAAGTTTGTCGTGTTCTTCTCATATGGCCTCTTTGCGATCCGAAGCGAAACGACACAGTTTTTGCTTGACGGGTTTTGTGTCGGGCCGGACCATCAATTTGTGCTCAATCACCTCCCTGTGGATCTCGGGCATGTCGGACGGTTGCCAAGCGAACAAGTTTCCATTGTCGTGAAAGAAGGTGATGAGCTCGAGTTTCTATTTGCTATCGAGCTCATCCCTGATCTTGACTGTCTTGTCGGGGGTGCTACTTGTTAGTGGGATTATCTTTATTGTGCCATCTAACTTGGGTGCCGGGTCTGGCTTGGTCACTTTCAGAGGAGGTTCAGTTGGAACGGGTGTGGTAGGAGTTTGCTCAACCATGTCAAGACTCCTCTTGTCACACTGCACGACCCTCTTCGTGTTCCTCGTTGTTATGACCGTCCCTTTGGGTCCCGGTATTTCGATCAGCTGATAGGCGTAGTGTGATGTTGCCATGAATTTGGCCAGTGCTGTTCTTCTGAGAATAGCGTTGTAGGCTATGTCGAACTCGACTACGTCGAACATTATCTGCTCCGTTCGGAAGTTGTCAACTTTGCCAAATGTTACCGGCAACATGATCTTTTCCAAATGCCTTGACGATGACTCTAGGGTAATGCAGTGGAAGGGTTGTTCTGAAGGGACAAGCTTGCTTCTCGGGATTCCCATTGTGTCAAGCCTACTGGCAAAGAGGAGGTTGATGGAGCTGTCGCCGTCAACGAGGACTCGGGCAACTTTGATGTTTCGAATAGTAGGCTCAACCACTATAGGATATCGGCCGAGGGTTGTCATCAGGGTTGGGTGGTCGGCGTTGGAGAACTCGATCTTCTGATCTGACCATTTCATTTTAGACACCGTCCCCTGAGTTGTGGAGCACACTTCGCGTTCCACCTTCTTGTATTTCCTTTATGAAGAATAGGAGGTTGATCCGCCGAAGATGTGGGCTACGTATTGGCCGAAATTGATGAAGTCGAGGAGTTTAGGTTTGTCGTCGGTCGAAGGATTACGGTCGTCTTTCTCTACCATGCAAACTCTTTTTTCCTTGTCTTGAGCGATCTTCTTGGCCATAACCTTCTAAAACACGCTACATTCCTCGAATGTGTGAGCGCTGGTCTTGTGCATCAGACACCATTTTTGTACTTGGTCATCATCTTGCGGAGGAGGTCATTGGGGAGTTTGCTTATCTTGTTCTATGACAAGGACCTTTGATTGTGCCTTTCTTATTCCTCCTTTCTTGCGACTAGATTTGCGACTTGGTTTTGGGTTGTCTTTTTTACCCGATTGCTTCTCTTTCACCACCTTCTGCTTCCTGCCGTTTCTTTGGATAGCTTCGTATGCAAGAACACACCTATCAATGATCTCGAACAGCTTCATGACGGATGACACCCACCTTTGCCATCTCTTGACTCGTGTAGCGATCTCAGGCGCTGGATCTGAAGGCCCGTATGAAAGATGCGTCGGTGATCTCGGGGATTGTGTTTCAACACTCGTTAAAGCGCCGAATAAAGTCTCGGAGTGTTTCACCGGGCTTCTGTATAAGGGCGTGAATATCATCCTTGACCGCGTGCCTCTTGTAGGTGCCTTGGAAATTTACGACAAATTGCTTCCAAAGATCCGCCTAGGAAGATATCGAGTTTCGGGGAAGGTGAACGAGCCATGACCGAGCAGATCCCTTCAACGCCGCGGGCAAACAATTTGCGAGCGCATTGTCATCTGCGCCGGTGGCGTATAGAATATTAGAGTAGACGTGCAAGAACTCCTCTTGATCTGTGCTCCCGTCGTACTTCTCGACTGTCGCGGGACGGAATTTCGGGGGCCAATTTACTTCTCAAAGGAAAGGAAAGGCTTAAAGGCCCTACATCCGCCTCCAGGTAGGAAAGGTGGCTAGCGACCACGGCGGCCGCGTGAACCATCCCTAGATGACGGCGAACAAGATGATGAGGGATCATCATACTCGGACGTCCGGTCACGATGTCGATGGTCATGACCTCGAACGTTTCTTGGGTTCGAAGATCGAGAATCATCATCCTTGTCATGTCTGTTATCACCTCGGTGTACTGGGGCATCTTGATGACCACGAGTTGGGCTACGATCTGGGATGTCATCCCGATGATTGCCCCTTTGGTGTTGATCTTGAGGTTGTCGGCGTTCGTCATTGCACTGATCCTATTGTTGTCACCTTCGGTTGTTCAGCTGTTCACGGAGATTGCGAGCATATTGTCGGGGAGGCGCCTGTTGAGCTCGCTGTTGTGGCGAGACATTGTTAGGGTGTGAGGTTCATCCTTCCGAGGGGCATTGTGACTGCCAACGTTCTCGGCGACCTCGTCGACCTGAGGAGGAATCAGTGGAGGCGGCAGACCTCATCGACTTGAGGTTGGTGATAGTGGATTCCATTCGCTTTAACCACGCGTCCGCCTCTGAAGGGTTACTGGGTCGAATGGAGGTTGTCGAAGTAGATTGTTGACAATGGTAAGGTGCTTGGCGGGGGTACGGACATGCTCTCGAGATCGGACAAACTTGCCTTCCTCTGTGGAACCCTGTGGTGTGTGGTCGTCTGCACCCCTGTCCTCGATCTTGACGTCGACCACGTTCACATCGCGCAGAGAACTTGAATCAGAGGATTCCATGTCATCCAGGCCATGAAGGACAGATGGCTCGTCGGGATCGAATATGATGAATCCCACCATACGATCTGAAGGTAAGGTGCTTGGTGGGGGTACGGACAGGCTCTCGAGATTGGACGAACTTGCCTTCCTCTGTGGAACCCTGTGGTGTGTGGTCGTCTGCACCCCTGTCCTCGATCTTGACGTCGACCATGTTCACATCGCGCAGAGAACTTGAATCAGAGGATTCCATGTCATCCAGGCCATGAAGGACAGATGGCTCGTCAGGATCGATTATGATGAATCCCACCATACGATCTGAAGGTTGTCGTCCATGGGCGTCGTATGAGATCGATCTCTACGAGCATGGATCGGACAACATGGAACTCGGGTGATCGATTCCGCAAGTTTTAAGAACATCTTGCAGCTCGTTAGAGGGTGACTCTTGGTTTTGTGTATTGGGCACCACGCCTTGTACGGAGAAGTACGTTGAATCCCCCACTCACCACAGGCGTCAAGTTCAGCTTTTGCCTAGATAATGACACATCATTTGGCCAGCGGATGACTAGAAGTCTTGTGGATTGGACACCATGCACCATCTTTACTGACAGATTTCCTATTAGCACACGCTTGCCGGCCGAAACTGATGACTAGGCTGCTTGAGGGTTCTTGTTGATAAATTGGGTTTTCGGCGCCTCGTTCTCGGGTTGAACCGAAGAGGCGGCTGATGAAGTGGACACATTCGCCCGTGCTCTCGGCATCTGCTAAGAGGGGCGAGTTCGGGACGGCGGCGAAAACCGGGAAGAAGATGGAACCAACTTGGACCATGGCGAAGGCTGGCTGGGTTGGATCTCCTTGGCCAGATTGGTTGTAGAAGCCCTCGTCGGCAAATCCTGTTCTTGAACTTATCTTATCGTAACCTTGAAGCACTGAGTCCCCTACCTAACGCGCCATTGCCAACGTATTGACCGCTGACCAAGGTATTTGTAGAGTATGGGGATCGTCGAAACCAGGGTATTCGCGAGAGTAGATCAAGCAAACAAAAAGGCAAAGATTTATACTGATTCGGGTCCTCAAGGTGAGTAATAAACCAACTCCAGTTTATATGGATTAATATCAAAAAATGCACTCAGAATATAATAAAGGATAGAAGAGCTGACTGATTTTGTTAACTAGAAGATACCGAGAACGGCCCGATGAGATCTATTTGACGAATACGTTGAAGACTTCCTCTGAATAGCTTCTGGGCGTAGATTTTGGCTTGATTTATAACTAGTTACCCTCCTAGACCATGGGGGTCTTGTTTATATAGCAGAAATCTTTCCCTTCTCCGAGTAAAACTCGAGGAAATAGAATGGAACACGGCTCAAGAAAACCTTATCTTCCCTGACTAGGACTCTAACACCTTCTATTTTGAAAAGATAATTTCCTTTTCTTTCAACCGTATTTCTTTGATTAAAAGATACCTTATCATATACTATTGGGTATATGGTTCTACCGTATTTCGTTAACCCAAGTATAGGAGGTATGTCTTATCCTTGACTCTGACAATAATATAGTAAATTGATCAAATGTGCATCATAATATACAAATAAGAGAGTTATTCTTTTCTTTTTTCAAATTTTTTTCACATATGTATATATGCATTGGGCCAGGATTTTTTTGGGTTGTCCCGGGACCACCTTCTAGATCTGCCTATGCTTTAAGGTTCCATGAATAAAAAAATAAGTTGGCTTGATGCATCGAGCTGATGCATCGAGCAACTCCCCTTCATTCCGACCAGATTCTGTCACCCCTGAGTTCGATCTAACATCCAAGAAGACAACATAGAATCAACATTTTAACATCCTCGTATCAACATCCAACAACACATAGAACACAGAGAAGGAGTTGAGGAAGCCACAGTTCATCACTGAATCAAACATCCCACAATAAACATAATAAACACACTAGAACACAAGAATGGACGCCACCGCTCACCGTTGTCAATGTCAAGGGACATAGCTTCTCTAGGGACAGGCACAGGGGCCATAGATCCGACGGACCCTAAGCTCGGGCATGTCAGATCTAGCATCGGTGCTGCCGCCGCCGTTGCCGCTCGTAGGTGGGAAGGTCGCCACCACCGCCGCTGCTCGTGGGTGGGGTGAGAGAGAGAGAGTTGCGGGCGAGAGAGAGAGAGGAGGACGAGAGAGTGCCGCCCCCCGCTCACGAGTGGATAAGGACGAGATGATTGGCTCGGGTCGATTTTTACGGTACCAGTTTTTTAAAAAATCGGCATCTATAATATATGCGTCGAGCAACAACCAATGAAGACGAAGCTCAAGGCGAAGGGGTGTGTTGTCACAAAATACAGAAGATGAAACAACTATTGATTGCCTCATACATGGCTTGGATATACTTTAATTATCGATTTTGTGGGCATTTGATGGAATGGTAACTTAATACTAAAAGGAGGTTCTCAGTATGTTGGCCAAAGCCGATGTAGCTAGGCCCCAACTGATCTACCGTCTAATGGATAGGTCCGTTCCTGATACTATTTACATACCTCTCTCTCTCCTTAATTGCTCATTACTTTTGCCGAACTTTCCTTGCATCATTCTCTAGCTAGCTAGCTAGATCATATTTTTGATTATTGAAGGAATTAACAGCTTGCCCGTCGACCGGCCATGCATTCTTCGATTTTTTAAACTATTTTTCTAACCTACAAAAACTTATTTCTACATTTTAGAGTTTAATTGGTACGGCAGGTCAATGCTATCACACCAATAAAAAAAAGATCATGGCATGTCAAAGATTTTGCCACGCCACTCGTGGTGGCGTCATGAACAATGACGTGGCACTAGTATGGAGCACTGTTCATAGCGTGACTGTATTATCCGGCCATGCACCACCCTGTGATTGAAACATATATATTTGAAATAAGAGTATGGAAGGATTATTTTAACATTAAAAATTAAAAGGCATAAAAATAATAAAAATCCATCCTTCATGCACAGTGTTGTCGCTGGTGCGGGGGTAGGCCAGCCCAACAATCATCGCGACGTTGATCGGTCATCCGGTTGGCTAATGATGTGCTCTGTTCTATGTTGTAAGTCATTTTATTTTATTTAAATCAAAATTCTCTAGTTTTGGTAGAGTTTATAATAACATTACTATCAAACAAATACACTATATATAGATATATCTCATATATTTTATGATAGATTTAATAAAACTTATGTAATGTTATAGATGTTGATATACTTTTCTATAAATCCAGTTAAAGTTACAGGAAAATTTAACTTAGGACGAAAGGTAAAACGGGTTACAGTATGAAACGAAACAGAGGAAGTATCGTATAAGGACTGAGAGCGACTGATTTGGGCTATGGACCTGCATATGTCCTTGCCTGAATGTGTGCCCTCCCTGTCAAGCATGAATGATTAACAAGCATGCTCAGATCGACCTCACACTGCTAGGATGGGAGATTAGTCGTCATGCTGATTTCGCGCGTTAATTTACTGGTTTTTGTTTTGATTCCTCGCCACAGGAAATTAACGCTTGTTCAGTTAATTAATTTGTGCATGAAATTAACTAACGTTGCACAGTAGTCACACCACTATAGGTATCACTGAAAGTAGCTTGCAAAAGGCTGTGTTAGTTGATAGCTTTGAGAAAATATTCACTCCGTACGAAAAATGGAACGACTCATTAGCACATGATTAATTAAGTATTTACTATTTTTTTTAAAAAATGAATTAATATGATTTTTTAAAACAACTTTCGTATAAAAATTTTTTTGCAAAAAATACACCATTTAGCAGTTTGAAAAACATGCACGCGAAAAAAAAATGAGTTGGAAAAGTTGGATGAAGAACTCACCCTAAAAGTCGACGTACGATCGATGTTGAGAGGGTCAAATTAAGCTGGTTTGCAAGAGCTTAAATCTGAAACGAGAGACTATTCAGCGCGTCTGAGTTAGTTCACCGTACCACTTTCAATTAAGCTGATCAGCCTTCTGATATGACTGAAATGAAAGATCGAGAATATATAAATGTACTGGACGACCTTTCATACATGCTACCTAGGAGCATTCCAAACTTGCAATGCACGCAAGCATATATAATGTGCAAGCCATTATCTAAAAACAAGGACCATGCATTGGATATGATGCATAATTTTGGTTGCAAGATGCTTTGATTTGGAAAACTTAGGTGCACTAGTCAATATTATTAATGCCTTCTTTTGGCTAGCTAATAAGAAATCGAAGCCGATTTTAAATTTTAGGATTTGATTTTAAGATCAATTAATTAATATTTAAAATTTGAAGTTATTTGGGTTATATAACCCAGAACTCAAATAATACGCCTATATGCAATTCGAGGTCTCTCGTTCTAGTGCCTTAATTTGCCTATATATCTCGGTAACCAATATGCACGCCACAGAAATATCAGAACTACTGACAACGCTTTCTCTGTCAATGGATAATAAGTAAATTGCAATTAGACGCTAGATGCAATATCTTGAGCACATTAATCAGGGCATGCTCAACGGTAAATCGAGCCTAATATGAGACTATTAGACAATACATGATTATTTTAAAACTATATGGCTCTAACCACTCAGTAAAAAATATTTTTTTATTATTATTATTTTTTTTACCATCATACAACTATGATCCTATTTTTATATAGTGGTTAAGAGTCGCTGTTAATCATAGCAATGATATTTTATCTTTGCTCTTTCTCTTTTTACTATCAACAAATATTCTTAATAAGCCAGACTAAGAACCCCTATTAATGATCATTGTACATGCCCTTTCTATTGAAACACTAGCTTGACAATAGAAGGTACGGCTATACTATATATTAGAGCAAGTTTTATAAGTGGTTGCTACATCTAATTTTGTCCATGTCACATACACTAGCCCTAAAATTTGTTTGCCCAACCTACTCTTTCTCTCTCTTTTTGTCTTGAATTTTATGTGGAGGTTGCCTATTGCAATAGAGGTGGCTCCTTACCTCTCCTCTTCTCTCCTTCACATCATTACATGAGCTTATGTGGTATTTTCGGGTTATGCTCAACTCCTTGTAGTACTTGCTCTTATAGGGCTTGCTATTCACTAATCAACTAATTATTTACTAGATAGATATTCATCACTATTTTTTAATGGCCATGATTGCTCCAAGATTCAATGCTGGACAAAGAGACATTTGTACCGGTTGGCAACCCCTTTTAGTCGCGGTTGTGCAACCGGTATGCACAATCCGAGACTAAAAATGGGTATTTTTAGTCCCGGTTGGGTCAATCGGGACTAAAAACAATCTTAGTACTGGTTGGTGTTACCAACCGGTACTAAAGAGTTTTTTGCTTTTTTTCACTGCTTGTTGTTTGTTGTGTGTGTGTATATAGTTACATACACATGATTAATTGTTGGTATATAGCATCACGTATATATAATTACTAGCATTACTTATGTACAATGGGAATAAATACATATTTTTGATATATGTATAATCATTAATTTCTAATGTTCTATCATAGATTACAAATATACGAAGCTAGGTCAACTGTTCGTGACGAGGAATAGGTTGTCCATTGTCGTAGAATTCTCCTGATGGATTAACAATCTCGTCCATAATAAATCTCATAAGTTGTTCTTGAACAGTCTTTATGTAATCCATCGGGGGGAGTTCGTCCTTCATCCAAAAAATCTGTCGGTTTTAAAAAATGAGATATGAATATATTAAATCAATGAGAAGAGTGTAAATAATGTATAAATGGTGTTTACGTATTTCGATATCCTTTTTAGTGTTAATGCCTTGTGATATGCAATGAATAAAATTACAAACATAGTAGCCGCACAAGTTGGTCCCCTGTTCCTTTCGTAAACATTAAAGGAAAAACGAATTATGAAATATTTTTATTATAGAATAAATGAGATATATAATTTTGGACCATGTACGTACCAGAAAGTCCATCCTTAGAGCCAGTTCTTCCTTGAATTTCCCGCGGACATTTGTATGAAATGTCGTCCATACCCTGTAGTTGCAAACTATAATTAATGATGCTTTGATCCACATAATAACGATAGCTGGAATCATAATGACAGTTGAATGGATGATATTACCTGTTAATCATGTCAACGATTGTGTTAAAAGTTTTCCTTGGTTTTCGCATAGAGTCCATGACATGGATCATGCATCTGGAAGTGTCTATGACAAGGAGGACCCAATGGAATCTGCAAATTGCATGAAATATGTTATACATATCATTGTATGAATACGAGAAGGAAATTGGTACAAAAGGCGGTAAAAACTCACTTTGTGTTGTAAGGCAAGAGTATGAAGGTCTTATAATGTTGCTGCACCAGAAATTTGTAAATGTTATTCTCTGTTTTGTTTGCAAAGTCTCATACAGTCGTCTCGTTAATTATGTAGGTGTCTATGAAACCAACCTTGAAAGCTCCCTGCCTACGGCATAGTTGAATCTTCATTCTACACCACAAAACAAGGATGTGAGGTATCCGCACACGGTAAATCTTTGATGTTACATACGACGGGCTAATGAATGGAATAAAATTAAATGACACTTACAGAACCTAGCAACTAAGAAGAGAGACGTCAAGGGCATCTTGATGGTATACATCATAGACATTTTTGAAGTTGATCCATATATCGTACATCCCACAAAAAAAATCTTCGTCTTTAATGCTTACAGCGAACATAACCCTACCATGAGTTGATTGTTCCATGTACCCTTGATGGAATCGGTACATTTGTGTAGATAGGTTTTTGACCAACTCTAGCTTGACAAGTGGTTGGCCAAGATTAAATGGGTGTTTCAGAACTTCTGCTGTTGCCTTCTTGATAGGGGCTATCCCCAGCAGTTCTCCTTGGTAAGATTTGTATCTATCATAAATTGTTGTACATTAATCTCAAGTTCGGATGGCATCGGGTTAACCGCTTGTCTTGCTTGCATTCCGAGCTGGGGGACAACTTTTGACTTTCTTGTAATCTTCTGACAAGACTTGCGTATTGAGCCGTCATAGTCTGATACTACAAACTTTCTCAAGGGTTTGCTCATCTTCTGAAAAAAGGCCTTCCTTGCCGGGTCTATTGGAGCCATCTTCTCTAGACTTCACGGCTTGAAGTGATCCTTCATCTGTCTTTTCTCTTCCTCTTTAGTCTCCTCGTCAGTTATATCATACGGTCTTTTCTTCGCAACGGATTTCTTTGGCTCATCAAGTCTTGGCTTCTTCGTTTGAGTATACTTTGACAGCGCGGGAGGAGGTGGGCAAGACTGTTGTTGCCTACGTATAGCTGGTTGTGGCGGTGGAGACGGAGGAGACTATGGAGACCGAGGTTGCGAAGGAGACGGATGAGACGGTGGAGACCGAGGATCAGGCTGCGGTGGTGGAGATGTAGGAACGGACGCCGCTGCTCGCTCGAGAAGCACGATGTAGCACTTGCACCATAGTATGGTGCCATGGGTTGTCTCTCCTAGTTTCGTCTCCCCATCTCCTCCAGGGATGTCTAGCTCGAGATCCTCAAAGTCTGGGCAGACCTGATCCACCTCGACCTTTGAGTACTGATGTGGAATTGGCATACAATGTTACCTCTGGTCTTGCTCCACTTGCATGGCCATGCCATACGCCACCTTCATGAGAAACGAGGTTAGTCAGTAATATATGCATGACTTTTCACAAGTTATAAAGCAGGATGTGCAAACTACGAGCATACCTTGATTGATAGGTTCTTGAAGAGAATATGAAGCTCACACGGTGTCCGCTGCATGATTTCATCCACGGGTTGTCGCGGTTCATCAAAAGGTGGCGCAGCTGCAGCTTTGTTAGTTTGTTCTGCTAGTTGCCATGTAAAAGTGCAGCTACCTCGATTGCTTGAGGGGCTAACTAGGACGTGAGGATCAGACGGCTGGCTCTGCTGGCTTAGTTGTATATCGACCTGTCTTGCCACCTCGTCGGCCAATCTTTGATCATAGCCCATGACCATCTGTTCCAGATTCCAAACCCTAGATGCAACTCCTCTACGCGTGGATGTCCTCGCCAAACCCATAATTCCATGCAACCACGCCTTTTCGGCGCGTTCGTCCTGGGTGCTCGGGATTTTGTAGTGCCAGCGTCAGTTCGTCCTTCTCTCTGTCGGGTTGGAATCTCCCTTGAGCAAAGGCCTCTAGGGCATCAACGAGATGGTGAGCTGCCTGTCATATGTCGTCGCTGAAGATTAGGGAGCCATCAGCCGCATTTAGTGTGACCCATGAGCATAGTACCATTGCTTTGATCATTCAGGCCAATCAGCTGTGGCCGGAATGATACCTCTTGCGGCTAATGCGTCTTCCATCTTTTGCCATTTCGGAATTGCCTTCTTATTGCCGCTCGACCCTAGCCAGTGAAAGTACTTTTTCTTGACGGCATTGGCTTTGTTCGTCGCAATCTTTGATGCCCCTTCCTTAGACGACTTGTATTCAACAAATGCATTCCAATGGTCCCTCAGTTGGGGTATTTGTCAAAGTCCAGTATCTGGTCCTTCAGGACATATGCATTGTACAAGCTTTTCTTAAATGTTTGAAATTATGTGGCCGTCTTCTTGAGAGTCCACTTCTTCGCTTTGGAATGTTGTGCCTCAGGAATCTAGAGAGTGAAGATCTCGAGCAGGGTTGTCCACAGCATATCCTTCTCTGACTGTGGGAGATAAGTTTGTTCATTGTTCAACCTTGTTCTTTTCCAATTCTATATGCTGATCGGCACATGATCCCTCACAACCCAACCACACTGTGAGACAAACTTCGTCGTGATGGAGGAGGGGGCAACTGGTTCGCCATCATCTTTCACCTCAGTTATAATATGTTTTCCCTCCACCTTTCTTGCGAGACTTCGATGTCCGCCTGCGTTCTTTGAGGAACAAACGTTTGTTGTCCCTCCTCTTGCTCCTTCTCGTTTCCCTCCTCTTGTTCCCCCTCATGTTCCTCATTGTTTCCACCCTCATTAATCTGCTCATTCAAGTACTGCCCACAATCTTCTTGATCGTCCGACATGTAGAACTGGATGCTACCCTCATCAATGGTGTTTAAGAGGAAGCTTTCATCATTTGACTCTCCCATCTGTTCGTAACATTAAATAATACTGAAAATCAGAATACGTACAAAAGGTGCATGGTATATTTACATACTTGTTGTTTTATAACACTTGTTGTTTTGGATAAGTCTAAAGTCAAATTTTAGTCTCCTTGACTATGAAGAACTTCTAAATTCACTTGCTTAACAAATATACAATCTATACATATATAGTAATCAATTATTAATATATAAGCAACAATTAATTTATGAATTTATTTACTTATATATGCACGAACAAATATGCATTATATGTAATCTAAAAATTAGTCAGCATACGTCATATATAATTTAAAAATTGTCTAGTTCATATAATTAACTTGCCTTAGTGTCGCTTGGCGGCCTTGGGACCACGAAAGCTGGAGCTTTGCCCGCGTAAGCAGCTCGACCATGTAATTCTGACAAGAAAAACAGTCATTAATTAAAACATATACATTGGTCAACTAAAACATAGCACAAAGATATTGTAATGTATTCTTCTTATTTCTAATGATTTTAATGATTTTTAAATGGACTTAATCAAAGTCATGATTAATTAATATAAACTCTATGAGTTTTTAAAAATTGTAAATATATTTTTTCATGTGTTATCTTTATTATAATTATTTTTATAAGTTCTTTAAAAACTATAAACATATTTTTAATGCATTCTTCTTATTTTTAACGATTTTAATAACTTTTAAAAAGACTTAATTGGAGCTCATACTTTTAATGTTCATATTTTTAATTAGATATATTTTTAATGATTTTAATGTTATTATTTTAAATGAGATCTATTTTTAATGATTTTAAATGTTCATATTTTTAATTAGATATATTTTTTAATTTTTAATGTATTTTTTATTTTTGAAATAGATTTAAAGGGAGGTACTGACAGGTGGGCCCGGCCTGTCAGTACCCCCAACGGTCCATCGTGTGCTGACGGCATGGTCGACGGCCGGCGCGCGTGCGAGAGGACGACGACAGCGGCGATGGCGGCAGCGCATTCAGTGGCAGCGGGCGGCGGCAACATTCCACGACGGCAGCGTGGCAGGATCTAGGAGGTGAAGATCAAGGGAGCGCGGGCCGGACCTAGATGGCGGCGACGAGAGAGGAGGAGAGTTCCAACGGTGGTGGTGGCAGCGACGATGACGCGGTGCTCTCGGAGACGATGGCGTGACGACAACAACGAGCTCGGAGATGAAAGAAATTGCTAAGTGTGATTGATGCGCTCTAGAAGATGAAATGCCCCAATATATATACCAAGCTCTTTAGTCGCAGTTGGTATCCCGAGACCCTCTCCTCCCCCTCCCCCAACTCCTGCCACCTCAACTCCCATCCTGAACCCTAATCTAGTGTGTCGCCACTGTCGTTGTTGCCGGAGAAGACGCTGCTACCACCAAGGAAGACGATGGGAGCACGGATCTTGAGTATGGATCGACAATGAGTAGATTCAATCGACGATATTTTTATTTTTTTCGTCACTTCATAAATAGCAAAGCGCTATATATATTGTATAGGCCACGTTTGAGACACCGCAATTTTCCCCATTGATTCATATCGTGCCACATCTATGTATGTGCCGTTGTAGGCAAGGAAAGAAGAGAGGCGAACTCGATGATGTATTATTATAGGGCCAGAAAAAACTAGCTCGATTGGTATATAGTAGTAAATACTTTTTTAGCTATATCATATTATTACCTTTGAAGCTTAAATAAGCTCTTTATATTTTCCTTGAATTGAATCTCCCTGCTGATACTACTACTTACCAAGGTTTCCCTTACTGCGCGGGTACGATAAGGGTTACTGGTGATAGGATTTAGGTGAAATTTGAGCAAATTCAAAAAATTATGGATGTAGTTCTTGATTTTTAATTGCAGACGGTGAAGAAATTTTTTAAAAAAGAGTGAGATAAAATCAAATTTGAGGGCAAAACCGATAATTGTTTAGGAAATAGAAAAAAAAAGTATTGGGCTTCATTTTTGTATTTTACACCCACAAGCTAAGTTTGCAAGTATCGTATATATTCTTTTAATTATCTCTAATTTTTACACACATGTAAGTGTTTTTTTTATTTTTTAGCATTTTTTCATGTTTTTTGCCAACCATGACGTAGTTACCATGCAAATATCGCGATTACCACGTCAAACCACGCGGTAACCCTGACCAAACCGCGAAACCATCAATTTTTGAATTCAAATTTTTGAAGACAAAATTCACACGATTTTCGGTGGTTACTGTGTGGTTACCGCGGTAACCGCCTTATCGCGAGGGAGCGATAACCTTCCCAAAACAGTAAGGTAACACTACTACATATTTGATTTTTGCATACGGCCCAAATCGATTTTTGTATACGGACGGACAGCCCAAATGTGCTCAGATGTCTGCAAAAATCAGGATTTTTGCATGCGGCCAGCACAACCACATGCGAAAATCTGATTTTCGCATGCGGGAGCTTAAGCCGATCGCATGCAAAAACAAAAAATCATGAAAAAATAAAATTCCCAAAAAAGAAAAAACCCAGCCCCGTCGCCGCCGGTCGCCCAATCCCAAACCCTAGCCCATTGGCTGCCCACCCATTGTCGCTCCCGAGGTCCGCCTGCTCCCACCGCCGCAGGACGTCGCTCCTGCCCGCTGCTGTCACCGCCGGTCGTCGTCGCTGTGGAGGTCGCCATCGTCGTTGCGGGATATGGCAGCCGCCGCAAGATCTGCGCCATGGGAGAGCCACCGCTGCCAGATCCGGGCGGAGGGCCGCCGCCCCCGGATGCATGAGGTGGACGGCCTCTGTCTCGCCTTCGCCAGTCGTCGTCATCGCCGAGGTCATCGTTATCACGGGGGAGGGTGCAGCCGACGGATCCGCGTGGGGAGACGGCGGCCGTCCCCGGATCCGCGCAGGGGAGGGCTGCCGTCCTTAGATCCGCGCGGGGGGAGGGCCGCCATCGCTGGGCGTCTCCTCCACCGGCCTCAACGCGGGGGACGGCCGCCATCGCCGCCCGCCGCCACTGCCGCCCACCGTCGCGCCCACCCCCACGCTGCCCACCCGCCAGCTGAAGAGGAGAAGAGAGGAGAGGAGGTGAAGAGGAGAAAAGGTGAGAGAGAGAGAGGAGAAGATACAGTTGAGTTGAAAATTTTTGAAATATTGAGAGAGAAATAGGAGGGAAGTCAGACTTTTAGGCGGTTTCTTAATAGGTCCGCCTGTGAAAATCGATTTTTGCATGCGGACCTCTTAAGGGACCGCATGCTATTTTTTGCATGTGGCCCCCTTAAGAAACCCGCATGCAAAATCGATTTTTGCATGTGGGTCCTTTAAGCAGCTGTATGCGAAAATGGTGGTTGATTTTTGCAGACGCAGTCAATTATGATTCATCTGCAACCTAACGAGGGTCTTGTATAGAAAAATTATTTTTTAAGTATAAACCCTGCTACTTAGTGCTCTGTGATCTTGTCATCGAATAAAGTGCATTTATGATTTCATGTCGTCGAATCGGTTGCCAAGTTAGCACTGTTCAACTGAATCGGCTGCTGATCGATCGCAGAGACGACAACGCACGAATGGTACCATGCATGCATGCTCCCAAAATGGCAAGCTAGCTTTAATAGATTTAAAATTTAAAATATGATTGTGAATTATTTTATTCATTCTATAAAAAATCAACCTAATCTAATATCTGATATTGACATATCTTAATACTATAATGAATAGAGATTCGTAATATATATAGGTTGATTTTTTGTGAGATAATGAAAATATAAGCTAAAGAAGCAAATTAAACGATGCGGGTATATATGGTTTAGTATGCATGCATGCACGGTAGCGTACGTTGATGATGATCATATATCAGACCAAATAACATTATTAAGCTCACTGGCAACTTCAATAAATTCAAGGTACGGTTGTGTGCCTGATTGAGATTAGGCTATGTGTGCCGTACGAACTTTTTTTTAGAACAGTGTGCCGTACGAACTAAGAATGGTCAAAAACGTTCTTGCAGATATGCTTTATGGTAAAAGAACAATTGGATCGAAACAGTATACATCATTCTTCCCCAGTGGCAACACCCATCCAAAATTAATTAAGATAGCTTTTCATATCTCAGCCAGTGAATTATAGACACGCGTGCGATGCAGTACAGTACATTTTCCGTCGGCAAAAGAAAAGATAGTACATTTATATGTTTGTTGACGGTGTAGTGACGACCGAATTAGTTAAGACGATAGCAGGAACGGCATGCTGAGCTGACATATTAATTTGTTGTGTGTAATAATATCTCTGGACCCTCTTGTGGTAAAAATAAAAGCCCAGATCGAGGCCTTGTCTTATATTTAGGAGGAAGACATTGATCAAAGAAAGCTAGCAACCAGTTTTTATTTCTCTTACTGTTTTTTTAAACCGAGCCGTACCCATCTCTCCTGTAATATCAATTTATCTGAAAATAAAACTTTTCATAGAATTGTATTCATATGGTTGATTTTCATAGAAAAAAATTTAGAGGTACGATCGTTTTGTATTTTATGTTTTTAAATCCTGTAGGATTAAATATGCATGCATACCATTTTAATTCCTACGTTCTCTATCCTTGTGTTTTTATTATCTTGCCAATTAAAGGGGGACTTAATTACACATTTGTTCTATCACCTGATAGTATGATTTTTGGTCTTCAAAAAGATACTTTTAAAGGCACCACAATCTTTAATGTAATTTATGGTACCTCTATAGTGTTACAGTGAGGTAATAAAAGTATATACACCCTCTATTTCAGATTAATTCGTTTATTGATGAAATACTTGTCATTCTTACGTTAAAGCATTTTTTAGTGCGACGTTCTCTACCCTTTATCAACGTAGCCATGCACAACTGTTATCAAAGTTAATACTACTTTGGAAAATTACGACTATGATGTAGTTGAGGAGCCGACTTTTTTTTTAACATGTTTTAACATTTTAACATGTTTGATAAATCAAGTTCAATCATAGAATGAACATATTAATCGGCTTGATTCACTCAAGTTCGATCTAACATCCAAGAAGACAATCATAGAATGAAATTTTAACATCCCATATCAACATCCAAAAACACATAGAAAGAGTTAAGGAAGCTACACTAAGAACACAAGAACAGGCCTGTCGCTCACCATTGTCGACGTCGGGGAGGGCGCCACCGCCGCCGCTCCCAGGTGGGGAGGCCGCTGGCACTATTGGACAACCGATCTTTGCTCGATCGACAAAAACAACAAATATCTTGGATGTTTAACGAACCGGTGCTAAAGAAGGTCTTTAGCACTAGTTAAAACACCCAACGACACATTGCTATTTTTAGTACCGGTTGGTAACACCAATCGGTACTAAAGATCATTTTTAGCATCGGTTCAAATATTGTCAGACTGTGTTAGACCCTTGGGATCTTTAGTACCGGTTGGTGTCACCAACCGGTACTAAAGATTATATTGATTTTAGTACTGGCTGGTAACACCAACCGGTACTAAAGATAATACTCATATAGGTCTTCTTGCTCCTCCAGCCAGAGCCATTGCTGCAAAGTGAAGGAGGAGGAAGGGAGGTGCTGCCAAAATTTGTTGTGAAAATATATTGGTGATATTATAAAAATCGAAGGGATCTAAAGGGTTAGCAACTTCATCCTCTGTTGATATAAGGCCAACATTTTACATTTATAGCTATGTTTCTATACATTATTCTCTCTAAAAAGGTATATGAAAAAAATAGAAAAGAGAAAATTTGTTTAGAAAAAATTAGGGTACTTCAAAAAATTAGAAACATTTGAATAAAAATGTTTTTAAAAAGGAGAACAAAGGAATAATATAGAAAATAAAGATAAAAGAATAGAAAACTAAGTTCATTTAAAAATCATTAAAATAGTTAGAAATAAGTAGAATGCATAAAAATATGTTTAAAATTTTGAAAAAAATGTTGAAAATAATTAAAATAAGGATAATACATGGAAAAATATATTTACAATTTTTTAAAACTTCTTGAATTTATAAATAATTAACCATGACTCCGTTTAAGTCCATTTAAAACTCATTAAAATCATTCGAAATAAGAAGAATTCATTAAAACCGTCAATTTTCAGTTTAATTATGATATTTTAAATTATTATATGATTATTTAAGTAGTTTCACTTTCGTGGACTTTCTTTACATTTGTTATCTCCTGATGTAAATGAATCGACAATGGATGTACACTGTGGACCGACAGTCGAAGGAGTTTATTGATGGCATGCATTATTTTTTGAATGTGGCCAATGCCCATAAGACTAAGGGTTTTATATGTTGTCCATGCAAAAAGTGTAAAAACCAGAATGAGTATTCTACATCCAGAACTCTTTATATCCACTTGTTGGAGTCGGGATTCATGCCTAGCTATAATTGTTGGACCTCGCCCAGAGAGTTAGAGGTTGCAATGGAAGAAGATGAAGAATAAGACGACAACATTCCGGACTGGGCTCAATACGATGGATTTGTAGAAAATACAACAGGTGAGACGGATAGAGTGTTGAACAAAACGACGGTGTGGGTGATCTTGATAAGATGTTGTGCGACGTAAAGAAGGACTGTGAAAGTGAAAAGGAGGTCTAGAAATTAGAGCGGATGTTAGCGGACCACAAAACGTCCTTGTACCCAGGTTGTGAACAGAGGCACAAAAAGTTGTACCGCGCTGGAATTCTTGCAATAGAAGGCAAAAAATAGTGTGACTGACAAGGCATTTGGTGAGTTATTGAAACTCGTAAAGAATATTCTTCCCGAAGGAAACAAATTGCCCGAAACAACGTACGAAGCTAAGAAGGTAGTCTGTCCTCTAGGACTGAAAGTCCAGAAGATACACGCATGTTCGAACGATTGTATTCACTATCGTGGTGAGGAGTATGAGAACCTAGAAGTATGTCCGGTTTGTATGGCACTACGATACAAGATTAGACGAGATGACCCAAGTGATGTTGACGGACAGCATTCAAAGAAGAGAGTTCCTGCTAAGGTGATGTGGTATTTTCCTATAATACCACGGTTGAGGTGTTTGTTCAGGAACAAAGCGCATGCTAGAATAATGCGCTGGCATGCAGAAGAACATAAACAAGACGGGATGCTGAGGCACCCCGCCGATGGGTCGCAGTGGCGAAACATCGACAGAACATTTTAAGACTTCGGAAAGGATACACGGAACATAAGGTTCGGTTTAAGTATGGATGGAATGAATCCATTTGGAGTGATGAGCAGCGGTCATAGCACTTGGCCTGTGACCATGTGTATCTACAACCTTTCCCCTTGGTTATGCATGAAGCGGAAGTACATCATGATGCCAATTATTATTCAACGCCCAAAACAACATGGTAACGACATTGATGTACTTAAGACTATTGGTTGAAGATCTAAAACTGTTGTGAAAGAAAGAAGGTGTCCCTGTGTGGGATGAGGACAAACAGGAGCAATTCAACCTACGAGCGTTGCTGCTCGTAACCATTAATGATTGGCCTTCACCTAGCGACCTATCCAGACAATCAAACAAGGGGTATAAGGCTTGCATCCACTATATGGATGATACTGACAGTACGTATTTGAAGCATTGTAGGAAGGTTGTGTACATGGGCCATCGTCGATTTCTTGTTGCAAGCCACCCTGTACGAAAGAAACGCAAACATTTTGAAGAGAAGGCAGACCATCGTACTACCCTAAACATTGTAATGGAAAAGCCGCGTTTGCTATGGTGAAAGATCTAAAAGTAGTATTTGGAAAGGGACCTGGCAGCCAACCTATAGCAAGTGAAGATGATCACGCGACCATGTGAAAGAAGAAGTCTATTTTTTGGGAGTTACCCTATTGGGAAGTCTTAGACGTCCACCACGCAATTGACGTGATGCACCTAACTAAGAATCTTTGCGTCAACCTGCTAGGCTTTCTTGGTGTATATGGGAAGTCAAAAGATTCACTTAAAGCTCTGAAGCATATGAAACAATGCGACGGCCTTCATCTGGAACTGAAGGAGAAAGGAAGTCATTACTTGAGTCCAGCCAACTACACTTTGATCAAGGCAGAGAAGGAAAGTATGTTTGAATGCTTGGACAACATCAAGGTACCGTCTAGATACTCCTCGAATATAAAGGGAATAATAAGCATGAAAGAGATGAAGTTTACAAACCTAAAGTCTCATGACTGTCACGTGTTGATGACACAGCTGCTTCCTGTTATAATTCGGGGTATTCTTCCTAATAATGTTCGGGTAATAATAAGAAAGCTATGTGCTTTCCTGAATGCAATTTCGCAGAAGATCATCGATCCAGACAGATTAACTATCCTACAAAATGACGTGCTGCAATGTCTTGTCAGCTTTGAGATGATCTTTCCACCATCCTTCTTCAATATAATGACGCATCTTCTATGTCACCATGTCAAAGAGATCGATATTCTCGATCTTGTGTACCTACACAACATGTTCCCTTTCGAGATGTACATGGGCGTTCTAAAGAAGTACGTTCATAACTATTCTCGTTCGGAAGCAAGCATCGCCAAGGGATATGGAACAAAGTAGGTCATTGAGTTCTACGAAGAATTATTGAAGACCTTCGTCCAATCAGGATCCCCGAGTCAAGCCACGAGGGGAGACTATGGGGAAAGGGGACTCTTGGAAGAAAAGCAATAATGACTATAGACAACAATTTATTCTGTAAAGCACATTTCACGGTTTTGCAACAATCTTCGTTGATGGCTCCTTACATTGAGGAGCACTTAGCGGTTGTTTGCTCCAAAAACATCGGTAAGTCCGATGCCTAGATTACATGCCATCACATTGATACTTCCCCGCTTGGTTGCGACAACATCTCATGGGTAACGAGATGATTGACCAACAACTAGCCTTCTTGGCGAGGAGACCGCCTTGGTCAATCTCGACATTCCAAGGATATGAGATCAATGGGTATGCTTTTTTCGCAGGAGCCCAAGACAAAAAGAGCACGAATTAGAACAGTGTTTTTCGTATCAATGCCATGAGATACGATGGGACAACTAGCACATATTACAGTGCCATCGACGAGATAGGAGAACTCGACTATGCACCTCTGAAGGTTCCTTTGTTTCGGTGCAATGGGTTAGGCTGACTGGTGGAGGCGTAACGGTTGATGACTGTGGGATGACAACAGTTGACCTTAACAAGGTTAGATACTCAGACGAACCATTCGTCCTAACCAATGATGTAACGCAAGTTTTCTACGTGAAGGACATGTCTAGCAAACCAAAGAAAGGAAAAGGGCCTGACGACCCAAAGCGCCACGTGGTTCTCCTTGGAAAAAGAAAAATCGTCGGAGTCGAGGATAAGACTGACGAAGATTACGATCAATTTGACGGGCATCCTTCGTTCACGATGACGGTTGACCCGAGTATCCTCCAATCATGTGAGAACACCCTTTACTCACGCAACAATCATAGCGAAGGAACATTCATTAGGAGAAAGTATATGAGGTCAACAATCACGTTATAAATTATTTTTAATGTATTGAAGATCCTTCTGTTTCAATTGATTTATATTTGACCTAGGTTGGTGCATGGATTATGTAAATTATTTTTAAAGTATTGAAGATCCCTCTGTTTCAATTGATTTATATTTGACCTAGGTTGGTGTATGGACGATGTAAATTATTTTTAATGTATTAAGCTCCATCTGTTTCAATTGATTATTAATATATTCTCCTTATTTTTATGATTTTATTTCATTTTTAATGCACTTAATCTGGCATGGGTTAATTATATATGATTTTTGATATTTTATAACAATTTTTAAAATATTTTAAATGTTTTCTCATTATTTTTATGACTTTATTTTATTTTTAATGCACTTAATCGAGATGGGTTAATTATATATGATTTTTGAAATTTATAACAATTTTAAAAATATTTTAAATGTTTTCTCATTATTTTTATGACTTTATTTTATTTTTAGTGCACTTAATTGGGCATGGGCTAATAACAGTTTTAAACTACTTCAAACGTTTTCTCATTATTTTTATGATTTTCTTAAATTTTTGTAATGGGCTAATTATTTTTATAATAGTTTTTAAAAATGCATGGGCATGCACTTTTTAATACAATTTTTAATGCAGTTTATTGGGCTAAAGTTAATTACTACTGTTTAAAATCTACTTTTAATCAAATTAATTTGGCCACGGTTAAGTTTTTAAGTTTTTAGTCCCGGTTGTTATCCAAAGTCGGGACAAAAGAAATTTGAAAATAGAGGGAAATGATCTTTAGTCCTGGTTGTTGGCATCAACCGGGACTAAAGATATCTTTAGTCCCAGTTTATGCCACCAACCAGGACTAAAAAATTTTGCATATATATAAGGCGCATCGTCTTCTCCGATTTCTACACTTAGCAGTTTACGGTCTCATCTCTCATCGCCGCGCACCGATCTCCATCGTCTTCGATCTCCCGTCGCCGCTACCGTCGTCATCGCCGTTACGGTCGTCGTCGCCCTCACCGCCGCCACTACCGTCGTTGTTTCGTCTCCTTCAAGGTTCGGCCGCATCTCTCCCCTGCCGGCCATCTCTCCCCCTCCACCTCTCTCTCATCCGACGCCACGCCGTTCTCCCTCTACCTCTCTCCGATCCTCGGCCGCCACCGCCACCACCACTACCGCTGCGGCCGCCAGTACCACTGCCACGGCCGATTGACCGACCGAACAAGCGAACGAATGACCGAATAACCGAACGACCGATCGAACGAGCGAACGACCAAATGAGCGAGGGAATGAGCGAACGAGCGAGCGAGCGGCCGAGCGAACTACCGAGCGAACGACCGAGTGAACAAATGACCGGACGAGCGAACGGACCGAATGAGGGAACGAGCGACCGACTGAACGAGCGAACGACCAAACGAGTGAGCGAGCAAACGAGCGAATGACTGAGTGAACGAATGACCAAATGAGCGAGTGAACGAACCTATGCATAAAAGACCTCATTTCACAAATAAAGTGAAATGAAAGAAAGAATGTTTACAATGTTTATAATCTTATAAAAGACCTCATGTATAGATAATATGTGAAAGATCTATTTACAATGTTTAGAATCTTATAAAATTTGTATTTATATAATTTCATTTAAAAACCATTAAAATAGTTAGAAAATAAGGAGAAGACACTAAAAGTATGTTTAGAATTTTAAAAAACTTCTACAAATATTTAAAATATAGATAACTTTTGAAAAATATATTTACAGCTTGTGTTATGTTTTAGTTGTTCAATGCAAATGTTGTAATTACCTAACAATTATTTTGTTGCCGGGGTTGGACATGGACGACTCTCAAGTTGAATTACATGATTCGAAGGTCGCCAAGTAACACGCTAAGGCAAGTTATGTGAACAATTCAATATGATGTGTTAATTCTAATTATATGCATACCTAGTTCAATTAACTATGTGGATATATATAACAATATACATATAGGTTGCATATTTCTTAAGTAAGTGAATTTTAGAAGTTCTTCCTAGTTGCCGACAATGTGGATATATATAACAATATACATGTAGGTTGCATATTTCTCAAGTAGGTGAAATTTAGATGTTTTTCGTAGTTGCCGACAATGTCGATATATATAATGATATAAATGTAGGTTGCATATTTCTTAAGTAGGTGAAAATTAGCTATTCTTCGTAGTTGTCGATAATGTCGATATATATAACGATATAAATTTAGGTTGCATATTTTTTTCTTAAATAGGTGACATTTAGAAGTTCTTCGTATTTGTCAACAATGTGGATAATAATAACATTTTTTGTACTATTTAATGTTATGAACAGATGACAGATCGTGATGACGAACTGTTCCTCTTGGACGAGATCAATGAAGGGCAGCAGCCAGTATTGGGCAGACGAGGAGGGGAACGAGAACCCCAACCGGTATTTAAATGAGGACAGGAATGAGGAGAGGGATGAGGAAGAAACGAGGAGGAGAACGAAAATGAGCAACAGGCCAGCCAAACGAGCATTGGTACGAAGAGGGTACGCGGACAACAAGGTGTCACGAGGAAGGTGGAGGGGCGACACATCCTAACTGAAGTGAACCCGGACGATAAACTAGTTGCCCCCGCCGATGCAGCTAGGAAGTTTGTGTGACACAACAGTTGGGTCGTGAGGGATCATGTGCCCATCAGCATACAAAACTGGTGCCAAACAAGGTCACGAGGGGATGTGGAACAAATATATGTCCCAAATACAGAGAAGGACATGCTGTGGACCACCATGCTCGAGACCTTCACGATTCCTAAGGCAGATCAGGCCAAAGTGAAGGATTGGACGCTGAAAAAGATTGCCCAACAATTCTAGGGCTACAAGAAAGATTTGTACAACAGATATATCCTGAAGGATCTGACACCGAACTTTAACACATTCCCCAAACTAAAGGATCATTGGGATGCATTTGTGGCCTACAAGACAGGAGAGCAAGGGCAAGCCAAAATAGCGAAGAACAAAGCCAATGTCTCCAAGAAGAAGTACTTTCACCGGCTACAGTTGGACGTCTACAAGAAGGCAATGCCCAAGTGGCAGAAAATGGAGGATGCTCTGGCCAGAAGAGAAATCGTTCCGGTCACAGTTGATTGGCCTAAACGATCAAAACATTGGTACTACGCTCATGGGGAGATATTAAATCCCGGTGATGGCTCCCTGATCTTTGGCGATTACATATGCCAAGCAGCTTACCGTCTCATGGATGCCCTAGAAGCGTCTTCTGAGGGAAGATTCCATCCAGATAGAGACAAGGATGAGCTTATGCTTGCACTAGAAAATCCAGAGCACCCAAGACGAACGCGCGGAAAAGGCATGGTTCCATGGAAGTATGGGTTTAAAGAGGATATCCACACGTATCAGAGTCGCATGAGGAGCAAGAGAGATACGGATGCAAAATTGGCAGATCTTGAATTGAAGGTCGCAACGCACGACGCACGGATGCAAGAGGAGGTGGCAAGACAGGTGGACCAACGCTTAAGTGAACAGCGGAGCCAGTAGACCTAGCCATCCGTTCCTCCCGTCATGGTGAGCCCCTCAGGCAATCGAAGCAGCTGCGCTTCTACAGGGTAAGTAGGAGAAGAGAGTATCGACGCTGTAGCAGTGCCAGCTGTCGATGAACCCTGCCCCGTTGATGAAATCACAGGGCGGACACTTTTGATCTGCATATCAATCAAGGTATGCTCGTAGTTTTATGATATATGGCTTGTGTATTGCAAAATTTTGTGCATATGTTAATTACTAATTAACCTTGACTCTCGTGAAGGTGACGGAGGGCATGGTCATACAAGTGCAGCAAGACGGGACATACCATTGTAGGCCAATTTCACCTCGATACTCAAATGTCAAAGTTGAGCTGGTGGTCTCAGGTTTTGAGGATCTCGAGCTGGACATCCTCGGAGGAGACGGGGAGACAAAACTAGGAAAGATAGCTCATGCCATTATACTATGGTGCAATGTTACATCGTGCTTCCCGGGCGAGCAGCGGCGTCCATTCCTAAATCTCCACCATCGCAACCTCGGTCTCCGCCACAACCACGGTCTCCTACACCTGCACTGTCTCCTTTGCAATCGCGATCTTCGCCGCCTGCACAGTCTCCTCCGTCTTCAATGCTGCAACCAGCTGCAAGTACCAGGCGGTCTTGCCCACCTCATCCAACGCCGTCAAAGTCCACACAACAAACGAAGAAGCCAAGACTTGATGAGCCAAAATAAGCTGCTCTCAAGAAAAAAGCATATGATAGGACAGACGAGGAGATTGACGAGATTGTGAGAAAACAAGTGGAGGAGCACTTCAAGCCACGGGTTCCAGAGAAGAAGATTCCAATAGACCCGATGACTAAGGCCTTCTTTCAAAAGATGAGCAAACCCACGAAAAAGAACTTACTATCAGACTATGACCACTCAGTTCAAAAGTCCTTTGCGAAGAGAAAGACAAAGGCAAAGCTTGTCCCCTAGCTCGAAACACAAAAGAAACAAATGGTTGACCTGATGCCATCAGTCCACGACATCACTTTACAACAATTTATGGCCGATACAAATCTGAGCAAGGAGCAACTGCTAGGGAAGGCCCCTATAGAGAACGCAGAACTAAACACCAGTATTTACTCGGCGAACCACTTGTCAAGCTAGAGTTGGTCTCCAAGCTCTCTACACAAATGTACCGATTCCATGAATGGTACATGGATCAATCAGCTAAGGGTAGGATGATGTTCGCGACAAGGGTTAGAAATGAACATTTCTTCTATGGGACATACGATATGTGGATCCGCTGGGACAATTGTCACGATGTATACCATCAAGACACCCTTGATGTCTCTCTTATGAGTTGCTGGGTTCTGTAAGTGTCGTTTAATTTTATTTCATTCATTAGCGTATGTGACATCAAAGATTTAACATCTTTTTTCATCATAGAATGGAGATTCAAAGATGCCGTAAAGAAGGATACTTCAAGTGCAGTTTCATGTACCCATACATAATCAACGAGAAGACCTTAGAACGCTGGTCAGTGGAAACCGAGAATACCATTTACAAATTCCTGGTGCAGCAACATTTGAAGGAGTACATACTATTGCCATACAACACAAAGTGAGTTTTTTTCGGCTGTTGTAGCAACTTCCTTCTCGTTTTTATAAATTGAAATGTATATCTTATTTCACGAAATCTGCAGATTCCACTAGGTCCTCTTTGTCATAGAGATTACCATAGACAATATTATTGTCATGGACTCTATACGCAAAGATAGGGATGTTTTCGACGATATCATTAACATGATTAACAGGTAATGTGATCCGCTAATACTCTTGTTATGATTGCTGCTATCGCTACTATGTGGATCAAAGCGTCATTATTCAACTGCAGGACTTGGGCAAGATTCCGTTCAAACGTTCGCATGGAATTCAAGGAAGAATTGTCAGTGAAGATGAACTTTCTAGTACATACATGGTCGAAAATTATAAATCTCATTTATTCTATAATGAAATATTTTATAAGTTCGTTTCTCCTTTAGTGTTTACGACAGAAATAGGGGACCAACTTGTGCAGCTACTATGTTTGTGAATTTATTTATCACATGTCATACACCATTAACACTAATAAGGAAATCGAAATACGTAAACACCTGCACATACATTATTACACTATTCTCATTGATTTAATATATTCATATCTCATTTTTTGAAAACAATAGATTATGTGGATGAAGGACCCACTCCCCCAGGTGGATTACATCAAGGCTATTCAAGAACAACTCATGGCATTTGTTATGGATGAGATTGTTAATCCGGCGGGAGAATTCCACGATGACGGAAGACCTATTTCTCGAGATGAATTGTTCTAATTTGTAATATATAATGGAACATTATAAATTAACAATGATTGTACATGTATATAAGTAAATTCCCACTGTATATAAGTAATATATATATACGTGATGCTATATACAAATATTTATTACTCCTATATTTACTTTTATATATATATATATATATAAAAAAAATAAAGATACATATATATACATGAATATATATAAATATATATGTATTTATACATATATATGCATATATATATATATATAAACATGCAGCAGGCAAACATAAAGCATTTTGAAAAAAAAACATCTTTAGTACCGGTTGGTAACACCAACCGGTACTAAAAATGGTAGCACACCAACCGGTACTAAAGATGGATTTTTAGTCCCGGTTATTTCAATCGGGACTAAAAATGCTCATCTTTAGTTTCGGATTGTTAATCCTGGTTATATACTCGGGACTAAAAAGGGTTACCAACCGGGAATAAAGATGGGTTCCCCAGCAATGTGGATATGGCGTTGGGGAGGGCGCCACCGCTGCCGCTCATAGGTGGGGATGCTGCCACCACTCGTGGGTGGGGAGCTCGCCGTCGCTGCCGCCAATGGAAGGGGAGGCCGTCGGATCTGGCGTCAAGGAGCACGCTGTCGCGGCTGCCACTGCTTGCAGGTGGGAAGCCTGCCAGATCTGTCGTTGCCGCTAGCGGGTGGGGAGCCCCCCACCGCAGCCGCTCACAGGTGGGGATCAGAGAGAGAGGTTCGTGAGAGAGAGGCCATGAGAGAGAGAGGAGGACAAACGGTCGGTTGCTCCTCCCCTTATCCGCTCTGAGTGGATAAGGACGAACGGTCGGCTCAGCTTGGTTTTTATATTATAGATGTCGGTTTTTTAATTTAACTCGCACCTATGATAAATAAAGGTGTGGTTTTTTTAAAAAATAGCACCTATAGTATTGGTGTCGGTTTTTCTCTAGAACCATCACCTATAGTTGTTAAGATATCGGTTATATATGATTTTAGCTTGTGGAGGTGAGAAAAGGTCTATTGGTGCTAGTTTTAGCACTTTCGGCACCTATAAGTTCGTCCTCTGTGTATGTTATAGTACCTACTATCTAGGTTTTCCGTGCGAGCTAGATGATGTGATATAGGGCTCGATGGTGGGCAGCATTGAGATTTCGAGGAAGGAACAGAATTAGTTAGCTAGGGATGCTTACTTGCATTTCCTCATGTCCTACTGGTGATGCTTTACTGCATAGGAAATTAAAAGCCAATAATTACTTGTGTTCTTCTCCTTACTTTTCCAACTTATATATACAGGAAACTATTCTAAACTCTCGAAAAGACATCCTCTCATTATTTGCATGTAATCTAAATAGTTATTAAAAAATTCAAAAGATATAATAATATATGATAAATCACTTCATAAACATGCAAGATCAAATTTAACTTCTACAAGTTGCAACGAAAAAAACAAATTTGATTATGAGTATACGTTAACTAGCAGTAGTTTAATTTATTTTTTTATTGCAACTTGTAAAAGTTGAATTTTAACTTGCATTTTTATGGAATGATCTATCACATATTAATTTATCTTGTTAATTTTTTTAAAAAAATTTCATAACTGTTTGGATGACATGCAAACAATAAGGATATGTCCCCTGAAGAGTTTAGAATAGTTTTCCATGCGCACACCCTTATTTTTCATGTGCACGTTTCCCAAACAGCTAAACGATGTATTTTTTAAAAAAGTTTTAGATAAAAAAAGTTGCTTAAAATCATATTAATCTATTTTTTAAATTTTATTAACTAATACTGTGTACTTAATTAATACACGTTAATATATCGCTTGGTTTAGCGTGACAGGTGGGAAGCGTCCCACTGAACACAGTATGTGACACAATCACTCAATATCCGATCCAGTACACTAAGAAAGGAGACCCAACGTACAGAAAGCTTCTCCTTGCCCTAATGTTCCAATATTGTCTCTAGCCTCCTACCACAAACAATATTAATATGTAAACCTCAGTGAGATAGCCTGGATCGATCGTCCCGAGAAGACAATTCACAAACACTCAGATGGAGCAACTCCATCTCCTTGCAAGCGGCGGCTACAAGGTCAGCACCACAATAATTCCCTTCTGCCTCGCTCGAGATCACACGTCCACTTCTTCGCCGCCGGCCGCCGTGGCGCCGCCGGCGCCGCCACCGGCTGCCTCTGAGCAATCCAGACATGGCAGCAGCGGCGGCCAATCATCGGAAGCAATGATCAAGGCCAAGATCATGTCGCACCCTCTGTATCCCTCTCTCCTGAGAGCCTTCGTCGACTGCAGGAAGGTATATATATACGTAACGTCGTTCTTGTTGGTTTCTGATCTTGTGTATATATCTTCTCCTGTTTTAACTATTTGATCCATGCAAAAATGGTGTTCGTCATTCTTGTGTACTACTATGTGTTAAGGTCGGAGCGCCACCGGATGTTGTTGGTCGGCTCTCCTCGCTCACCGACGAGCTCCAGTCGCGTTCCGGCGACTGGCATCCTGCACAACAGCCGGCTGATGACCCTGAGCTCGACCAATTCATGGTAATGCCGGCGATGATATGTGTGTTGATCTGTCAGCTGACGTCTCCCAGAAAATTATATATACACTCTCTGTATTAGAAAATTTCAATCCTAACTATGTATACATAAGTTTAAATCTAGGTTTTTTTTTACGAAGAAAGTATATACTTAAGTTCGATTCTATCTGGAGGTATATATCCTCATAAAAAATATTTTTTAATCTTTTGCTCAGAGGAAACCTACTGCTGCATCAAATTAAGTATTTATTTTTGTCTTTTGTGTACAGGAAACCTACTGTTACATGCTGACGAGGTACGGCCAGGAGCTAGCGAGGCCAATCCAAGAAGCCGAAGAGTTCTTCAGAGGCATCGAGGAGCAGATCGACTCCTTGGCACTAGGTGCATATACTCGCATTACGTTAAATTTTGTCAATTGATCATTGGCTTTTTCCTGTTCAGATTTGAATGTTGCGACAGTTCGTGCCAACAGCTTTTGCTGTGCAGGTATCCTAGTACACGCTTATTTCTCGATTAAATTAAAGGAACAAAAAAACACCACTACATAATAGTCCCTGGTCCCTTACCTCTAACAGTTCTAGTACTGATCGAGTAATATATTTGGCTTAAATCCACAAGTGGGTATTGATTTGCGCTAATCTTTAACAGTTTATAACATGAATCATTATAAAATAATCAGTTTTTAATTATGAACGGGTTAACTAGAGATGCATATGGTCCCTTAATCTATAATGATTCTCGGAAAATTATTTAAGCTGATAAAAACTAATCCATCGTCGTGGCTCTAATCGTTAGAGGTCTGCATAGAGTGATAGAGGAACCGGATACCTATCTCATCGTATATAGTAAACAATAAATTTCACAAAACTACGAGTACTTTAATCTAACTATCATGAAACTAGTGGATCAACTACAGATTTAACAACAAATTTTATCATGAAACTATAGATTCAAGATAAAGTATCATAAAACTATAAGTTTAGCACCAATATAATCACAAAACTATAATATTTACAGCTTGAAGATATTATATAGTGTTATGGATTTAAACTCAATTTATAGTTTTGTGATACATTAATATTAAATCTATAATTTTGTGACAATTAGTATTAAATAAGTAGTTTTATGATAAATTTAATGTTAAATTTGTAGTTTTAGGATAAAATGTCTTAAATCTATAGTTTGTGATAGTTCAGTCAACGAAGTATGTGTAGTTTTATAAAATTTACTCAATAAATTAAGCTTACATTGCTTAGATATAGTGTGCTTATTCACCCAAAACTCTTACATGTCACAGTTGTACATTGATCTAAGGGTTAAAATTACTCTTACCTCTGAGGTGCGTAGAGCGCATATGTCAACGTACCATGACATGTGACATTCTATGAGCAGTAAATCGCACTTTGCACATGATAAAATGCATCATGCATGCATGTTTCCCTTTTACACCAGCGTTAGTATATTTCATCACTTTGCACGTACGATATGTTATAATAAGTTTTACTTTAAACTTTTACTATATTATGCTATGAAATTCGGGTGAAACCTTAAAAGAAAGTGTAAAGCCTAATGGGACCACCCTAAAATGTCTTATGATCTAGCCTTTTTGTCATGAGAGAGATCTAGCCTTTTTCTCGATGTGTGTGGGGCGGGAGAGAGATCTTGCTATACAGGGTTTTCATGACATATATAGCAAGAAATGGGACTTGTTTAATTTGACATATTGCGCAGAGTGAAAGTGCGTGTTAACTAATTGGTCATGGGCAATGTGAAACACAAACAACAATTTATTACCTCGTGCAAGATCAATTCAATCTGAGTTTTGATTGTGCGATCGAGACATTGTCCCTGCAGAGCCCATTGTATATATATATACTGAGAAACTAATTAATTTCGATAAATCTACTACATGTTTGCACCCTATATATACATTTTTAGGGAAAACCCTATATAAATTTGAATCGTTAGTTTGATTTGCATCCATATGCAATTATACATGCTGGTCATTTTGCCGGCATGACCCGTACGTGGTCCACCCAAATCACATGTCCAGTCACGAGTCATATGCTAGCTGGATCATATCGTTATATCTGTGCAGCAGAAACACTGTGCTTAGCGTCATAGCATTAGCTTCTCAAGCGTCCCTTTTTTTGCCAGCCATATTAATCTGCGTTAGCACGTGGAAAAAAGCCTGGTTGTGATTTCTTCTCTGTCGCCGCGAGTACTGCATCTAATATAATCGGTGATTATTACTCTGTTCCTGCATGTCGCATGCATGATTAATTGTTGGAGGTAACCACAGAATTGGCTTGATTCATGCATCAGCTCTCGTTGCTAGCTAGCTGTGCTGTGGATCCATGCATGGGGGTGTGTGCAACAGTGCAAGATTGAGTTTAACTTCGGCATGTTTGTATTGGTTTGGTATTAATGCGACCGTTTTGCATTTAGCAACTGGGAGGGGTACTAATTGTAAACTGAAATTTGGCAAGCGAGTTGAATTATTTGCACCACTACAAGTACTATATATAGATCCCTCTATTTCAAAATACTATATGAATTCCCACACGTTGTTGTGGGAGTTTTGAATGATAATAATAGAAATAATATGTAAGGTCGCTGGATTATATAATTTAATAATACTGTATATAACCAATTATTAAAGAAAAAGCTACAAAGAATTAAGATGATAAAGATTTATAGTAATTTGAATCATATATAGATTAATCATTCAAAGTCAAAACTAATGTGATGTGTCTCAATAAGAGAATGAAGAGAATAGAGATAATACATATTAATCATCCATAGGCAAAACTAAGGCGATAAGACTTCATACAGAAAAAAGATAAAAAATAATTTGGACCATAGATTAATTATCCAAAGGCTAAAAAAAAATTAAGGTGATAAGGCTTAATGAGAGAAGAGAGAATTGACATTAACTATACTTAGTAGGGATGAACTTTATAGATATATATAGAATAAGATCCAAAATATAAGATGTAAGTACCATGCACTAACGTAAAAAAAAATAATTAATTATCATCTTCTTGTTTGAATAACCCTAATAAATATAATACATATATATATATATATATATATATATATATATATATATATATATATTCAATGAGATTAGAGATCTCCAAAGTTGAAGGATTAGAAAACTTATATAATGAAATATCGAAAAGTTAGTTTGCGCCCTACATTACGAAGGGAGTAGGACACAAAATCAATATGAGAGTACCATGGTTTAGTGGGCTATCTATATATGCACGTATGCGCACAAGTTAATTTCTTTTCTTTGCTTTTAAAGAAATGCAATTAATTTCAAGAGGAATTAGCCTTGCTTAATTGCTTTATCAGTTCAATAATATTTCCTTCATAACACGTGGTGCAGCTAGAGGATACTCTATCCAAAGTATCGTTGATCTGTACTACCTGGTTAATTGCGCCTTTATTTTTTAATAATAAAAATTGTTTACATCTCTAATCTTTACCAATAGACATACATTATCACGTATCCGTGTCATACGATATATTTAAAGCGTATATATATCTCATGTGCAGATGACATCAGCTACGAAGGCGACGCTTCTTCTCAAGACGAGCACGCCAGCTTGCCAGAGAACAGTGCTGCCGTTTTTGAAGACAATGAGGTGACAACGAGACACCTCCTGAACAAGTATAACGGCTACCTGGAAAACCTATGGACGGAGATCTCAAACAAGAAAAAGAACGGCACGGGGCATCTTCCTCGGGACGCTCGCCACAAGCTCCTCCAATGGTGGCACCTTCACTACAGATGGCCCTACCCATCGGTATATAAATTAACCCCATGCGTACATGCGACATGCCATGGCTGCTTGCTAGCTTGCTAGATAAATGATACATACACTGAGCTAGCATGGTGTACATGTACGTGTGCAGTGGTGTACATGCCATGCCTAGGTTCTTTCTTCCATGCCATGCCTAGGTTCTTTCTTCCGGAGTCGCATGACCCCGGGTAGATATCTAATTCTAACTAAATTATATCATATTAGTTACTAATTAGATAGTTAGATAATTAGTATGCATAAGATCCTCGATAATTTTTATTATTCTGGGTTCGTGACAGGAGACGGAGAAAGCGGCGCTGGCGGAATCGACGGGGCTCGACAAGAAGCAGATCACCAACTGGTTCATCAACCAGCGGAAGCGCCACTGGAAGCCGGCCATGGACGCCGTGTTATTGCACCCGCGGTACGGCGCTTCGAGCAGCTAGCTCTTCCGCCGCGCTCCGGGTGGAAGACGGAGGACTACGATCGACGAATTAGTGCGTATCCGCGCGGTGGACCGTGATGAACACGTATATATGCTGTATGTGTACGTGTGATCCACGACGCGGCGGCGGTGCCATGCATGTCCCGATCGATGCATTCATGCATACATCTTCTAAATAATTTGCTTCACAAATGCTAGTGTTATCTAATCTATTAAGCTGTACTAACACTAGGGGAAAACTCCCACGTGGTCACGTTCATCATAAAGCCCTGTACTGCTCTGTGGATATCGTATTATGATCATCAGTTCATCACCATATATTGCATTGAAAATTCATTGAGAAAACTGCGACCTACAAATTGGAAAATAATTAATGCGTTCATCATATGATTGAAATTTTAATGTTTAAAGTATCGATTACAATACTAGAATGTAGGACGCACAAGTTGATGACTAATGCGTTATACACTAATTAATATGCAAAATGAGAAAAACAAATACTATGTCTTAATTAATCATTGAAAAAATTACAAATAAATATGTATGTTCATCGATGTGGGACTAAGTTATAATGGTTTACATTAAATGGGATTATACTTCAATTACAACTTGCCAATTATTACTTTCACTACTACAAAACCCCTGATAGTTATCGGCTCATAGGTGCCGGTTCATTTAAAACCAGCACCTATGAACCTTTTCCTATCTCCGTGTGTTGAAAAAATATAGAACTGACACCTTTAAGCACTATAGGTATCGGTTCTAGAGAAAAAACCGGCATCAACACTATAGGTATCGGTTTTCTAAATAACCGGCACCTATAATATATTATAGGTGCACTGACTGAGCCGAGCCGCCCCATCGAGCTGATCGAGCGCCCATCCATAAAAAACCACATCCCCATCCCTCTCCCAACCCCTCTCTTTCTCGCACTCCCTCCTTCCCCTACCCCCCCTCCGTCCGTCCTCCTCCCCTTCCCCCCTCCGTCCATCCTCCTCCTCCCGTCCATATGCACGCACCTCCTCCACTCGAGAAGCTCACAAACGATGTCAGTGGCCACCATGGCCGGGAGCAGCGGGCGACGGCAGCACCCTCCCCTCTACCAGATACGGCTGGAGGGGAGGCGGCGGGCGGCGGCAGCGCCCTCCCCTCCACCAGATCCGGTGGGAGGGGAGGAGGCGGGCGACTGTGACGCCCTCCTCTTAGCCAGATCCAGTGGGGGAGGCGGTGGCAAGGGCACGGCACCCTCCCCTCCCCGGCGGCAGCGATGGCGCGTTCTTTGTGGCAAGGAAGCAGAAGGTGGAGCGCCGGATTCGTCGGATGTTTTTGTGGGTTTGTGAATGTTTTTGTTGTTGAGTATGTTCATTCTGTGATGTCAATCGATCTTGGTGGTGATCTAATTGATTTGGGGATTTGAATTTAGATTTAGGGCAATGGGAGCAACTCGATACATCGGCTCTCGAGCCGATGCATTCAGCCGATTTTTTTTGGCTCGCGTGCGCCTCAAACGTGCTGGTTGTGGAACCGGCACCAATTACTCATAGCCATCTATGCCGCCTTCATGGTGCCGATTGAGAAAACCGGCACCTATGGGGGTTTCCCAACCGGCACCAATAGCACTTTCTATACTAGTGTTCCAAATATTGGATTTAAATTGAAAATATACTAAATTGATAGTAGCCTGAGTCCTAATATGGGTATAACTCAAATTTATTAATTGTGAATTTGTAAGTTATCAAATTTCAAAAGAAACGAAAAAAATGAACTAAACAGTACAACTTTGTATTGGTTGATTCTGAGCTTATAAATAACTATATCAAGAAAGACAGGGATTAAGATTACATCACTAGCACAACTTTCATTATGAGCCCATTTTTATTTCAACTTGGTAGTTATTAATGTAAAATTTCAAGAACAGATAAACTATAACAAAGATACTAGAATGGGATATCAGACTGCAAAACAGGTACAACTTGGTAGCTATTGGTTTTGAATTTTAGAATTAGCAGCAGATACCGTTCCAATGAGCCCCTGACCCTATCTTGATTAAAAACAAAAACCCTCTCTAAGGTGGAGCCAAGTTGAAGCTGTCATTAAAAAAAAGAATAAAAATCCACTTTTAGGGAGATAGATGAAGACTCGCTCAGTAAAGAGAGTTGTAGATTCGTAGAAGAGGATCAGAGTAAAAAAAGGAGTCTTTATCGAGGACCTCATTTCAAAAAAACACACCGTCTGAGAGCTTTACCGGGACTAACTGGCAAAAGATCTAGATCCTGAAGCATCTTTAAAAACCAATTGCGTTCTAAGAAAAGATTGCAATATCGTATTATATTTGTCTAGAATAAAAATGGAAACTTTGTTTTTATTATGGTCTGATAGAACAACAATTACTTAAATATGTACATATTGCTGAAAAAGCAAAAGGGTCAATAGGTCAGATTTGACTACAACTACTTGAAATGTGTTTGGATAACATTCTTTTTCAATTGGGTATGGCTTCAACCATTCCAGGAGCCAACCATAGATAGACATTTTTTTCAGTCATCTAGTCGATATACCAAATTTTCATTGCAAACTCCGAGATATTATTTCTATGAAGGATAACCAAAGATTAAACGCTCATTCAAAATTCTATTGCATCATCCGCCCACGAGGAATTGCCAAAACATTTGACTAGAGAGAGAGCGTCTGTAATCCATGGATCTCCAATCAGGAAACCGTATCCAAGCTCCGTGGCTAGTCTCCGCTCTTTGGACTTTTCAAACTTAGCGAACTGAAACACCTGAGTAGGCTCAAACATGATTGGAGGGGTCTAGCATTCTTCTTCCCCCTTCTCCATCACAACAGCTAGTGTCACGTCCTGATAAATTCATCCTAAGTTAAAAATCGTTCGTTAAAAGGAATAATAGAATTAATTAAAATTCAAAAAGAAAATGGCAAACATTAAAATGCATACAAGAAAAATTTGAAAGTGGCTTGGAGGATTTTTCTTAAATTCTTCATGCTCTAAATTGGTCCCTTAATTTTTACTTGAATTTTCATAGCACAAGAAATAATTTTAATGCAACAATAACCAATTTCAGACTTAATTAAATGAAAAACCTAAAAATAATTCTCTCCCTCTCTTTGGGCCACTTTCGGCCCAAAGTCCTCCTCTTCTCCCTCAGCCTGTTGCCAAAGTCTCCTTTTCCTCCTCCCTCTCTCCCTCCCTCTTGGGCCTTTTTTCCCCCTCCTCGGCTCATCTCCTATCCCCTCCCCTTGGCCTAGCCACCCCCCCTGCCGGCCTGCCCTCCTCCTCGCGCGGCCCAACCAGCCCAAGGAGGCAAGAGGTCGTCTTCTTCCTCCTCCACAGCCGAGCTGCCGCTTCCTCTCCCTGCCAGCCAAACAGAGGCACCTCCGCCTCTTGATCTTCCCTCTCCGATTGATTTCCCTCCCCTTTGATTACAAAAATCGGTTCCTCTCCTCCTCTTCAATTCCCCTAAGTTACCCCCTCTTGATTCGGCTTAAATTCGTGGGGATTTAATCCCTTTCCTTTGACTGCCATGGATGGCCGGCCGACGAGCTTCCCGGTCGTCCCCTCCTCTCCCTGGCCGTCCCCTCCTCTCCTTTGGCCTATAAATGGCACGGCATCCTCCCTTCCTCTCCTTTTGCCTTTCCCCGTGCGGCCTCCTCTCTCCACCGCGCCGACCAACTCCAGCTGCCCCTTCCCGTTGGCCGGAGCAGCGCCAACCGTGCCGTCGCCCCCCCCCCCCGACATCGCAGCCGCCCCCCTCTCTCCCGGCCTCGCCTTCGTCTTGTCCGAGGTCAGCCAGAGCACCGTGGACGCCAGCAACCCATGGTGCCACAGCCGCTGCACCGCCTCCAACCGCCGTCGTCCTCCTCATACTCCGGCAGCCCCTACCGCCCTTGCCGGTGTGCTGCCCGACGTCGTGGCGTCGTTCTTTTCCCCAGCCACCGCTCGGTCTTGCCGTGCGTCGCAAATGTTCCGTCGTCGTTCGTTTTCACCTTTGGCCGACCGATCCTCCTCGCTGGCACGTCGACCTGCTGCGTCGCCACCGCCGTCAGTACCGCAGCGGCGTGCTTCATGCCGGCCTCACCGCCGTTCGGCCGCTGCCGGCTGTCTTCGTCGTCCGCTAGCCGTTCCCGGTCGTGCTAGCCATCGGCCCTCCCTTCGTCAAGCCGAAGCCGTCCTCGTCGTCAAGGTTGTCCGCGTCGTCATCGTCTTCCTCCGGCCGTCATTCCCACCAAGCCGAGCGCAGCCCGTTGTCGTCCATCTCTTCACTAAGCCCGGAGTTCATCGAGTTGCCGCCCGTTCATCTCTGTCATCCCCTCACCTCGTCGCATTGTGGTAAGGTCCCCCCCCCCCGTCGCTGCCCCTTCCTCGTCCTCCCCGTGTCGCCACCGTGCCCGTCATACCGGTATCGGTCCCGGTCTCGTTCGTTGGTGTCGACTGTCGTTCGTGCGGTCTACGTGTGCACGTGTGGTGGTCGTGTTCGTGTGCCCGTTTGGCCGCCTCATGCTTGTCCACATGTGTAGCCCGTGTGGCATTCGTGTGAGTCCCCGCTTGTCGGCCCCTTGTTTCAGTTGACATGCATAGTCTCACTCCGTCCTTCCCGTAGATTGTCTCTATGAACCTGATCCACGGTGAACTAGCCGTCTGACCCGTGGGTCCCGGCTGCCAGTCGCTCGATCATTTCCCCTCCCCGAGCGATGTTGCATTACACATAATTTAATGGTATAATAATAATTAAACAACTCCAAAATATCCACTTTAATTGCACCTAAATTTTGGATGGTCGTTTCTTGGCCGTACAAGCTCCAAATTGGCCTGTTCAAATTGCTTAGTTCTTGTTTTAACTTAAAAAACCCGTGTTTGTTGTTTTTATGTATTTTTCTCGTTTCTTTCTTAGCGTTGTAGCTTTGTTTTCTTTGTTCGTGTAGTTGCTCTCATTTCAGTGGTTCCCGTGGTGCAGCTCGAGTTCGTCGCTGAAGCTTCAGAAGCCTCCCTTTTTCCCTGAGTAAGGAAAGTCACGTTCTCCTTGAGCATATTGAATCTCAGTTTGTGAAAAGTATTTTAATT
Source organism: Oryza officinalis (assembly GCA_008326285.1). Lineage (NCBI taxonomy): Eukaryota > Viridiplantae > Streptophyta > Magnoliopsida > Poales > Poaceae > Oryza > Oryza officinalis. Next base: position 45,452,801 of record BDMV01000003.1, on the reverse strand, counting down.
TAAATTATTGCATTCGCTTTACTAAATTTACTGTGTTATAACTGTTTTATTTAGCCTTTCCTACAATGCTTGTTATTGCCTTATTATTTGTTATTGTGTAATTACCTTTGACAACCCTAGGTAACAAAAACTAGCTAGTGAGAACTCTATATGTGGTGCTTACTAGAAATTTTAGGATTATGCTTAGCCCTGCTTAAATAGAAACATTTTAGTTGTTTTACAATAATCTAGACTTTGGGAATGACACTATAATCTTATTTAATGATGGATTAGAGGCTTGTTTGCTTGCATATGTTGGGCACCTCTTTCAAAATTCTCAAATTTGTTTTCGGTTGGGCTCAAGGTGCATGGTTTTGTTAATCGCATCTCAGCCGACATAAGGACCGATCTTCGGGGCACGATTGCAAAGCATATTCCGTGCAACCACATGTCTAATGGGTAAGGCTTAACGTATCGGTTAGTGCGGTCATGAACAAGGAAGACACGGATAGGGATGGATGAAGTCCTTGGTGGGGTCGACGTCTCTGGCAGTATGCCCGGGGGCATAGACTGTCTGCTCGACCCAGAACACCTGGCAGGGGAAGTCTATGTCGGTCTTCTTTGTTTAGGGTAGTACTAGACGGTGGGTTATGTCATGGTTTCCGCCCGTATGCCGTGGTGGCATGTAGCACGCGGTGACACGTGAGGAAAACGTGTCTTGTGGGGAAAGATGTAAACCTCTGGCTAGAGTATAAACTATTCGAATAGCCGCGCCCTCGGTTATGGGCAAGCGGAGCAATGACCCAAAGTTACAAGTTTTATTCTGATGAACTGGAATAATTGGATTGATTATCTGTGGGTCTGGTTTAAGACAAGATCGCGTTGGTGCGCGGCTTGATAATAATTTGACTAGAGATAAGCCGTGGTTTGATTAAAATGCCTTTAAATGATTAAATATTTTGAAATGCTTATTTACCACAAAATAACCCTTATAAATGAATCCTTGTACTCCCTTGCATTAAGTGCATGGGTACTCCTTATAAATAACCCTTATTTACCACAAAATAATTTTCTGGTGTGGCTTGCTGAGTATGGTGGTTGTACTCATCCTTGCTCAATCTTCCCCCTCCAGTCAGTGAAGCTCTTGAAGAAAAAGTCTTAGGTGGAGTTCTGGCTTATACCCCAGTTGAGCGCCTGTGAAGATGGAGCCGTAGGCCCGCTAGTCTGCTGCTTGTTTTTCTTTTGTTGTCTGGCCTTATGTGCCTTTGTAATAATGTAAATATTATCGTGATAATTAATAAAGATGTGTCTTTTGTATCAAGTTTGTGTGGTGTACTCCGGCTTTTCCTGGGACGGGGATTAATACACTAGTGTTCGGGAAAGGTATTTTCCGGGCATGACAGCTAGCCACCATGGTCGTTTATCTGCTCTGGATCCACATCGTCGTTGCCAGCCACTTACACTCCACCTCCATCAATAAGTTCCTAGAAAGTGAGTTTCCCGTTGCCGGGAACACGTTTTGATGCACTCACTTAATCGAGTTCCTCACCAGAGACCACTAGCCCTCTTCTGCTCTCCTCCAAGGGCAAAACCCTAGTGCTCGTGTTATGGCTTCCCTCATCATCTTCGGTGTCGACTGTCGTCTCCTGTGGGAGCGTCGTGCTATGGGATGCACTGTGCCACCACCGTTGTCGCTGTTTGGCCGCTAAAGCGCCGATGCCCAAACTCATCCTCTCAGCCGCTCGGTGTCGAGTTGGAGTAGGAAGAAGAACAGTATCCACAAGATCGATATCCGCAAGGTCACATTCGTACTTGTCACGATGTTTTTATCTTCATTTGCACTAGATATAATAAAATAATAGCTCTGGTGTCCAGCAGTAGATACACGTTCTTGTAGTGTCCTACAACAAAGACCACAAAGTTTGGGTATCCTGTAGCAAATTTTATCATTAAATTAAGAAGGTAGAAATTAAAATAACGAAAAAAGATATTGGGGTCTGTTTATAATTTTGTAAGTGGTGGTTTCAAAATTTGGAAGAGAACTAAATTGTTTTGTTAATAAAAAGCATAGTTCACAACTTCAGATATGCACAAAATATATAACATATATAAATAACCGATGGAAACATGAATGTTACATACCCTGTCCTACGGAGATCAAGCTGGTAAGTTTGTTAGGATATTTTAGGCCCCTCTAACCTTTTTTTGGGCTCGGGGTTCTGAAAAAGGAAAAAAGTAAATTTTTTCTTTCTTGCCCTAGCGATCGGATCTGATTTGTATCCCCCAAACGTAAAACCGGCTATACCAACCCCTCCAACTATCAAAACAGTGTAAAACAACTCCGTCAACTGTTTCGAGGACAATTTTTGCAGACGTACTGTCCATGTGGCAACCTAATCATTACAGATATTGAAAAACAGGGTTGGGCCCATATGTCATTCTCCCTCTCCTTCCTTCCATAACTCTTCTCTCTCCCCAATCCTCTTCTCGGCTCTCCCAGTGATAGCACGCTACTCCCCACCCCTGGTAGCAAGGCGGTGGTGGCAGGCAACCTCGAGGGAGCTAGACGGCGTTATGGGTTCTCGCGCGACACGCCCACAGCTTGCTTCCCAACGGCGTGGCAGTGAGATCGGGGTGGGTGGGCCAACAAAATTAGGGTGACGAGGAAAAGCAGTAGCAACCTCGATGGTAGTGCCCTCGAGCTCAAGCACAGCACCACGGTGTCATCCGGTAGGTGGCCGCCACGAAACTTGCCCCCTTTTCCACCTCCCACTTCGACTGAAGCTCAGCACCCATCGTCACCGTGCTTCTCCACAACCATAAGGAGGAGATGGGGAGGAGGGGCTTAGGCACTGGCCGGCATGGAGTTCTAGCCTCTCCTCGTCCTTCTTGACCCACCACCGAGAGCCACGAAGACTGACAGGGCAGGGATGGTGGCTTAGGAGGGAAATCTCAAGGCAGACAACGCGATGACTTGCCCGCTCCATCCGCTCCTTTCCTAACTGCTGCTGTGGCCTCGACATTGTGTGCCCTCTTCTCTGACCTGCCCGCACTCATGCCTTCCAGTGCGGAGGCCCACGCGCCTCTGTGCTGCTACTACTTGTCATTGTTGTCGCTATCTGTTTCCACCCGATGATCGCGTCCTCTGCAGACCCCTCCCCTTCTCCGGCAGTGGCGAAGCCAGGGCGAGGCCGCTGGGGCTAGAACTGAGATGCACATGCATGTAGTGGTTGGCAAAAAGATAAAGAGGGGAGAAGAGGCTGACAAGTAGGTCTCATAGTTTTTTTATTTGTTCTCTTTGTCACTTACATTTGGGGGACATTTTTATTTTGTGACTGGGTTGTCACGTTAGTATAGGTGGACTGAGTTAACATGCTACATCAACGAAAACCGCCTTAAAACAGTTAAGGGAGTTATTTTGTACGGTATGAATTAATAGCTGGAGGGTCTATATACTTGTTTTGGTTGAGGGATACTAATCATATCGATCCTATATTTGAGGGGATCAAATTAGACTTTTTCCTATGAAAAACAGATTTTACAGTTCATGGTGCTTGAGGGCTATGTGAAACAAACAAATCTCTACAGATCAAATAGGCTTTAGATATGTCATGAAACAGACCGTAAAATCAAGTCCCCTGCAGCCTTCAGTGGTGGCGGCGGCCCATGTTTGTGACCGTCGAGCAGCTCGGCCCGTATGCAGCCTCGTGGGCCGCCGCTACAAAGGCAAAAAAAAAAAAGGCCGGTCAACCGTCAACGTCGTTGAAGGAATTGGTTCATGTACATTGGGGAATTGATGAACAAATTATACAATCTTCCATACAAATAATACTCCCAAGTCCCAGCTGATCGAAAATACATCACCGTTCACAGGTTAATTAAAACCAAAAGTATACACGGACAAGCCAAACCAACCAACCAACCAACGTGCCAGCACACGTCATCAATTATTCGCATAATAACGAGATATATATATGGAGCTTGATCAGGCCGAAGACGAACGCTCCCTGGCGGCGGCGGCGACGGAGGCCTTCCCGCCGGCCGTCTCCCCTGCTGCTGCTGCTGCGGCGGCGGCGGCGAGGTCCTTTTCTGCGGCGGTGGCGACGCCCGGCCAGGCGCGGCAGGAGCAGTGCTGACCGTCGGCGATCTGGCTGTGCACCGACGCCACGTGGCGGCCGCACCCGGCCCACGTGGACTTGCCGCACGTCTCGCACTTCACCTGCCGGCACATCCTCGACCCTGCCTCTGCTAGGCTTTCGATCGATCGATTGATTCCTCTCCTCGGTGGAAGCTCGCTCGATTATTCCTCTCTTTGATTGTTGTTGTGGTGATGGCAAGAGATTGGTGTTGGAATGCTATTTATAGAAGAAGATGCCATGCAGGCGCAGTTGACAACTCCTCTTTTTTTTTTTTTGGTTCGCGGTTTTGCTTCGAGAGGAACGTACGAATCCCGGATGCAGTGAAACAATTCTTGGACCAAAGACAACTGTGTGGCTAGCTGACATACAAGTCACACAAGCACAAAGGAAAAAAAAAACCTGCTGTTTTCGATATAGTTAAGCAGGTACAAAGACGAGGACGCAGAGGATCCCACCCATGCCACTCATCGCTGACGCTGTGTTGCGTCTCATGCATTCTTCTTCTTTTCTTGAAACGAGCGTCTCACTCACACATTCTCGCCTGTGTACCTTTCATACGGTTGTGCGATACTTTTCCTCGTTATCTAATACTGCCTTCTTTTATACTAAATCGTGTTTTGACTTTTTAAGTCAATATTTATTAGATTTGACTAAATTTATAGTAGTACAGCATTATTTTCAGCATAAAAAAGCTATCAAAATATATTTAATGTTAGATTTAATAAAACTAATCTACTACTATAAATATTACTATATTTTTATAAACTTAAACAAATTTTTAAAAAGTTTGACTTTAGAAAAGTCAAAGTTATTTATAATATGAATATGAAATGAAATGAGTACAAAACTGAACACTTTATAGTGCAAGTGTTTCATCGTGTATTGAATTGTTATTCAATCTACGACAAATTCTTTCACACGACCAACGTTTTTGTGAAGGGGAATGGCGCGAGTGTGTGCGATGCGATATTGCGATGGACTTTTGAAGCCGCGATGTCCTTTTGAAGCACAAAGCCAAAAGACGAGCAGGCTCGGGTGTCGTACAAGGCCATGTTTCGGAGCATCTGATGGGCCCAACCAACACTCGTGGGCGCGCCACGTCTCCGTTGCCTGATTTCTGGGTCATTAGACAAAGTGAAAAAGATCACCTGAGGTCCCTTATCTTGTCGTCGAGTCTTAAAATCATCCCTAAACTGAAATATCAGATGTAATGCATCCCTAATCTTGCAAAACCAGGTCACATTAGCCCCCAAGGCAGTATTGCTCTTCGGTTTTGGTGACGTGGTGACTGAGTCAGCGTGAGGCCCACATGAGCCCCACATGTAATCCAACAATCTATTTCCACCTCTATCCCCTTTCTTCCCATCTCAACCCAAACCTTCAAGGCAGCTAGCAAGGGGTGGGGACAAGGGTGGCGCCCGGCATGCCTCCCAACACCTGGGAGCGCCCGCGTCATGGACCTACACACGCAGGGAGGCCAGGTCCCAACTGCAACTGCAATGTCGTCTTCACTTGCACGCGAGGGCTGGAGCTTCTACCTCGCCATGCTGGCCAACCTCCTAGCCCCCAAGCTCATAGTAGACCCCGCCGAGCCGCTCAAAGGCCTATGGGGGCAAAAGTACTTCGAAGAAAGGAGTAGGACAGTCGTGGGAAAGGAGGCGACGGCGACGACCAACCTGAAGTCGATGTGTTCAAGTGTCCCCGAGATGCACCTCTCCCCCGCGGAGGCGTATGCTCGGCTCCACCGCATCGTCTTCGAGCTCAATTCCATCTACTTCGTGCTGCAGTCGCAACGTCCTTGACGCATGCACCCTTCTCCCCATCGTCTGTCGCCCGCCACCTTCGAGCTTCTCGCAGTCCGCCAACCTTCTCCCCGCCCATCTCCGGCCGCCGCCGTTGGAATTCTACCCGCCGCCACCGCCCAATGGCCTCCACTCTTCTCCCCGTTGGCCACCACACACCTCTCCCACGGATCAGCGTACAACGTCATCTTTGTGTGCATGCACTAGACGCTCATGGAGCCGGTGGTGCTCGCGACCGTGCTCGGGCGTTGCGATGTACTCCATCTCCCGTCTCTCGAAGATCCTCTCACCAATCCTAATAATGCAGCTGACGCACGACCTCAATGTCAACACGGCATAAATGTGCACCGACCTGTCGCGCAGTGACGTGGCGGTGTGCCACGAGAGGACCACGTGCTAGGAGCCCCTCCTGCTTCGCTTCCCTGTGCTCTTTGCCGAGCTCAGCCGCTCTTCGCCGCATAGGTCCGTGACGCGGTCATCGGCCACCGCATAGGTCGAGTTTCTCCCTGTCGGTCGCCACTCTTCTCCCCACCCGTTGTCGGTTGCTCTGGAGGTTTGGGTTGAGATGGGAAGAGAGGAGAGAGTGGTGAAAGAAGATTACCTGCTGATATGTGGGGCCAACGTGGGCCTCACGCTGACTCAGCCGTCACATCACCAAAACCGGGGAGCAATACTACCTTAGGACCTAATGTGACCTGAATTTGTTACATTAGGGATGTGTTGTATCTGGTATTTCGGTTTAGAGACGATTTTGAAACTCGACGATAAGATGAGGATTCTCAAATGAACTTTTTCCTTAGGCAGTGCTGCGCCAACTAGGTCGTCGCACATCGTTCCTCCACCCCAATTGGACTTCGTCCGTACGCACAGTGGCACCCCAATTGGACTTCGTCCGTACGCACAGTGGCGCTAGCAGAGGGTCATTAATCCTAGAAGCAAAAAGAAAAAAAAATACTATCGTAAGTGTTTTCAACTAAGTCATGAGTCGCTACTGAAATGAGTATATACATGTTACTCAGTTTTAAAAAAACTCATGTTTTTATTTATTGATAAAGCATAGAACAAGATCGCTGGAGTACATCCAGTTTTGCACAAAAGCCCCTCTAGAATGGGCAAATTACACTTGGGATGAAAATTTTGCAGAAAAGAACCTAGAAAAATAAAAAAAGCAATCAGGTCCTTCTCTTTTGGGCTGCCTGTGACGCTGATGGCAGATGCTTGGAGCTCGATTCTTGTGGAACTTGAAACAAGGCAAGCTGCAATAGGTATAGCCTGTGCATGAACCCTGAAGGGGGCCTCCCAGTGAAGGTTGAGGTATCGGCCAACAATTTGGATCCTCAGCCACACCACCGAAGATTTCCGCCAAACTTCTTCCACAAGATCAACACAACAGCAGCCATAGCAAAGAAAAAGGACAGATCGAAACCACCAACCAAGGAGACCAAATAAACATGGTGAACTACAAAGAAAGCTGGCGACCATACCCGAAAGGGGCCTCCTTGCAAGGGAGGTTGAGGTCTTCTTGGCTAGAATCAACCACATCAACCACCTCTTAAGGAAGCTTTTTTTGAAAGAGGCTTGCCCGAGAAGAAGAAGTAGGCCGGTGCAACCTTTGCTTGAGCAAAACCAGTAACACCTCAGCCGATGGCTAGGGGAGGAAACCCGTCGTTGTCATAGCTCACCGTTCGAAGGAGATCCGATAGAGAACCCCGCAACAGCATGACAAGAGCAGTCAGCACCCGCAACCATCTCGACGACAAAAGGATTAAAAACGTAGAACAGACCTAAGAAAATGGGAGAACTCCAACTAGATCTACTACTACTACTAATAATAGAGCGCGAGGTCCGACCCCCTCCACCCTCCTCCGGCAGCGAGCCGACGGAGAAAAGTAGGAAGAGGAGCCAGGGAAAGGGAAGAAGAACTGAGAAGTGGATAGAGGGGTGGAGAGGCTTGGCTTCCGAGTATATACATGCTACTCACTACTGTATTTCATAGAAGAAACGATTGGTCATTCCCAGATGAACGAATATATATACTGCAACCTAGCTAGATTGCTTGGTTATGATTAGTCGCTCAAGTTTTACCCTAAAGCTGTCCCAAGTGGCACTGGCGTACAGTAATAAAAATGCAATTAAATTGGGTAGTTCAAAAATTAAAACAATGACTCAAACAGTAAACTAGTTCCCCTCTCGAAAATATGCTAGAGTGATTTTTAGTGTTCATGAATTTTGTTAAGCCTCAAATTTCTTTTACAGTAAATTTTACAAAACCTTAGATATTATAGTCCAAGATTCATAAAACTACACATTATTTTTAACACATGCCACATTAACTCACGCATTATGATCATATAGTTTCACAAAGCCACACATTTGACCAATTATTGTTTCACCCACTATTATTATGAGTTCTTAAATTACATATACTAGTTGTAGCTATCTAAATTTAAGCATTTTTACTTTTCTATAATAACAAATAAAATAGTGTAACAACGTGGTTTTGTGAAACTTTTGAACCGTAATACCTATAGGTGCCACTTGCTAAAATCCATGTGTTTCGTATAACTTGAATCATAATACATGTGGTTTGATAGAATTTATTTTTTTTCTACTACGCCTGGTCCTAAATATCTGTCGTTGTGGCTGCTACAATTTTAGCTTTGACAATTAATAATAACTTTTAAATCTTCAACTTACGTGGAAAATTGTATGATAAGTTGATGATGCAATGTATATTTGAAGTATTTATAGATTAAATAATAAAAAATAGTAGCCAACGTTTAATTGTGAATAGTGTCTAATGACAAGTAGTCAACATTTAATTGTGAATACTGTTTGGTGACAACTATATATTTGAGAATGGAGACAATATTAATTTAGTACCAACACTTGGAATGTAGCAGCTAGGTATGTATTCAGTGAACATAAGAAAAACAGAATTGCTAACCTCCATTCGATGAAAATCAAAGCCCCATCATACAGTGATACAGATTTTGTACTGCTCTGAGATTTGTGAATCTTGACCTTCTACTCCCGCTAAAGAGAGCTCGTTAATCTCTAGCGATAGCGTCGGCGACACTGACCAATTGGATATCGAGTTAGGTTGAGGTGTGAGGAGGAAAATGAGAGGGGAGAGGGGTATGGGGTAAGTTCATCAGGCTTAGAGGGGTTGCCGTTAAAAGCAGTGGCCCGAGTTAGCAGCGGGCGGTGTACCGGTGTTGGTAGCAGGAGCATAGCAAAGTGAGTGGTTAGGAGGGAGGCACCTCTCACCACCACCGACTTGAGGAGGAGGAAAGGCAGGGGAGGGAGAGGTCTGGTGAGCCTCGCAGGCGCTGGCGAAGTTGGACAGCAACACAATGAAGCAGCGGAGAGGAGGTTGGGCGGTAGAGAAGTGGCGGCACCACTACAGTGAGGAGTGAGTAGAGGAGGTACGGCATGAATCTAAAAGTGATCTAACGGTATAGCATTCGCAAAAAAAAGTTTTTTGAGGCATTTTCTGTGGATGGGAAAAAAGGAGAGGAGAGGCTAGGCGGTGCAAAGGCCTTTTATAGGCGTGGCTGGCCTCGTCTTGTTGGCTTGGACTAGAAGGCGAGGCCAGGCGAGGTGGCGCAGCTAGTGTGGCTGGACACGTGGCCCGGTGCTATGGGGGAGGACGGGCTGACGCAAGCGCAAGGGCGGGCGAGGTGATGGCCGGCGCCCACTTGCCACGCAAAAACCGAGTGAGGAAGGTGCGGCAACGGCATGGGCGTGGTGCATCGGAGCGGTGTGGACGAAAGGCTCCGGACGGCATCGGCGCTCGCCCTCAGTGTACTGGACAACGAGCAGCAACGGCAAAGACGTGGGAGCAGAAGAACAGGTCGAGTCGTGTGAGCAAGGTGGCGGCATGGTATAGCGAGGGCGCAAAAGTCACTGTCGCGGGCCCTACAGAGCTATCGATGAGGCGTGTGGCACGGGACGCGCACACGGACGAGTCAGCGACGGGTTTGGGGTGCGATACGATGCAAGCGGGCCGACGCGGAGTCTGCAATTCGTCGCGGTGCGACATGGCTCGACGGGGTTCACGGCTATGCACGGGGTGTGATGTGCGGGACGTTGGCATCCGTGCCGCGTTCGTCCCGTCACGTCGCTTCGTCAAGTGGATTCGACCGCACGGTGTGTCTCGCACGGTGGAGCAGTGCGACCGCGCGCGAGCGGATGCAGCAACGTGGTGTGGCTCGGCGATTTCCCGCGGCGACGAGGCATGGCAGGTCAGGCGGACTATGACGGCGAGCTTGATGGCGATAGGGGCGACTTGGACACCGGTGGATTGGGCGGCGATGGGTAAACGGCAGCAGCTGGGTTCTACCAAAGTAAAGGACATCGAGCAAAAGGGCGACAGCTTGGCGTCAGCTGGCGGCTCGGCTTGCCAGATCGGCTCAATTACGTGGACTACCTGATTGGACCGCCTGGTGGGCTGGGCTAAGAAGGGAAGGAAAGAAAAGGAGAAGAGGGAAAACTAAGGGAGATAGACTTTAGTTTTAAGAATAAAAAAGGGTTCTAGGTTAGGTGGGCTGGCTAGACCAACTAGGGAGGAAAACTAAACTTTTGCTTTAGATTTTGAAAACAATTTCTAAAAGGATTTAGTTTTAGCAAAAGGTTATTAGAAAATAATTATTAGTTTCTTTCATTTGTAAAATAATTCATACAAAGGATATCAAGTAATAAAAAGGTTTTAGAAAAATAATTAGTATTTGCCTTTATTTATAAAACATCTTCTTAATTGATATTAATTCATAATCTTGGTTATTTAATAAATATTATTTTTAATCCATAATCTAATTTAGAAATTGAATTAAATTCCTATTTACATTTTTCTTTAAATTAATTTATTTGGATTTTTAGCACGAGCACAACAAGAAAAAGAAAAAGAAATCCAATAAATTCTAGCATGAAGAAATTTTGAAAAAGATTTTTGATTACTCTAAAATTTTATTTCTGTAATTTAAATTTAAAATTTTCAGGGTGTTACAAGGAGGGATAAGTTCATGAGGGGCTGCCGTTAGAGTCAGTGAACCGAGTCAGCAGTGAACAATGTACCAGATTAGTGGGAGCAAAGCGGAGTGAGTGGTTATGAGGGAGGCGCCTCTCGCCACCGCTGACTTGAGAAGGAGGAAAGGCGGGGGAGGGAGAGGTCTGCCGAGCCTCACAGGTGCTGACGAGGCTGGACAGCAACACAATGAGGCGGTGGAGAGGAGATCGGGCGACGAAGAAGTGGCGGCACAACTACACTGAGGAGTGAGTAGAGGAGGTGTTAAGGTTAGGAGGTACGTCATGAATTTAAAAGCGATCTAACGGTATAGCATTCAAAAAAAATCGGCTTTGTTATATTTATGGCGACAGAAAATTTGTTTGATTACAATCAGTTTTTATATGCCGTTGGATTCTTTTGATTCGCCTGATTTACTGTATAGCGTACAGCATGTACACGTATACATGTGCTAGTTTTTGTACGTCCATGCGAACTGGTTTACCTAATATATGGATGATATTTTAATTATAGATTAGAGATAATTATTGAATGGACATGTAAAAATTACATATGTATTTATACATGTAATTTTAGGACTTACAGTATAAATAGATTAAAATTATATATGTAATTTTGAAGACTTACAATGTAATAAATACATGTTGATTATTTTTACATGAAAAAAATATGAGGCATATATATATATATATGTAGTCCAAAAAAATTTGAAGGCATTTTCTGTCAAATGCCAAATAGGCTATCCCTAAAAAAAAATCTCCTTTCGTTACATGTATGGTCGTATGTGTTAAACAAATAATAATCTGTGGGTTTCAACAAACCTTATCTCTGGACCTAATGAAAAACTTTCGCCTACTTACGAAATCCGGATTTGGTGTTTGCCACCGTACGTCCTAAACCTAGCTAGCTTGCTACAACTAGGTCGGTCGTCTCAGGGTTCGGGCTGTTGAAAAAGGGACGGTGCACCGGCTGGAACCAGTACGCCCTCGGCCTCATCTGCCAACAAGATGAAACAGTGCCCGTCGTACTACTGCCCAGTACTCAGTACTCACACACGTTAATTGGAAGGAATGAGAGGAGGAAGAAGGAAGCTGCAGCCTGAAGCTAGCTCTCGATCGCCTGCCTGGCCGGGGCCCGGCGGGTCGGAGCCCGCCCTGTACGTTGGACCGCGCGGCGGCGGGTGGAACGCAACAGCTTAGCTAGCTCCTACGACGACTACTTTTTTTTCTGGGACACGGCGGTGCAGTGGCACTGGCGCGGCGCGGCGCGGCGCAAACTCTTGTTCTGCCGGGGCGTACGTACGGACAGGCGGGTGGCGCGTCGCTGGCTGGCGGTGGCTGCTCTTTTGCGGCTACTTTCGTGCGCTGGCTACTGGGAGAGGGGAGCCGGGGTCGCTGTACCATTTGAGTTGTGACTGATTGATCACTCTCGTTTTTTTTAAGGATTGTGACGCGGTTTAACTTTAACCTCATTAGATACTCGCTCCGTTTCATATTATAAGTCGTTTGACTTTTTTATATTTTTTTAAAATTTGATTAAGTTTGTAGCAATATACAATAACATTTTCAATAAAAACAAATATTGTAATGTAAAATTTAATAAAACTAATTTTGTGTCGTAAATGTTGCTAATTTTTCTATAAACTTGATCAAACCTAAAGAATTTTGACTAAAAAAAGTCAAACGACTTATAATATAAAACGGATGAAGTATTTAGCTATGATATTAGGAGCTAGCTAGCGCTGATGCCCGGCCATGCGCACATTTGCACAGCTTAGATATATAAAAAAAATTATACTAATTAAGATTGTATTGCATTTTTAGATCACTACTAATTAAAAAACACCTTTAATTAAAGTACCGGTTGGGAAGGCCCATCAATACCCATTTTCAAACCAACACTACCCCTATAGACATCATTAGATCATTAGTGCCGGTTTTCTAAACCAGGCACTAATTCAGCTCCCCAAGCCCCTCTCCTCCCCCTAACAAATTGTACAAACCGGTGCCCACAAATCAATCACAAAGCGAAACACAAAATTAGTAGTTATATTCATGGATGAATCAATAACTGAATCGCATATTCATGGATGAACCAATCAACAAATCACAAAACACATAAAGGGGGACCTAGTGGTCTCCGCCGTTGAGCTCGTGGATCTGGTGGCCTTAGGCAAGAGGGGGATGGGGAGTTGTTGCCTACTAGGGAGAGGATCTAAGCTCATTGTTATCGTGGAGCTGCCATGGTCGTGCCGCTTCTCCTGCCCAATGTCGTCGCAACTAAGTTCGTATTGGTTGGACTTGGCCACCCCCAAGCTTGTGGAGCTTGAATTGTGGCGTGAGCTCGACGACAGGGCCAGCGGAAGGCACTATAATAGCCATATGACCTGAAAAGACGATGAACCGCTAGCTAGCATCATAGAGGAGAAGAGGCGAGGAAGAGGCGGTGTACCAGTGGTACCGGAGGAGGCTGCCGCTGCAAGGGAGAGATGTCGGTGAGGAGATAGCGAGAGAACAGAGGGACGGGTAGAGAGAGAGCAAGATAGAGGGAGAGCGAGATAGTGGGAGACTTAATATCGTTGCATTAGGGAGTGAGATTAGTCAAGCCACTCGGCTCGACTCGGCTCGGGGTAAGCCATTGGTGTTGGTTTCTCTCAAAAACTTGTAGTAATAATTGTTTAATTGTGTCGGTTCGCCTAAATAACCAACACTAAAATATTTAGTGCTAGCACTGATGTGGAGACATGAGTGTCGGTGCTTCTTTTCCTAATGCATGCACGGTGTTTGTATGGGTGGGAAACCCTATTAGTGTCGGTTTTTGGCTAAACAATGCGGATAGGGTGTCCTAGATGCAGAGTTATGTAGTATTGTATGGACTTTTTGTTACTATTTATTTTTTTCTTTATTTTAGTAATCTAGTTATTTAAGTTAGGAATTTGTATTTAAATCAAATTTCTACTCCTATATTATTTTATTCTGAATTTTTACACATTATTATTATTATTATTATTATTATTATATTTTTATTTTCTTCTGAATTATTTTGGGTGTTTGAGTTTAGAAATTGTATTTGGAATTGAACTGCTAGTTTATTTATTTTTATTCTCAATTTTAGTCAATCTCATATTGTCTTTTATGTGGACCGTTTATTTTGTATTTTGTATTTTTTTTCTTTTATCTGTGAGCGCGGCGCACATTTGACTTATCCTCGGGAAAAGAAAAACAGAAAGCGATGGTATAATTTCAACAACACTATACATAAACAGTGTTGATTATAGCTATTAAAATGCTCAAGTCGTACTGCCTTTTGTTTATCAACCAACAATATTTGTTTGTAATTGCACCACTTCTTTTGTTTATCGTTGAGGGGGGGGGGGGGGGGGGGGGGGAATCTGAAAGTTGAGGCTAGCTGGTGATAAATCTGGGAAAAGCCCCGACCACACTGAACAGATGTCCAAACCGCGGAATGTCGTAGGCAGGCAGGCCCCGGGCGCACTGAGCGACCCAGGATGCATGTGATGCCTCTACAGTAGCTGTCGCCGGGCCATTAATGGTGTGGGGCTGGGGTAGTACGTACGTCGAGCCTTTTTCCACACACACAAAAAGATGAAGAAAACCCCTTGCAAGGTGAGCCAACAAGGTTGAGGCCCCACCTGCAACAAACCAGCAAGTCCAGTCACCTGCATAGTACATTATACTACGTAGTTGGAGTATATCAAAATACTACTACATAGACATACGCAACGTACTACGTACATGCACTTAACTACTAGTCTAAGTTAGCCCGTCAGCTAATAATCAGGTATATATCCTGCACATTTTTATTTTTATTATTATAAAAATTAAAGATGTTTTTATCAAAATTTTGGTATGCCATTCGTCTTTAAGTTGGTTGGTTATACGTCGTCCGTATTCGATTTAACGTGAGTTTTGAATAACTATTATATACCTCTTTCCGACTCAACCCCTCCTCCTTCAACCCCAACCTAATCGACCCACACCATCCCACCATCCCATCCCGTGTCCCTCATTCTCTGATCGACGTCTTTTCTTCTCTTACTTTTTTGTTTTTTTCTTTTTCTTTCCTACCAATCATCTTGATCCTCTCTCTTTCTAATCACCTCTCTTTCTCTTCCTTTTCTCTTTTTTTTTCTTTTTTTCTCTTCTCATAAATATTTTTCTTTTAAAATTATCGTTGTTTAAGGTGTGTATGCGACAAAATTGTTGCTGTGAAAATGCTTTTCCTACAGTGAAAAAACTTTCACTAATTGAATAATCAAAATTTCAATCTTTGGTCGGTATACATATGCATCAACTTATGACATATCCACCCGATCGGTTTATGAGGCTATGAAATGATGTATATAAGAGATTCTTCATGTGATGACGCATGAATCGAGTGCAACCGGGTTCAATGTTATATATTATTTCTGACTTTGTTTTGTCATTGCTTTGTTTGTCTTATTTCAATTTGTCGTTTAAATTGGCAAAGTTTTTATCAATCGTGAAAATTGTTTTCACTTGTTGCAACGCACATGTATTTTTGTTAGTCTTGAATAAAATTAAAGATCGAGCAGGACTTCACTGAGCTGTTGGCGTGTTGTTCTCTTGGTCGTGAAATATACTCTCTCTGTTTCATAAAAAACATAACTAATATGATATATGACACGTCCTAATAATAGGAATCTAGATAGACCTTGATTTTAGTTGTTTGCTTGTTGGGTTATTGGCAGCACACAGATCTTAAATTTTACAACCTAATTTTAGAGTTGATTTTGAGAGCTCTAATTTTATAGTTGATTTTGAGAGGGGGTTTTCCATTGTAGTTTATTTTTCAAAATTAGATTTGGAAACGTTAAGAACAGAAGTACTGTTTTTTTAAAAAAAATTAAAACATTATCACGCAGGGGTAGCTTAATTAGGAACGATAGAAGTCTAGTCTACTCCTAATATTAGGTAGTAAGTACGTAGTATTAAGGTCATCTGTGACACTATACCATGTGCTGCTTGCTGATCATGTGACGTACCTGCAAGCCGAAAGTGATGAACTGAGTGCCAGGAACGACACTGAAGTGACCAGCAATATAATGACTGAGCGAGCGAGCGAGCTAGCTAGCCCTACGCAAAATTAAGGAGAATCATATCGATGTGCAGCTCCCGCGAATCGCGCGCTCGTCTCCACTCAGGTCTCATGCAGGCACTCACATCTCGCGCCCTTTTGCCCCCAAGAATTAATCCGCTACTGGACCAGCCACCACGCGACGTACGACGCGCCACACGTACGCCACGAGCACGAGGGATCCCTCCGCGCCCACAGATCGATCGAGACGCCGGCCGCCGGACGCCATGCACACGGCCGGAGACGGAGGCACGCACAGGCATTATGTGATTATTATGTCCCAAGATATAATAGCAGTCGTCAAGTAATAGCAACCATGCATATATATGGTCCCGTCCCGTCTATCACGTGCCACTGTTCAAGTGTGCTTCGCTGATTGATCGACCCATCGACGTGTTCTGCAGGTCTCCCTGGCCCTCTTGCTCACTTTGCTTGGATCTCGATCTCTATATATACAAACTCCTCCCATTTTCGATCGATCGTACGTCCATCTTATCTTGTCATGGATCACCATATTTGACACACCCTCTCTCCTCCTCCCTGCCACCAACTAGGCCGGCCGGCCACCACCCACCCGACAATGACTGATTGACACACCAAGTATGCACCCTACTCCTGTTCCTCCTCCTCCCTCAATGCTGATGCCTCAACCATCCCTACCTCTAAATTTAACTTCCCGGTCCTCCTCATCAGTCATCTCGTCCCTACCCTGCGTACACACCTACTCCTCTCAGCTCGTATCCAAGGACGAATCTAACGTGAGTGCTGAGGGGACTCGAGTTTCTCCTACCCTGCTAGATCATCATTGATAGAAGGAGAGAGAGGAGGGAGAAGAAAAGGGAGAGGAGAAAAAGTAAGAGAGGTTGGAGAAAAAAAAAGATGAGTTCCTCCTCTAATCTTGTCCAGTATCCGTCCCTGCTCGTACCCCTAACACCAAAAACCCTAATCTAGTGAGTCCACTGCATGCCATTTTCATCCTTTTAACGTCAGAAGAATGAGACCATCACTCGAGTTAATCGAAGCAAATCCATATTGACGATATTTTCTACAAGTAAAAGTACTTTTATCATGAGCCTAGCTAATACTCTCTCCATTCTAAAACTTAGTTATTATTTTTTAAGTTGTTTAACAAATACTCAGGTTAAGGATGGATTCCCCTCAGCTCCCAAGCACCTGATTGTCTAAAATTCGTACATCATAACCCGTGATAAAAATTACTTATATTGTAGTACGAATTGTGTTTATCCTCATTTCAATTTTACTGGCACATAGTATGACGGCACATGCTTTTAGCGGTACATAATTTGTCGATGAATTCACATATGTTTGGCGGTACACATCTGCCGGCAATTCTCACTCATGCTGTAGTGAAATGCTAATAGTTTGGAACTGAGGAGTAAAATCTAAAAAAATACAGTTGCTTTGATTTTAAATTTAAGTTTTATACATATGCGCAAGAAATTAACTAAGTAGACCAAATAACTTTATTGCTAGCTCTTCACTCTTATAGCATATCAAAAAAGATATATAATTTATTCGTAAGAGGGGTAGCATCTATTTTAGAAGGGACAACATGAAAAAAAAGGATAAAAAGTAGGGAAAAAAACATAATACCATTGGAGTACGCTCCGACCAAAACATACGTACTCGGTGATCTGCATGCTTATCTTAGGGCCTTAGTCTGACAATAATACCATTGATTAGGTCACAGAGACGGTTAAGCATTAAACGACCCTGTCTGAAGCGTCTCTCTCTCTCAGTAGGGCCTATATATGTGGGACACATGCATACAACATTTGCTTCCCTCTGTCTGTATAGTACTATTGTTTGTATATGTCTCGCCGGATAGTATCGCCTCTTGTGTGTTTCTCCTAATTTTAGTCTAGCAGACTCTAGGATGCTAGCTCTAGTTTGTACTGCTAAATGGTTGTTTGCTTTTGCTGGTGAAAAACGTAAGGTATCTTTAGGGTGTTCACAGTGTGGGTATGTGGCATTCAGCCTCGCTGTGACACGTAGGAGAAAAGCGGACCTGTCTGTGCGAGCCGGACCCCTTCAGTAGGGCGCGCATGCCCCATCTGCGTCCGAGGCCACACGACGCGAGACATGCCTCCGCGCCATTTCAGATTGCTTTGGCTCAGCCTGCGCTGTGTGAGCTGTGGCTTAACTAGTCTTTGGGCCTACATGGCAGCTAGAGAAACTCAATAGCGTTGCTTGCACTGCTGTTGCACTTAGTAGCTCTATGTATGGAGAAAAAATATATACTGTAAACCACGTATAGACAGTAGAAATATGAAATTAAACTATCATACGATACAACCATGTCAAAAAATTTTTTTTACTCATGGTTAAATCTAAAAGTAAAAATTTTACTCATGATGACGTGAATAAATCTCAGACATCCATTTCTACGTCCTAACATTTGTTCTTGTGATGCTGTGATCCCCAGTGTTTTATTTTCTATTTAATATCCCCATGCATGTAATCCCCCTTTAGGACCTCCGTGCTTGTAGAGACGAAACTCTCCGGATATAAGCATTTTTTAATTAATATATTCAGATGGGCCATCCTCTAATACATGCACAAATCCGAAAGTTTGTAGAGACGAAACTCTTCCGGTATAAGCATCTTTGAAGTAATATATTCAGATGCGCAATCCTCAATACACGCACAAATCCAAAAGTGTGTGTCCTTTTAACACACATGCTTAAGACATGGAGGACCATGACCAGTTTATAAACCATACGGATATTTAATCAGACCATGTACTCTTTTCTTCCTTTAATTTTCAGTGCTCTGTCATTCGAGAAAATTCACTACTGGGATATTTATCTGTGGGGTCAAACCTACAATGACAAGAGGAAATACTGTATTCCCATATGAAAATCTGTAAAGATATATACTGTATTGTAAAGATGATAGCATCTCGATCGCCTGAAAACAGTAGGAAAACGATTGAAAAAAAATATCTTTGTACCGACACAATTCTTAAATTTCCTTGTTCCTCAATTACGGCATAGAGCACGACATTACACTGCACACTGAGTCCGACGTGTAGACAGAAACTCCAGATAATTAAGGCCGCAAGATGCACGGAAATGATATGATCAGTGGCGCCATATCCATCGATCGACCAAATATTTCAGTTCTGTCCTAACTTTAATAAATCCAAGCTCTCGTGTGATTGGCGATCGGTCAGAATGGCCCAACCGTTCAATTAATCGATCGAAACTAGCGCATAAATGCTGCAGTGCGATTAATTAGCTAGGTCGCTGTTAACTGATTGTTGGCCCAACAAAGAAAATTAATAAAATATAGCGTACGGCAAATTCATATAATATATAAATTTATGACTGAATATAAAAGTGAATTAATGGACGTACGACAATAAAAAATATTCACATGCACCGTCCTTTCTTCGATGGTACAAGGATATCAGATCGAACTAATTAACCTGTCTCGTCTGCGTGCCCACTAACCTTTTTCTTTCTTTTTGACGTGATATATATGACTACTCCTTCATCTGACGTGTGTTGCTAATTTCTTAATATTATCTGATTTAGTCCTGCTGTTTCTAATGATAGGAAGGGAATTAACGTGACCGTACGTACCAGCAGCAACGCTTTCAATGTACAGAACATGTCTCAATCGGTATACGTTGCGAACAAAGAAAAACATCCAGAGAAATTCTTAACCACAAAATATACATTACGTGATAAAATGGATTATCGTGCTTCTATTTTTTCATAAATAATTGTAATTCCGATGCTCATAGCTCACACAGACACATACATCACACTTTCGTTACCACAAGAACACTCTTGCATACCTATTCAGTTGGTTTACACATGATTAAAATATGATCGACCTCTCCAGAATGCAAGCATATATGCGCATACGCACTAACACAGGTGCACATGTGGAAATTATCCAGTCACAGACTTTAGCCGCACAACCTAAATATCTAGTCACGGATTTTAGCCGCCTGTGGAAATTATGCAACATTTTCACATGCCTTTTTGTTAGAGGTGGTGGGCTCAGATCAATTTCTTATATTTTAGTCGCCTGTAACAATTGTTTTTATAGCAGTGTCAGGTTATTGAATGCTTGTTTAAGTATCTATTCTCTATTGATTCAATGCAGTGCATAGTTTGAACATAAAAGAGCCTAAGGATATGCATGTACTTCAAGTTGAACCTCACATCCAAAGAAGATAAAATATTGAAAACATATAGGCCTAAATACAGTAATGTTACCACAAGATAAGTGCATAAATGTTTTTGAAACTAGGTCTAAATTATATCTATTATATTACTAAGAGAGGTCAAAAAGGAGTCACCAAATTTGCTCCAAAGGCCCCACATTAATCGAAAAAAAGAAAACTATTGGCCATCGGATTATGATAAACCCAAATTATAACGGTGTAGACTAATCTCGTATTTATATAGAAAATAAAAACATAAGAAATTTTTATATGCAAATTAAACAATTGTATTTATTTTATATAGTCACACACAAAATACAAACTGAATATATGGAAACGTAAGCAATGGTAGTATAAAAATACAAATGTAATTATATATAAACATAGGCTGGAGTTACATATATATCAAATTTAAGGCCTCCTTTGAAACACAGATCGAGAAAACATATGAATAGAAAAAACATAAAAATAGAATGTCATACTCATTGAATTTCTATGAGATTTTGAAACACATGAAAATTTTAAAACTGTCGTTTGATTAGCAGACATGAAAAAGGTAGAAATTCTAGACACATGAAGAGAAAAACATAAGGTGAGACCTCATACTTATTTTCCTCCAAAATTGCTTTAGAATGATCCATTCCATATGAATATCAAAGGAATGAGTAGGAAATAATTCTTTGCTTCAAAGGGCTCCATAGGATAAAATCCTCTAGGATTTCCTATGGTTTTTCCTTTGTTTCAAAGGGGGGGGCGTCTAATTATATTTTAGAAGTCTAGCTCCGTACAATACTTTTTTAAATTTGCTTGTTTAAATTAATCAATAATAGAAACTTTGGACAAAAAAGCTCCCTCCTTTTCACAAAATATACAATTCAAGCATTCAAATTTTATCTCACAAAGATTGCAATTCTAGAGTACTATTTTTTCCTCCAGCCTCCACTCATTCAAATTTCTCCTATCTCTTACCCTAACTACCCCCGCTCTCTACAACTCCTCATTTAACGAGAGACATCTAAGTCATTTTCATTTTGTACTAATTTCTTTAAATGTTGTAATTGCTTTTTTAATAGACCGGAAGTAATATAATATATATTAGCGTGGGGATGAATTTCTGTTGTGGGACCGAAGAAATAATATTTTTTTTCTTCAGGAACAGCAATTCCCTACTCCACAACAACTATTGTTCCCTTCCATTATTGGCCCCCTTTTCTCATCTGCATTACTGGCCGGCCACTGTATCTAGATTTCAAGTGCAAACCACACCCTCTCTCTCTCTCCTCTCTCCCCTTCTCTCACACACACTCCGATCCAGGATTGGAAGACAATCCTATAGACGACTAGATTAGTGCCCCTTCTTCCCCTCCCTGCCCTTTAATCCCCCTCACTAGTAGATAATTAGGGATTGATTAGCTTGGAGATAAGTACACCCATGGAGCACCAGCTTCCTCTTCTTGCACCTGACTCTAAGGCTGCCACGTCGTCTCCGTTGTGCCTCACCTTGGACAACCCAACCTCCACATCCACCTCGCCGGCGCCGGCGCTGCCGCCGGCGCCATCGCCGGCAGCCGCCTTGGAACCTTCTAGACAATCTTTCCATGAGAGGGAAACGGATGCAATCAAAGCCAAGATCATGTCGCACCCCCTCTATCCGGCTCTCCTCAGAGCCTTCATAGATTGCCAGAAGGTAAACTATACTAATTCACATCCCAAGTACACATGCATGTAATTAATATAATTCATGGCAATTGTTCCCTCTCTTTCCAATTCTTTTTCTTCCCTTCTTCTTTTTGAATTTATGTGTGTGGAACTGGTCTTGATTTTGTGAAACCTAAGGTCGGAGCTCCGCCAGAGGTCGTCGGCCGGCTTTCCGCCCTCGCCGGCGAGCTCGACTCGCGTGCAGAAGACAGGCACCAACAAGTGCAGTCGTCTGACCCGGAGCTCGACGAGTTTATGGTAATAATGATAAGCAGATGAAGATCTCTAGAACTCTCAATGGTCAGATTAAGCCAGTTATGGAGTTCTACTGAACAAAAAAAATGCAAAATTCACCATTAACTAGTAGTACTGTTTAATTTACAACGCCTTATTTCACAAGAAGAAGGGGTTAAATTTGCGCATATATTCGTGAGCAGGATACCTACATTGATATGCTGGTGAGCTACAGGCAGGAACTGACAAGACCAATTCAAGAGGCCGACCAGTTCTTCAGAAACATGGAGGCGCAGATCGACTCATTTACACTAGGTGATTATGCTTGCACTTGAACTGTTTTTTTCTCTTCTTTTCTTTTCCTTTTCTTTTTCAGAGATGTGCAGTTTCTGAAAAGGATATATCCTGTTGCTGAGCAGGCATCCTAGTACATGTTAATTTGTTTGTCAGTTCAGAAAACGAACACGCTATAGTGCAGCCTATGTAGCATGCCGTGTGAGCTGTTATCTGTGCACATATTTTGAAATGGTTTTCAAATAAAAAAGGAACATAATGCATATTTTGTACCGCGATTCAGGTGGGCTATGAAATAATAAAGTGAACAGTTATGCCACTTATGATGTTCAAATCGATCTTATCCCTTGATAAATTCTAAGCGATATAGGACATGTTTGAGAGAGTTTCTGGTAGCTGCCCTTTTTCCAGAATCAGAAGCTCCTCCAAACAATTCAGCTTCTTCCGATTCTCCAAACAATTCTGAGAAGCTACAGTTGTAGAATCCAAAAAATAAACTCCCAGCTTCTTTCGATTATTAAAAGCTGGATAGCAACCAGCTACTTTTTCTAATCTTAGGCTTTGTTCGAGAGCTCTATAAAGAGCTGATAAAGATAAAACTTTTCGTGGCACGCTTTTCAAACTTCCAAACGGTGCGTTTCGTGAGAAAATTTTTAATATGAAAGTTGCTCTAAAATGTCAGATTAATCCATTTTTCAAGTTTGCTATAATTAAAACTCAATTAATCGCACGTTAATGTTACCTCGTTTTACGTGAAACACTTTATTTTATCTTTATCTTCATCTTCAGGAGATTCAAACAGGGCCTAAAGCTTCACAAACAGGTCCATAGAATAGTTGTAACGACATATAAGCCATGCAGGCATGCATGCACCTTTTTGTCATAGAAATGCTTAGCAAATTAATTATGCTAGGGCATTTATTTGGGCTTTGGAATGCAGAGTCCAGAGAATCCCAGAGCAACCATTCCTATAACTACCACGAAAAAAAATATTTTTTCCAACGAATCGATGTCCCATGAAATTATTAAGCATATATATATATATATATATATATATATATATATATATATATATATATATATTNATATATTCTCCTTTTGCAAGCCAATTAGGCTGTGATCTTCCTCCACCTTTTCCAACTCATATTTCCTCATTTTTCGCGCGCACGTTTCTTAAACTGCTAAACGGTGTTTTTTTTTGAAAAATTTTCTGTACGAAAGTTGTTTTAAAAAATCATATCAATCCATTTTTTAAAAAATAAATTAATATTTAATTAATTATGTGCTAAATTATTTTGTTTTGTATGTCGGAGGAATTAGTTTGCATCCCCATTAACAAACTCAGGCTTAAGAGATCTCCCAAGACAAACGCATGTTTTAATTTTCTTGAACCGCTTGCATGAATGGCTAGACGTACGGCTCCTCTAGGACTCCTGCCACAAATATAACCCTTGCTACAAAAAAAGGAGGCTAAATTCTTAAATGATCGAATCCCCTTTTAATTAATTTACTTGCTGCTTCTCTGGCTCGCATGTGGATCAGTGCCCAGGAAATGGGGCCAAAACGATGCTGCAGTAATACACAGTATGACCTGACGATTCTTGCGTGAGTTGCAACATCTTCAGCTATTTCTCTCTGAATTAGCAGCAGCATACCTGCAGCACTGCTGCTGCATACTCCATCAGATAAAAAAGTCCTAGGAACACATCTGCAGAGAAAGTAAATTAAGGACGCATCGATCACGACCTCACGAGTTCACAGCTGGCTAGCTCTGGACTCATGTCATGCATGCGTATCATTAATCTCCAAATTAATGAGTGATCTGTGCATGCGTTTACATATATACATGGATGCATGCATATGCATAGCCGGCCATATGTACATTGATCAGCACACACGCACATATATGCAGCCATGAGAGATATTCAGAGATAGATCGACGTACGAGCTAGCACTGTGCACGTTGCCGGCCAGCATATGTGTCTGCACTGGCATGTGAATCCCTGATGGAGATGTTCGCTGCCCGTGCTGTCTCGTGTGTCTGGGCGGCCGGCCGGTCATTAGCTAGCTTTGCGTGTGATTACTATTGGATCGCATTTGATAAGCCTTGCATATTGCATGGTGATGAATGGGCGCTGCAGGCTGGTGGGGGAGTCACTGACTCAGCTCTCTTTGGATTGTTTATGTACTAGTGTTCAGTACTCCTAATTTGGTGGTAATGGCATGCAGTTCATCTACGTAGTATATTGCTTATACATCTGGCATTCAGAAAAAAAGGATTTTAATTTCTGGGGAATGCCGTATATAACTGAATTGAAGTTGGTATGTAGCTAGTTAATTAATGTTTGGATTTACAGTGGTCATGCATGCATGCTTCAAGATCAGTTAAACTAAACCTCACATTTCTCCAAGGCTCTAACAGCTAGGGCTCCCCAAAATCAACATCACAGTATGTGCTATAATGTGCTGCTAGCATCTTATATATTTGCTATAGCTAATGAAAAGGTCCACGCCCTAGCTGACGATCATTCTGGGAAAAAGAATTAGCACAGTATCGTGGTAACCAAGCATAACTCCAAAATATCGAACACATCTAGCTAGCAAACTTTTATGTTTTCTAAAACAATAAATCTTGCTACAAGTTTACAGTAAACAGCTAGTCCATGTTTTATTCGAGATACGAATATGTCATCAAATCATTCACAATAATCTGAGGGCATCCGCATTGTAATTCAACAATGTTAATGTGTACAAAATGCATATATGCGACAAAGAGACATGCATGTAGAAGCACAGGTGATATATATTACAGATCAAAGTTCAGATACTATATCTGACATATTAATTATGTTGTTGGGGAATGCTCTTATGTGTAGTGAAAACAGAATTCACATGGAAAACATATTAAAAACCAATTGTTTTAAGCACAAAATCCACAAAACTGTTAAATTGAGTACATAATCTAGGCATACACTAACTTAAAATTTAAGACTAAACTTAAAACTAGTTAATTAGGAGAAGAGATATTAAAGAAATTTATGTGATTAGTACATTTGTCATTTTTATGATCCGTTTAAGTTATATTATGTTAGTAAATTCCCCTTATTGTTTCCATGAACACTGATTGAATTTGAGCTCTAAGTTTGCAATAAAGGATGGTTGCTAAATTAAGAATTAAGTTCAATAAAGGATGGTTTCCATTAAGTGTTATTTTCATGTTCATATATTTCGTGTTCATGTTACATTATATGGTTAGACATCCAGGGGTCACCATATATACCAATTGCATGTCCATTATATATGATATAGCAGAGATTCTATGTTGAAAACAAACTTCAAGTGTGATTTGATGTGCCTAATTATTTACCCATACTTGCCCTCATCGCAATAAGGAGATGTTTTTTCCCACAAGAGAATGTCCCTTATTTTTTGCACCACAAAAAAATGAGAATATAGATCAACATATAATATATCACTTCACAAATACGAACGGTTTGAATTTGACTTATACAAGTAGAGAAAAAACAAATCGAATGTGAATAGTACATGTACTAGCTCAGTTTTTTTTTCAATTTATATATAAGTCAAATTTAAACTTGCAAGTTTTTATATATGTTATGAATATTTTTATACCTAATTAAATGAACTGTAAGAAACGAGAAACGAGGATATATCAAAAAAGATTTTCCCCTCATCGCAAATACATTACATGCAGATGACAACGGCTCAGAAGGTGGCAATTCCTCCGAAGACGAGCAAGAGGCCGCCGGCGGCGACATGGCCAGCTTGCCGGAGATCACCAGCCCCTGCGCGGAGGACAAGGAGCTGAAGAGCCACCTCCTGAACAAGTACAGCGGCTACCTGAGCAGCCTATGGAGGGAGCTCTCCAAGAAGAAGAAGAAAGGCAAGCTGCCCAGGGACGCTCGCCAGAAGCTCCTCCACTGGTGGCAGCTTCACTACCGATGGCCCTACCCATCGGTACGACGACGACGATGATCTTGCTTAATTTTGATCTATGTAAGAAGAAGATGGCTGATCAAATGCGGCTTCTGTGGCGTGGTGCAGGAGCTGGAGAAGGCGGCGCTGGCGGAGTCGACGGGGCTGGACGCGAAGCAGATCAACAACTGGTTCATCAACCAGCGGAAGCGCCACTGGAAGCCGACGCCGCCGGCCATGGAGTACAGGTCGTTGCAGCCGGCCGCCGCCAGCTACGGCGCCGGCGCCGGTGCTTCCACGAGCGGCGGCTCGTCGGCCGCCGTCCGCGACATGGAAGGGCAGCACTTCACCGGAGGGGGCGCCTACCCCCGCGGTGGCCCGTGATCGATCGATCGATCGATGGCGGCCGCGTTCATGTTTCATCGATCAGTACATGCATTGGTGTGGGTTTGGTGTGCTCATAATAGCATAACGATTTGGTCTCATACATATATATATACACATATGCATATAGATGCATCTAGCTAATGCCAGAGTTAATTAAATTAGTTATAAGGGAGGATGTAACAATGGAAATGTTTCACTAGCTAACGCACACATATATGATTCAGTCATATAATATCCACTATATATATATGCATGGTAATGGCATACGCATCTATAAATTATACAGATTTTTGGTGCCGTTGTAATTGATATACCTAATTTCAAACGGTGTATGTGTGTTATAATGCATTAATGCTTAGGATTGGTTTTAACTGATGTCTCATGTCAGAGGAGTGCAGTGTGATGGTATTTTATCTGTTTTTGTTTGTGTGTAGGGTATATCTACGAATATTGGTCATGTCCTTCAGGGAAAGACTGCTATTGTAGTGGGGTGCCAATGCAACCGCCAAAAGTTTGACCTTTATCTGCGAAGTTGTCTCCCAATGATATTATGCTAGAACTGGTTATTCGGCGATCTCAAGGTGTGTAAGGAAAACGTTTATTCATGCATATATGTATGCAAGGAAAATGTTTATTCTAAAACCCCAAACTTTCATGAAACATTAAAAATCAAACACCTGAACTTCATAGGGCTCTTATTCCCAATGGGTGTGTCCATGGTAATCAATATTGCTCCTGTCACATAGGAGTAGGATCTATATATTATATTATTAAGACAGCCTTAAAATTTAAAAAATACCACGTTTGTTGTGAAGGTTAGAAACTCTCACATGAATTGAAGAAAAAGAAAAATATCTTAACCGTTAGATCATGGTGGGTCCATATTATAACAGTATAGATTGATTGATATAGTCATATATACAAAATACAATTATATCTATAGAAATAGAAGGTAAAAGTTGTATATGAAATCTAAGCCTATAGAATTAATACTAGAACCTAAGAGACCTTATAGAAATAGAAGCTAAGAGTAGTATATGAAATTCAAATATACTTCTACATATAATGGTACCTATGAAAATAAAATTTTAGAGCTATCTATTAAATCTAATACTATGTGAAATAGCTCCACACGAAACTGTGCAAGACAATCCCCTAGTTTTATGATGCGACAAAATTAGATAAAAGATAGTAAGGCCCCATTTGAAACAAAGGATTTATGAAGGAATTTTGTTGGATTCAAATCATATTGGGATTTTCCTATTTAGCCCTTTGAAACAGAGGGTTGAAGCTTTACAAATTATATATATATAATTCCTAAGAAATGGCTCAATGTATGTAGATTTTGAAGGAAAGTTAACAAGAAGTCTAATCTCTTAATTGGATAATTTCTGGATCTATCTTTCTCCTCCGATTTCTATGTTTTCCATGCGGTCTATTCAAACAATTATTCATGTGTTTTTTCTTTATTTTACAATTCTCTATTTTACACTTGCATTCATGTCAAAATAATGGTCCTTTTTACTACTCATCCGTTTTCTCAGTCTTGTGTGTTTCAAAGGAGCCCTGAGGTGCTGTCTTTGTATGGGCATAGCTCAAACACAAACCAGAAAGCTAGATATTAAATTGGGGGTGGAATTATCAACGCATTTTTTAAGAAAAATATGACCAACGAAGTAAGAGAAGATGAGAAGGATAGGCTAATATTTACTGTTGGTCCATTTATAGCTAGACATTATGCATTGAGACAATTGTTTCCATGGTTATGTTTACGTGACACAAATGAAGATGGATAATTTTATATAAATTTCACCACGGGGACTGCCCTAACTAGGCATTATCCAACTCCAAACCATCAAAACCACTTCAGAATTTGTTGTAAAACCACCCCTTGCTCTCTCAAGTCTTTAGAGCCTAAATAAATTTTTTGTATGAGCTAACTATACAAAAACTTTACCATAGAAAACAGTTCTGAAAAAGAAATCGTAATTTTACAAGAAAATAAACTGTATTTGCTTCACATTATATTTGTGTAGGTTTTAAGTACTCCTGTGTGCAAGTGCAAAATTTAGCTCATCTGTTGTTGTTTAGCTCAAAGACAACACCGAATATTGAAATTGCATTTTAAGTCGTAAATTATAATTTTACTTCAGAAAAAATATTAGGGTATTATAAACCTAAAGATATTGGCCTATATTTACATGCAAAATATATTCTACTATGGTGTATATCAAATTTATTTTGGCTGTAAATGGACCATAGAGAAAGTGACAATTTTAAACAATTTTTTGAAGTGATTTACTAGTTTCTTTTTTTAAAAAATAGTTTTAGCCTTTCAAAACAACACTGGCCGAGTCAGCAGCATGTCATCCAAAACAACTTTAAATTTAGAATAAAGATAAAAGTGGCATGATAGTGTGGTTCAAGGCAGAATAATAATCACTACTAGAAAACTCATTTTCGGCGTCGTAGGGGTTAAATTTTCGCAGGCGGGTATGGTCTTCGAAGCCAAAATCCCGCCGGCGAAGACAATACCCAGGGTGGAGGGGGCGGTCCACCTGCGAAGATCGATTTTTGCAGGCGGACCATATAAGCGACGCCTGCGAAGATCTATCTTCGCAGGCGGCAGGCGACGTGCGCCTGCGAAGATCGATCTTCGCAGGCGCCGCTTATATGGCCCGCCTGCAAAGATGCCCCTATATAGTCTTCTTCCTCCTCGAGCCCTGTTCATTCTTCCCGAAGTTTCTCTCTTCTAAAGTGACTTAAATATAAGGGGGGAGGTTTTGAACTTCAAATCTTCGGGGGATTTTTCTACGGTGCTTAGATCTACTCATTTCCACACTAGGTATGCAATTTTTTAAGCTTTTAGATCTCAATTTGTGATGGATTTATGCATGCAAAATTATGAAGGAAAAGCTCCATGTTTTTTAATTTACTTTCTTTTGATATGTTGATGTTAGATGTATGTGTAATACTTGATGCCTCTTGTTGTAGTGGTTTAATGTCGTAACATAAATTCTCTTTTTTTTTATTTTGCTATCACATCCACCTCCTAGTTCTAGATCTAGATCTAGATCTTGTCATATATATATGAGAGAGAATAAAATTTCTAATGTCTATTTATTTGGTGCAATCAAAAAATAATTATAGTAGTTTGTAATATGTCGATGATAAGATTTTGTTAGCTTTTCCTAATATACTAATTTGACATGTCTGTGTAAAAAAATGAAATAAACTTTTTTTATTAATTTACAATTAACCTTCAGTTAGTTTTGAATAGCGATATGTTTTTTTCAATAAACCCTGCAAATTTGGTATTAATAGTGCAAATATTTTATGTTTATTTTTTTAGAGATATGGAAAGTCGGGAATGGATGTATCATTGGCCGAGGTTTTTGTTTTCATATAGAGATGAAGTGTCTAAATTTATTGGTATTGCGAAGGCACACGCTGAGAAAAACAATATGAGGAAGATAATTTGTCCATGTGCTGACTGTAAGAATGAAATAGCCTGGAAAGATGCTTATAAAGTGAAGGAGCACTTAGTAACTCGTGGATTTATGGACAAGTACGAAATATGGACACGTCATGGCGAAGAACAAGTGGACGGGCCTGAAAATGTAGTTCCGACACAAGTTGAAGACATGGTGCACGACGATGGTTCTGTTGAGGACAAAATCGATCTAGAGGAAATGTTACATCATGCAGAACCTGAGGTGCTGATGGGGTCGGCTAGAGGTTTAAATAACTTTGAAGCTTTACAGAAGGCAGCTAAGAAAGTTCTGTACGATGAGTCGAAGGGCTGTGACAGTGAGTTCACAACACTACGGTCAGTTCTTAAACTTATGAGGTTAAAGGCGAGACATGGATGGTCTGATACCAGTTTCGACAGTCTTTTAGAACTTCTGCAGAAAATGCTCCCGAGGCCTAACTCACTACCATCCAGCACATATCAAGCGAAGAAACTCATATGCCCCCTTTCACTTTGTGTGGAAAAGATTCATGCGTGCGTTAATCAGCATACTGTACAGGAAAAAGTACGCTTCTTTAGATGAATGTCCAACATGCGGTGCTAGCCGGTACAAATCGAATAGCAATACTGGCCTAGAACCGTCTGACAGAACTGAGGGAACTCAGAGAAAAATCCCGCAGCTTGTGATGTGGTACCTTCCTGTCAAAGACCGCATTAAACGGATATACTCAAATCCGCGAGATGCGGAACTAATGCGTTGGCATGAAGAAGGGCGCAAGAAGGATGGGATGATTCGACGCCCAGCAGATGCTCGTCAATGGATAAACTTTGATGCTCAGTATAGAGAGTTTGCTAAAGACCCACGGAACATTAGGTTTGCCCTGAGTACTGATGGAGTTAATCCTTTTGGAGACATGAGCAGCTCACATAGTACTTGGCCAGTGCTTTTGACTATGTATAATCTTCCTACCTGGCTTTATCAAAAGCGAAAATACGTACTACTCTGTATCCTCATATAGGGACCCCGTTAGCCTGGTATTAATATTGATGTATTTCTTGAACCATTGTTGGAAGATATGGCAGATTTATGGAAAGAGGGATTGAAAGTGTGGGACGAGTGCTTAAGAGAATACTTCACAGTGAAGGCTATCATCTTCGTGACCATTAACGATTATCCAGCAATGTTTTTAGTTTCAGGTCAAATTAAAGGTAAAACAGGATGTGTGATCTGCTTAAATGGAACGTACTATAGGTATCTCTTGGGTTCCAACAAGCTTGTGTGCATGCGGCACCGGCGGTTCCTACGCACAAATCACAGGTACCGCAAGATGAAGGCGGAGTTCGATGGCACTGAAGAGACTGATCCTGCACCAAAACCTACATCGGGGGAAAAAGTGTGTGCAATGACAGAGAAAATTGTTTGCGAATTTGGAAAAGTGACTAAGAAACCATCAAAGGGGAAAAAGCGCAAGAAACCCGAGAAGACTAAGAAACAAGAGGATAGTAAGAAGCAAGATGATAGTACGAAGCCAGATGATAAACTCCCTTCCCCATTCAAGAAGCATTCCATATTCTTTAAGTACCTCCCGTACTGGAAAGATCTGGAGGTTCGGCATGCCATAGACATCATGCATCTAGAGAAGAATGTGTTTGACAACATAGTTGGAACATTGTTGGACATGCCGAAGAAGACTAAAGATGGTCTGCAATCATGGATGGACCTAGTCGAGATGGGAATCAGGGAAGAGTTACACCCTCAAGAAGGAGAGAAGAATGACAAAGTATATCTTCCACCAGCCTGTTTCACACTGACACCTGAGGAGAAGAAGTCATTTTGCAAATCACTCCGCGATGTCAGAGTGCCCATAGGTTTCTCATCAAACATCAGTCGACTAGTTTCCATGAAAGATTTGTCGGTATCTGGTTATAATTCACACGACTGTCATGTCCTGCTCACCGTGTTTCTTGCAATTGCAATAAGGGCCATAAAACTAGAGCATTTAAAGGTTGCTATCACAAGGTTGTGCTACTTTTTCAACGCAGTGTCACAGAAGGTCATTAGTCTCGAAGAGTTAGGAAATCTCCGTACATTCGCACATGAGACACAATGCCAACTTGAGATGTGTTTCCCTCCATCATTTTTTGATATGATGGAGCACCTCATTGTTCACATAGTGCCGCAGATGGTTACGCTTGGCCCATTGTACCTCCATTAAATGTGGTCATACGAGCGTTACATGGCAGTTTTGAAGGGTTACGTCCGAAATCGTGCACATCCAGAGGGATCAATGGTTGAGGATTATAGTACTGAAGAGGTTGTCGAGTGCTGTATCGATTACCTCAAAGATGGATATGCAATTGGAGTACCTGTGCCCCGACACGAGAGCAGATTGAGTGGCAGGGGAACCATAGGAAAGACCATGATCACAAATCATTTCAAGAAGCTCACTTCAGCGTGCTTCATCAGTTTGCTATCGTTGAGCCTTACATCGATCAACATATCAAACTACTACGAGCTAACAATAAGGGTCGCACCATTGAGTGGATAATGAAAGAACACAAGCGTCTCTTCATAGATTGGTTGCGAGACCTAGACTTTCCTGAGGGACAAACTACCGATGAAATAACTATGAAGCGGTTGGCTTGTGGTCCATCAACTACCGTAAATTCTTGGTAGGGATATGACATTAATGGATACTTGTTTAGTACAAGAGCCCGAGATAGTCAGACCTGTACGCAAAATAGCGGTGTCCGTGTGGAGGCAATTGATGAAGCGGGGGAAAAACAATCATACTTCGGGTTTATTGAAGAAATATGGGAAATCGACTATGGGCACACAATGCAATTCTCCAGATTTAAGTGCCAGTGGGTAAAATACCCGAACAAGGTCAATGTTGATAAGTTTGGTCTTACTGTTGTTGACCTTGCGAGTGTGGGTCACAAGGATGACCCTTGGGTACTCGCTAATCGCGTGGCACAAGTGTTTTATGTGAAAGACCCTTCAAATTTGAAGAAAGACATAGTGCTACCAGGAAAACAAAAGATATTGGGAGTGGATGGGGTTGAAGATGTTGAAGATTACAATCAATACGATAGTATGCCACTTTATAATCAGTTTGTACAAAAGATTAAGAATGTCGAGACATCTACTCAGAAGACCGTGAAGCCTTACATGCGCACGGACAGTGTGGGCAAAAATGTTAAAGGGTAATGATTGTTGAGTGGCATGTAAGCATCTAAGAAGTTATTAGTTATGTAATGGTGGTATGTAAGGGGATATGTGTGCTCATATTGCAAATTGACGAACAATTGTACTCAACATTTTGCATATTAGTTTGTACTAATTTTTATGTGCAATTACCATTTGTAGGGTAAAATTTACAGTTTTTTATATTTTAAAAGTTTTTTTAAAAGAGGTTTCAAAATTTAGTAGCAATTTTTTATGTGCACTTACCATTGTTTGAAATTTTTTTAAAAAATTTAAAGTAGTCATATTAATGTTTCAAACATTTAAGTAAGATTTTTCAAACATTTAAGTAAGATTTACATTTGAAAAGTAATAATATTAAGTTTTGTATATTTGTATGTACAATTACCATTTTTATTACAACTACTGTAGACATTTTCAAATTACAAAAATAAATTAAAAAATATTTTGAAATAAATATATTCACCTCTATAACAATCTTCGCAGGCGGACGGACCGCTGCGAAGACTGTTATGCCGAGTAGGGTTTACATCTTCTCAGGCGGACCGTCCGCCTGCGAAGATAGTAAAAACGATCTTCTCAGGCGGACGGCCCGCTTGGCGGACCGCCCGTCTGAGAAGATCGTTTCCCTATATAAGGGCCCGCCCACAGCGCCAAAATTTCTAAGTCCAGGCGGGAACCCTAGAAATTTTGGCGCCGTCAGGCTGCCAAATTTTTTTGCCGCCGCACGCCTCCGCCGTCATCCGGCCCCGCCTGCCTGCAACCATCGCCCTCCGACCGTCGTCCTCTGCCGCTGCTCCACCGCTCCACCGACCGCCTCCGCCGCCGCTCCACCGCTCTGCCACCGCCGCCGCCGACCGTCCACCGCGCGCGAGCTCCACCACTGCGCGCATGCGAGCTCCAACTTAACGCCGCCCGCGCTCCACCGCCGTTGGCCCCTCCACCACCGCCGACCGTCATGCCGCCGGCCGCTCCACCGCCGTCGACCCCTCCACCGCCGCCGACCGTCGTGCCGCCGACAGCTGCACCGCGCCGCCGGCCTCTCCACCGCTGCCAGCCCCTCCACAGCCACCGCCGCCACCTCTCTCTCTTCCTCGCAGTTGCGGTCTCGCGGCCGAACGGCTTCATCGGCCGGTCGTCGTCCATGAGCGAAGACGTCCTCGGCTGAACGACGTCTTCGGCCGGTCGTCGTCCATGGCCGAACCTCGTCGTCGGCCTGTCCTTCGTCGTCCATGGCCGAACCTCGTCGTCGGCCGTTTGTCGTCCACGGACGTGTGTGCATGTGGGTGTTTGTTTTTTATATGTGTGTGCATGTGGCTGTGAGGGGGTTTATATGTGTGTGCATGTGGGTGTGAATGGGAATGAGGGGTGGGTGATATGTGAATGAGGGGTTATATGTTGATTGTGAATGTAAATTTGGGAATGTGGGTGATATGTGAATGAAATTGGGAGGGTATGTTCAATTTTGCAGGATATGTGAATTTGTCAAAAAAAATTTTAATAACATTTGGGAGGGTATGTTCAATTTTTTTTATAACATGTGGAGGATATGGTCACCTTATTAAATTTTTAGCAAATTAGTTTGTACCAATTTAGCAAATTAGTTTGTACTAATTTTAGTTTGTACTAATTTATCAAATTTGTTTGTACTAATTTAGCAAATTAGTTTGTACTAATTTATAACATTTTACAATTATGTACACAAGTTTTTGTTATAACCTTTTTCAATTATGTACACAAGTTTTTAATACACAGTTTCGCAGAGTGTTCATATACAGTTTATTTTTTATGTTAGAAGTTTGAAACGATGGCCGATAGTACTAAAGGGACCGAAGAGAAGGGTTTAGGGGAGGAAGAGCCGTCCCTTCCTATTGTGGTTGCTCCGGAACCAACGGTCCCATTGGAAGATAGTTCTGACAGCGATGTAGCTGACGATGAGTACTCGGCGCCAAGCGATCCTTGTCCATGCCCAAGCCCGAAGAGAAGGAGAAAGGGTGACGGTGAAGAAGGCGACAAGGACTACATTCCCCCTAAAGAAGGGGTAAGTAAACTTAATATGTAAACTGTTCACCGTGATAACTATTAGCCCGAGCTAATTCGAAACTTTGATATATACCTTCTCGTAGGAAACAGCGCCATGGCGATCAAAACGGCAGCCGAAGAAAAAAGATCCGTCGAAAGACGTCGAGGTCCCAGCTAACACAACCGGCTCAAAGAAAAGCGAACGGTCAGCAAAGGCGAAGAAAAGGAGGGGCGAGAGAAGCGTGAATAGAAAGGATGAGGGGTTCCATGTTGTTACCCATGTTTCGCCAAAAGGAGAGCCGCTCGCCCCTAAGACGGCACGTGCGAAATTCAGTTCACAGTGTGGCATAATAGTAAGGGAAAAGATCCCCATCACGGTCAAGGACTGGGATCATGTATCGAATGGGGATAAGGAAGTCCTATGGAAAGAGTTGAAGAAAATCTTCCAGTTCCCAGATGGATCAGAGGCAGCAGTGAGGAATTGTGCACTGCAAACAATGGCCAAGTCTTGGCGTGGTTGGAAAACCACCTTGAACAAGAAATTTGTGAAGATGGGACGTACACCGTTTTCGACGTATGCCAACATAACCCCGAATTAGTGGGACGACTTTCTGACGTTGAAGAACTCCCCAGAAGAAATTGAAAGGAGCCATAAGTTTTCAGAGTTGGCCAAGAAGAACAAATTTCCTCATCGGTTAGGCTCCGCGGGATACGCACCAAAGGTGGAGCAGTGGACAAAAGAGGAGGAGGATATGAGGAAGGCGGGGCTTCCGGTACCAATGGAGGAATGGACACAGAGATCAAGGAACTGGGTAAGAGCTAGACCTCCGAAGATCACGGATGAAGGCAAAGTATCGTTTGAAGATCCGAAGCTGCAGGGTGTTGTCGATAAAATAGAGAATTTATCTAGTTCACAGAAGAAAGGATTTTTCAAGCCTAAGAGGGAGAAAGATGTGCTAAGTACGACGCTGGTACTCCTGAGCATGGGGGCAGGGTTCGAGGTGTGTCGTCCAAGATGAGTTGGAAGGAAGGGTTCAAACATGGCCCCCACAAGAAGCGTGAAGCGTACAAGGATAAACTTAGAGACGAAGGGGCTGCGGATTTTGAAAGGCAAATGATGGATTTCTGCGTCAAGCACATGCTTTTGCCTCCTCCTAAAACCAAAGAACCAGAGCCAGATTACCCCTTCGATGACCTCAAGGAGAATACACCCTGCAGATTGCACGTTCCCATTGGACGCTCCGGGAAAACTCTTGAGGCCGCTACAGCCATTGCACGTACCTATTGGCCGGTAATACTCCACTCACTTAATATATTTCGATTGTTTCACTAATTGAAAATTTTAACTATTTTTTTCTATGATATGTCCTGAAGTGTCACAAGCAACCTAGAAGAACTGTCCTTTGCGGGTATTACGCGTGCGAATTCCTTAGGGTTAATGGGAGGTACAGGACTAACGCAAAGGATGTAAGTCTCTATACTATGTACTAGACAACTTCACATATTTATGGTACTAATATATTGTTTATCTTCAATGCATGCAACAATTGCCAAGATTAGAACGTCGAACAAGCTTTGACGATACAGGCATCACAAATGTCTAGTGTGATCTGTGCCACTTCATCCACCATGAGTGCTGTCATGTGAAAGGAGATTTCTTCGACCCAGAGGGTGCTCTAGCGACAAGTGACGAATTTAAGAATCTTCGGGAGTGGAACACGGCTATGCCATAATGTAACTAGATGGCATATTTGAAGTATAATGTAAAAAAATATTGTAATATATATATATTGGCAACACTTTTGAGTTATGCAATATATGTAAATTTCTCAGTATCAAATGCTTGATAATCTTCCAATATATGTACATAATAATCTACCTACAAGAATTTCTATTAACGGGCAAATTATTATTAAATTTACGGGCAAATTATTATTAAATTTCAAAAATTTCTACCTATCTTCGCAGGCGGATATTTTTTTTTGCAGGCGGCAGCTTCATATTTTCGCAGGCGGACCGGACTAGCCAACGTCCGCCTGCGAAAATTATCTTCGTAGGCGGACGGCCGCCCTGCCTGCGAAGATTGGCGATCTTCAGAGTTGTTTTCTTACAGGCGGACGGCCGCCCCGCCCGTGAAGACCGTTTTCGGCCGCTTGCGATAATGCTTTTCCTAGTAGAGAATGTCACGTTTAAAAGTTAGGGTTGATTTTTATACCTTCATAATTGTTTGTAATGTAGAATGGACCTTGTCCTATATATAATGGTAATCACATGACAATGACCATTTAATTAAGATATAATTTTATCCACCAACTAAGCACATCAGACGGACAAAAAATAATTTTCTATTTTGACAAAACATTAGATGGTTTATCCTTACCATAATAATAATAATAATAATAATAATAATAATAATAATAATAATAATAATAATAATAATAATATATACGATGCTTATTCTTATAATTTTGGAAATTGTTGATATGTTGCAAAAAAAAGACCTAAGAAACTACTTATATCATGATCTAAGTATGTTCCATGTACAGATATATAGTTTTAACCTTAATTGCTTGTTTTAATATATGGCATGTAACAGAAATAAAATAAAATTGAAATTTTGAGCATCACTATTTAAATGGATAGAAAAGTCAAAATAATTGTTGCAATATAAAAGTTGTGAAGTTATTTTAAATATTTTTCAAACTTCCTATCCTCTTTGGACATGCATGTTTTGTTTAAAC
The DNA here is from genome assembly GCA_008326285.1 of Oryza officinalis. Lineage (NCBI taxonomy): Eukaryota > Viridiplantae > Streptophyta > Magnoliopsida > Poales > Poaceae > Oryza > Oryza officinalis. Next base: position 45,414,544 of record BDMV01000003.1, on the reverse strand, counting down.
TACATTTGTGTTCAACGGGATGTTTGGAAACTAAATTTAAAGTTTGAAGTTAAAATATGGGTCTAACTCTCAAGTTTCTATTATAAATAAAAGATAAAATAAGCCACCACATTCACTGCAAAGTTTAGAAATTGCTAGCTAGTCTAGATTAGTCTAGATTATAATAGTGTAGATTAATCATGATAATTGCATATGAATAATATAATTGAATATATGCGTAAGAATAATACTTTAATTTATATCAAATACAATTGTGTGGGAAATAAAATTTAATAAATATCTACATGCATTTTTGTGAGAAATTTGACTAATTTATTGAATGAAAGTAAAATTAAGGACATATCTGCAATATTGGTGCTGGTGAATATCAACATTAATTGAAATGATGTAGAATATTTTATTTTGATATGTATCAGAATTATTGCAGCCAAAAGAAGAACATACAATTATATCTTCAGCAATAACATACATGAGTTATATGTACTAGATGACACCCCACATGTTACGGCGCACACGTTACGGCGGGATATTCATGTGTGCAATGCAGTTGTAAAATTTTAATGTGTAGACATGAGAGATTATGGAGACCTATAAAATAAACATCCGAGTGCCACATATGAAAAATGGAGTGACTTCTTATCGTATTTTTTATAGAAATTATAACTACACTAAGTAGTCAATTGACTACAAATTGACTATTGAGTTACCTAATAATTAAATAAAAATAGTAACTGCCGATATTTAATATCTATTGAGTGGTTGTGATGAAGCATTGGAATGATCTAATGGCTCTAGTTTTAAGGGTGATGTGGCTCAATGCACGTTTTGTTTTGTTCCAACTATATATAGGTGTGATGAAGTATTGGAGTGATCTTAGCTTTAGTTTTAAGGGCGATGTAGCTCAATGTATTTTTAATGTTTTTTCTAACTTTTTTCAACTATATGTATAGGATATATAAATATGTGGCACAAGCAACTCAATTTTCAAATATTTATTAATTTTAGCTTTTAAAGAACGATGTAACGCCAATTAATTAAGGATATTATTCTGTAGAGAGCTTTAGCTTAGTTATGTAGAGAGTACATAGTTGTAAAAGCATATTTCTCTCTGTTCCAATTGATTATCATATGACAGGAGTACACCAAGACTAAGAACAGTCAATAACGCTCTCTATTGCATTTACTCCAATAATAAATTCAATGCATCGATACATATACCATCCTATTATTTTCTAACCAATAACAAACCAATACATTGCATGTTGGTTGTAAAGGATTGTGTGCATGGATGCATGCACCAATATCCATTTACTCTTATGCGCAAATAATGAAATAGACTTAGAAAATAAATACTACTCCATCTATCCCAATTTGATCATTATCTAAGATTTTTGAGGTTTTTTTAAAATGATCATTATCTAAGAAAGTGTTTTTTTATTTGTGCAAAGAATAAATGTGCATCGTGGAATGCCCTGCATGCATGCAGCCTACCAAGATTAATTTTTATTGGTTTAATCTATGTAATATTTAAAGTGAATTAATTTCTGTTGGACACAAAGCGACGAAACACTTTGATCGATAAGGATTAATTTTAGAATGATAAATGTTTTGATGTCCTTGATCTTGGTGCTATTTACTTAGGGGATAATTAAATTAGGATGAAGGAAGTAATATGGTGATCATTTGAAAATAACCTTAAAATAATATATGATGATTGATTGAAAATAGAGAGAGTAATACTCTACAGGCTAATTGAGAAATGCAATTTCATCCCAGAAAGCAAAATTAAAATTGGTCATCAAATTCATAAACGAACAAATGCCAGAACATAGATTATTTAGAGGCGAGGAATACACACCACACAATTGTATATGTATGTAGATATATATTCATGCTTGCATAGTTGCGTATTCTTCGTGACAATTGTGATATATATCCCATATTTTTGTGAGCGTATATATCATGATCAAGTTAATAATGATAAAAAAAATGAATTTGACTAGCCCATTATTTAGTTGTTCGATCTAGTAGCACGGCGTTCTGGGCTAGCTTAATTAGCTAGAATAATTAACTTGATCTTTTATCAGACGGTGATGTTGAGCACCAGCGGCGCGTCATCCTTGTCGACGGTGAACTCCTGGGAAATCTTGCCACCGGTGGGCGTGACGACGTCGACGTGGTACGCGCCGTGGTGGCCTCGGAACTTGAACTCGCCGTTGCCGTCGGCGTGGCCGTGCGCGCGTGTGAGCCACTCCCGCTTGAGCTGGAGCAGGCGGCGGCCGGCCTCGTTCACCTCCCCCTCTGCGTCGACGAGGTGCGCGTCGTCGCGGCTCATGAAGAGCTCCCAGAATCCCCAGAGCACGACGCCGTCCACCGCCGGGTGCGCGTACGCCTCCCGGAGCATCACCTCCAGGTCGTCGGCGCGGACGTGCTCGTTCGCCGACGACACGTCCAGCTCCGTGAACCACAGCGGCAAGCCCAGCACGGCGAGCCGGTCGAGCACCGCGCGGACGACGGGGCCGACCGGGTTGCTGACGTGGCCCTGCAGCCCGACGCCGCCCACTGGTGCGCCCTGCTCCTGCAGCCCGGTGATCTGCTCGATGTACGCCTCCGGCGTGGCGCGGATGTCGCACATGCTCTCCACGTTGTAGTCGTTGACGAAGAGCAGCGCGTCCGGGTCCAGCTCGCTCGCCGTCCTGAACATGGCGGCGCGGGCGTCCTTGCCGAGCTTGTCCTGGTAGAAGGACCCGTGCAGCATCTCGTTGTTGACGTCGTAGTGCCGGAACTTGCCCTTGTACCGGGTGAGGAGGCCGTTGATGCGGCTGCTCACGGCGGCGGAGAGCTCGTCGGCGGGCAGCGTCTTCACCCACTGCTGCACCGCGTTGTCCACCTCCCAGAAGATGCAGTGGCCGCGCACGCACATGCCGTGGTCGGAGCAGAGCTTGAGGAGGTCGTCGGCATCGGCGTAGTTGAGCTGCCCCTTCTGCGGCTCCGTCCAGTACCACTTGAGCTCGTTCCCGAACACCGCCCAGTTGAAGTGCTTGGTGAAGAACTCCACGTAGTCCTCGTTGTCCATGTTGGTGCGCATGATGCACGCGCCCAGCGGGAAGCTGTTCGACACCTGCCGCACCCGCACCTCCACGCCGTCGCCGCCACCGCCGCCGCCCGACGACGTCGTCACCTTCACCACCACGTCGCGCTTGCGCACCTTGTCGGTCAGCTTCCGGAGGTGCTTCACGCGGGCCTTGCGGTCGACGGGGAACACCTGGAGGCCGGCGACCATGAGGTCCACGCCGGGGTCGGGGCCCTGGACGTACAGCATCACGCGCGACGCCGGCTTGGACTCGACGCGGAACGACCCGCCAATCTCGTACCACCGCTCGTCCAGCGCCAGGACCTGCCCGCCGTTGAGCCACTGGCTGTCGACGGCGACGGCGACGTTGATGTTCTGCGGCTTGCCGGGCGCCTGCCCGCCGACGCGCACCCACGTGGACACCTGATACGTCGCGTACAGCGTCAGCTTGTCGGTGATGATCTGCGCGGGGCCCATCCACGTCTGCGCCCGGTTGGTGACGTGGATGTGCTTCCCGTTGAGCGGCTCGTCGTCGAGCGGCGCCAGCGACTGCTGCGCCATGGGCGGGAGCACGCGCGGCGCGCCGTCGTGGACGGAGAGCGCGCACGAGCCGAGCCCGAACCACCCGTTGACGCCGTCGTCCAGGTCGCTGTTCTGCAGGATGTTCGCGCCATATTCCAGATTCTGAAAAAAAAAACACGATGACGCACGGGTGCTTTAAGATTCGTGCCCCCCTCAGTGATGAAACAGAGTTGGCCGGCGGTGAGGTGATTGTCACCTCGAAGTCCGGCGCCGGCGCCGGCGTGGCCTTCTGGGCGTGCTTGACCACAAGGATGTCGAGCAGCAGGTCGACGCCGGCCGGTGGCCCCTCGATGTAGATCGCCGCCTTGGCCACCGTGCTGTTCAGCAGGAACTTCCCCTGCAGCTGCACCCACTCCTTGTCCGACGCCGGCGACCTGCACCGCCACCACCGATCAGAAAACCGGCGAGGAGAGGATCGATCGAGATGAGTGTGTCTCTCACTTGGCGACGCTGATGTACTGCTGCCGGCCGTCGGTGTTCTGCACGGCGACGGTGGTCCGGACCTCGCACGGCGATGACGGCGCGGCGGCGGCGCCGGACAGCCGCACCGTGGCGGAGACCTCGTACAGCAGCTTCCGCTGCAGCCGCGACGTCACGTCCTGCTGCACGCCGTTCCACGTGTCCGTCCTCCCCGTCGCCGCCACGAAGTACTTGCCGTTGACGGGGAGCACCTTGCCGTCGTCGAGCGAGTCGTGCAGCTCGATCTTGCACCCGCTACCCGCCCAGTTGTCCAGCCCGCTGTCGAACTCCGGGTTCAGGATGATGTTGTCGTCGCCGGCGCCGCCGTCGCCGACCACCCGCCCCGCGTCGCCGCCGATCGCCATTGCACACAAAAGTCGATCACAACCAACTCGTCACTACTCGTGATCAGTCACCTAATTAACCACGCTTGAGCTGGCTAATTACCGATTACTGTGATCTGATCGCCATTGCCAAGAACTGGTGACCTATATATAATAACGACCCCAAACTCACAAACTCAAATTCTCAAACCCAGGAAAGTGAGAGGCCAACGAATTACCAAAAAAACAAGAAATGTGCCTGGGATTGCAAGCTACACAAGATCAAATTCCCCACACACCACACCAGTCTAATTTCACCTTAACGATCACTTGATCTCTCCATTTATCCATCGATCGATCTCGCTCCGATCCGGGGCGGTTAATCCATCCATGCAGGGATATGTGATATCCCTTGTTCAGGATGGTTGCTTCAGCTTAGGACTTGACCCAGCGACGCATGGTGCATTACAACCCCGTTAGCTTGTGCACGAACGATCCATCCATGATCCATCACCGATTAGCCTTGCACCGCACTATACGGCTGCAAGGACTCGAGGAGTGTGGATTCGCAGTGCAGACGTTGGAGTGAAGGCAAGGACGACGAGACCTGGCGATATAAGAATTAATCCCTGATACACTTTTGTCACTTTCCATAAGCACGAGGAAGGGGATATTAGCTAGATTGCGTCCGAGCAAATGGGGATTAAGAGCGGGGAGATTACGGCATGGCAGTGTCAGTGTGTGCTTTGCATGCGCGCCCGCGGGCTGATCAAGTTGCATCCTGGTATTATATTTCTGGATTTGGGCGGTTGGACGTTGGTCGGTGTCATCGAAAAGAGGGAGGAATGGATGATGACTCCTGGAGTCCTGCTAGCTTTGCTGAACCAGGCAGGCATGTAGCCGGTGAGTGGTGTACTGTTTTGAGAATGGAAGTGTCTGTGATATGTGTCAGCAGTGGTATAGCATGCTGAATATTTTCTCCGTTTCATTTTTACCACATTTTATTTGTTCCAAAATAAATTTATTTTTATAGCAATCATTGCATCGGAGTTTGTAAAAATAAAAAATAAATATATTAGCAATAGATAATGTGAGAAATAGTTGCATTGAGATTTGATAAAGTAGAGATATTCTAATCTTTTTATTTTGTATTGTATGTGTGAGACGGATAAAAAATGAACTTATTTTGAGACCTGTAGTACTATACTAGCTGCTTCATACTGTGTACCACCTCCATCCCAAAATATAAGAAGTTTTGGCGTTGGACACGGGTATTAAGAAATTAGGTGAAATAAAATGTATGAAAATTGTGATTGGTTGAAAAAAAAAGGTAGATGAAAAAAATTAAGAGGTGAAAAGTTATGATCGGTTCAGAAAAGAATATGCTGTTATATTTTGGGACAAATGTTGAAAGCCAGAGGCTGTTATATTTTGAAACGAAAGAAGTACACATATATCTTAAAAGGAACTGCAGGGGATGCAATTTAATTCTGAAATGAAGTTCAGGTAGAAATAGTAGTTTCAGTTTTGACATACTTCGTACATCGATGGAATAAAATGGTAAAGAACGTTTTTTTTCTTTAAAAAAGGTACGAAGTTTTCTGAACCATCGTACTCCTATTACTTTGTACTTCCCGTCCTAAAATATAAATTTTGATTGGATGTGATATATTTTATTACTATGAATTTGAACATATTTTATGTTTACTTTATATTTAAATCTATAATATTAGAATGTGTCATATTTAATCAAAATTTTTTATATTTTGCGATCGAGAAAACACTGCTAGTAGTACCATGGACTTGTACCTATTGTCTTTGTCTCTCTCACATGACGAGGAAGGCTTGCAGCAGCAACGCCTCTCTCTAGCCTCTGCCATGAGCCGAAGCGGGCAACAACTGGGCTACGGCCCATTTATGGCCTGCAAGTTTGGAGAGCGGCATTTCGTCGTGGAGTAAGGCTTTGTTTGGCAGGCTGTGTTGAGAATTATTTTCTCCGTACGAAAAACAGAGCGATTTATTAGCACATGATTAATTAAATATTTGTTTTTTTAAAAAAATTGATCAATATGATTTTTTAAATCAATTTTCGTATAGAAATTTTTTGCAAAAAACGTACCGTTTAGCAATTTGAAATTAGTGCGCGCGAAACATGAGAAAGAGAAGTTGGGAAGAGAAGCTACCGAACAAAGCCTAAGTCTATTTTGCTTCCCTTAACTTTTGTTCTCGATCCAATCGCAGCCCTCAACCGCAAAACAGGGTACAACACCTCCTTCAATTTTAAAAACCGGTGCAAATTGGCTCTTTCGGTGGTTTGGAAAGCGGATTCTGCTGACGTGGCTGGTTGACTTGGTCTAAATATGTTGACGTGATAGCCAAGTCATCAAAGAAATTAAAAACATATATGGATCCCACATGTCAATGACTATGATAAAAATAAAAAGCAATGGGGCCCACTTGTTAGCCTCACTTCTCCTTCTCTTCTTCCTCGCTTCTGCTTCTCTCTCGCACGTCCTTAGCTACGCTGCGGCGGGAGGGCAGCGACGCGGCTGGGGGCTGTTTGCATAGGGGTGAGGGTAGGAGGCGGTAAGCGGTGGCACACGTGCGGAGCCCGATTCGACCGCGCGCAGCGGCTGGAAAATGGTCTCGGCAATGAAAAGGCCAGCGGCGCGGCTGGGGGGATGGGAGGTGGCGGGGGTTTTGCATAGGGGGTGAGGAGTGAGCGGCCGCGCACACGCGGAGGCCGATTCAGCTACACGCAGCGGCTAGGCTGTTGTCTCGACGATGAAAGGCGGGGACTGCGAGGGTTTATCTCGGCCTTGAGTTCGTGCATCCGGAGCGCCTTGAGCGCGGAGATGAGGTTCGGGAGAAGGTATGTGGCTCGATGCAGTCCTCACATCCTGCGTAGAGCATGAGGAGGCACACATCCTCGTCACTCGACGCTTCAACGGTGAGCTCGTCTGATCATGGCGCAGAAGGTGAAGGAGGTGATCATCGACACCACACACAAGGTGGCGGAGTACGCGAGGGAGAAGGCCAAGGAGGCCGCGGCCCGTGCCGCCAACAATGTGTGGAGGAGCCGGGCTCCAACACGGTCTTGCAGATGACAGATACCGGCAAGAACGTATTGGCTGACATAGGTGAACACTAGAGAAAGGCGCGATGGCGAAGGCGAAGGTACGCCCATGCTCCTCGCCATGCACGCGTTCGCAGCAAGAAGCACCACTAAGTCTCCGACTGCTCCCCGGCCAACGCCGACTACTGCGTGCTAACACGGGAAGACATCGTCTATCACCTCTTTAGCTATTCCATCTCCCTCTGATCCCCTGTCACGGCGCTCACCGTCGCCTACCTCCACCTCGGCCGCGCAGGGCGTGCAAGCCATCCCGCTACTTCGGAGATCCATTGCGGACGGCACCGCCATGGCCATCGTGGAAAGGGAGACCAGATGGGAAGAAAGATAAAGGGTAATGGAGGAGAAAAGTATGAATAACATGTGGGACCGTTGTTTTTTAATTTCTTTTCTCATCGACATGTGAGGCCCACGCACTGACACAGCCATTCAATTGGGTTAATGGTGCCACGTCAAACGAAACTGCTTCCGAAACCGCTAGAGGAGTCATTTTGAAACGGTTTTGAAAGACGGAGGACTCGTTTTGAAATGGTTTTGGGAGATGGAGGACGGGTTATACATGATTTTGTGGTTAAGGGATGCGATTCAACAAAGGACATGAGTTGAGAGAGAGGCAAAGTAGACTTATTCCTGTGGTCATTTGCCACAAAGTTTGTCTAGCGCCACATTCCCTTCCCTCCTTCCTCTCACCCCCACCCCCCACTTTAGACGAAAACTGACCAGTACTCTCTCTGTTTCATAAGTCATTTGATTTTTTTTTAAAATTATTTTAAGTTTAATTAAGTTTATAGAAAAAATTAGCAACAGCTACGATAAAAAAAAGTTTTATAAAATTTAGAATTGAATATGTTTTGATACAATGTTTGTTTTGTATTGAAAATGTTCTTATATTTTGCTATAAATTTAATCAAACTTAAAAAAATTTGACTAAGAAAAATATAAGCGTAGTAGAAAATATGAAATGAAGGAAGTAGTAGAAAATAGAATAGAAATACGACTGTAGAAAACAAGTATAGTTACGGTTTTTTTCTCTCACTTGTGTGAGTGTTACTGTTTAAGATGCTCGAAGGAAGAAAGAAAAAAAAAAAGGCCTAACAGTTACACACACGGGCAGAGTACAGTACACACTGTACCGTCTGCCTGTCTGTACACCGAAAGCAAGCTGAGCTGACAAAAGGGTGGGAGACGTAGCTCGGTAGGAGCAGCCGGGTGGTCTCTCTCCGGTGTCTTGTTTCCCGCGAGAATCCGCCCGGCCGGTCTCCCTCCCGCCGCGCGTCTCACCCGCGCATAAAACGGCCGCACGCACACGCGCAACTCTTATCTCTGCCTCTGCCGCCGTCGTCAACCCCATCATCTGCACGGCTGAACCGTGGACACCCAACTTTTGCCGCCCTTTCCCTCCTCCCAAATTCATCGTCAAAATGGGCCATCTTTTCCTGCTCCTGCTCGCTCTCCTCCTCGCCTCCTCCCTCCATGCCAAAGCTGCCGCCTTCACCGAGGTCAGTAACTGTATCTGTATGATGACTGTACACTCTACACGTACTCCGTGCATGGTCAGATTGAGCTTTAGTTCTTGCAAAGATTGGATAAACTAACTCTAGCTCGATCGATGCTCATAATGTGTAACAGTTGTTGTTTGTTGCAGGAGAAGGGCGTTGCAGGGGTCAGAGGCGTGATAGGGTCGAGGCCGCCGAGCTGCGAGGGGAGGTGCAGGTCGTGTGGCCACTGCGAGGCGGTGCAGGTGCCCATAACCCCACAGGAGCTGCAGAAGAAGAGAGGCCATGGCGATGAAAGGAGGAAGAAGATGCAGCAGCAGCAGCTCGGCCATGGCGACAGAGCTGCTGCTGCAGCTGCTGCCGGTGGGAGGAGAATGCCTGATTCCTACGACGACCACTCCAACTACAAGCCGTTGAGCTGGAGGTGCAAGTGTGGGGGAATGATCCTGAACCCATGAGGAAAATCTCTTGACCGGTTTGATGAACCTCTGAGGTCTTGTGGATATAATAGTATAGGGGATTTCGGCCTTCTTGTTGCTGATTTCTTTCTTTGAATTTGTTGATGATCCTTTTGTATTTGGGGCGAGAAAGTTAGCTTCAACTTGCGGCCGTTTATACGGGCGCTTTGTAACGATCAGTACTAGCTTTGGTAAAGTCCTCCTCTTTTGATTCAAACATGTGCAGGATACCTGATTTATTTACTACTAGCTGATAGGCTGCTTAGTTTTAACTATGTTCGCACTTGGTTGCAGAACACCTGCGATCTCTTAATCCTAAGATGCAGAGATAAGCTTGACCAAAGCCTGTTTAAATGCGACTGCAATCTGAGAACTGTTCCAATTAGGAGTACAGGACTCCTACTTGTTGGCATGTTGCCGAGTTTGACTAGACGTGATCACAAATGGACGAAACGTACTGTAGTAGTAGGAGTACTACTACTACTCTAGCTACTCCTAGAGCCTAGTTATTCCATCCATCGGATTTCGAGCCTCTTACAATTTTTTTAATAAGTCTAAACGATTTATTAGAAAATAAAAATAAATTTATAAATAAAATTATTGTATATGCGTTTTTAGAGACTTAAAAATCAATATAAAAAAATTACGTTGAAAATATCTTAAAATTAACTTTAAAATTAAATTTAAAAATTTAAATTTTAATTTGGCTTTGGTTAAATTTGATTAGGCCAACAAATTAAGCCCTCCAGAAAGGCAGAAACTAGCAAGCCCTAGAAGTTTTTTCTTTCTTCTTTTTTGAAAGCAGCCTCAGAAGATTACTCCGATTAGAAAAGAACTTGCAAATACAACGAGGAATACGTTTATCAATGTTTGAAATACTAGTACTGTACTAGTTGCGGCATGAAAAGGGTGTTCAGCTTATATTTCGTCCGTCTACTACTGTTTAGTAGTGAACTAGTGATCGTTACAAAGTTTCATTTATTCTAAAATAAGTTAAGTTTTGAATATTGTTATATTGAAATTTATAAAAACAGTAAAAAATATAAATATTTTGAGAATAGATAAAGTAAATAAGTATTTTAGTTTTTTTATTTTTTTATTAGTGTGAGAGAAAAATAAACTTATTTTGAAAAAGTAGTTAGTACTACTGGACACTAGTACGTTTTTGTGGAAGTATATTTTTGTAGTTAGTTGGCTTTACTAATGTAGTACTACGGAGTAGTACTATATTAAAATTGCTCTGAGCAGTGAGCAATGCAATGTGGAGGCAGCTCGCTCTAGTGTAGGGAGACAAGATTTGGATCGCTAGTTAGGGTTTGTTTGGGTCAGGCCCATGTCACATCGGATGTTTGAGTACTAATTAAGAGTATTAAATATAGATCAATAATAAAATTAATTGGATAAATGAGTGCTATTTCGTGAGACAAATTTTTTAAGCCTAATTAATCCATAATTAGCATATGTTTACTGTAGTATCACATCGGCTAATCAAGAATTAATTAGGCTCATTAGATTCGTCTCGTAAAAAAGTCTAAGATTATGAATGAGTTTTATTTTTAGTATACGTTTAATACTTTTAATTAGTGTACAAAAGTGACAGGAACTTAAAAAAATCCATAAAAACAAACAGTGTCTTAATCTTCTTTGTTTCCGTTGTCGTGTCACCCGGCGCAACACGCCACCATGACCTGTCCTGTCCAATTGAAAGGCCTTTTCCATACTAGCTGCTTCTGCTGCAGCAGCAGCAGCCACAGAGCTGCACACAGACTTCGTTCGCCTGCACAACCAAAATGCGCAAAAACTACTGCCACTCCCAATACTCCTGCCACTGAACACAGGAGGGGACATTGCAAGCAAATGAACTAGCCCCAACCATATAGCCTGCGCAGCAGCACAGGAGAGGCAGCTGAGAGCTTTGTGCGTGTTTGTGTGAAGTGAGCGTGGAAGAAGGAATCAAACAGGCAAAAGCTTTGCAAAGGCAGCCGATTCTGAATTCTTCTGAATTCTGAAAACTGTGATTCCTTGCTTGCAAAGGCTTACATACACACGGGTGGCAGGCAGGCAGAGAGAGGCAGTGGAGAGCGTGGGTGGCTGCAGCCTGCAGGCAGGAGGAGGAGGCGTTTTGCCCCAAAAGGAAAGCTGAAAAGGCCTTTGGCCTCGCGCTGTGCGTGGCCGTGTTGAGTAGCGGCCGGCCGGCGTTCCAGTCCAAGCTAGCTGCCCGCCGGACGGCTGGTTTCCAGTGGTGGCCATGGCCAAGGCCGGAGTACTGTGCAGTGATGTGGCTGGGCGCTTTAAAGTAAGTGCACTGCACTGCACTGCGCCGATGGGCTCTTTCTTTCTGACGTCCTCGGTTGTTTTTTATACAGGGCATTTTTGTTTTCGATGGCTTTACGTAGGAATTTCGGGAATTTTTATCATTTTTGATTTTTATTTTTTAAAGATTTGCAAAAATAATTTTAGGTTTCGAAATATTGTAAAAATAATCTCCTCTCGCCCTTTGGGAGGGCGAGTTTTAAAAATCGCCCTTTCAGAGGGCGATTTTTCCGACGTGGCAGACGGCCGTTGAGCGCCGTCTGTCGTGTCGATGCTTTTTTGTAAAAAAGTCCCTTGCCGCCCTCGGCAAGGACGTTTTTTTACTGTAGCACAGGGGGCTGCCTGCAAAAGGGCGGCCGCCCTGGCAATTTTGCAGGCGGCCCCCTTGTCGCCCTTACAGAGAGCGATTTTTGCCTGTGCGGCAGGGGGCCGCCTGCAAAAAAGAGGATTTTTTTTGAATTTTTCATATGTTAAACTATTTTAACTTTATTTAAGCAAGGTTATATATGCAACGTTAAATATAATAAAACTAATTTGATAATATAAATGTTGCTATATTTTTTATAAACTTGATTATGCTATATTTTTTTATAAACTTGATTAAACTTTTAAAAAAATTGATTGAAAAAAATCAAAACGACTTATAATATGAAACATGCAACAGATAAATTGTAGTATGTTTTATAAGAAAACAAATTTCCTTGCAATTTGCTACTGAGACACATCAAAACTAATTAGTTGTGTGTTGTCGATGAGAATATGGAAAAAGTAGAACTACAACTATAGAGGGGTGCGGCAAATTTGCAAGCAGCCCCCTCGCCGCCCTTGCAGAGGGCGATTTTTGGGCTAATCTCGCCCTCTGCAAGGGCGATTTTTGGTCGGCGTCCCATAAAGCCCCAATGGCCTGAGGAAGCGCTCATTTCAACCGCACACAATTGCAGGAAAAAAACAGAGAAAGGTGAGGAAGAAGGAGAAGAGCCGTGAAGCCTTGTTGGTGTGCTTATTCGATCGCAGGTTAGTACAATATCCCGATGTATGGTTATATTTTGTGTCGCATACTAGTGTAATTACCATGTATTTGAAATTTGTGAGTAGATCTGAAGCACTTAGATGCGGACCCTAGAATTTTTGCGAGTAGATCTGTAGCACTGTGAGTAGATATGTTGAAATTTGTGAGTAGATCTGTAGCACTTAGAAGTGTGAATAATTTTAGGCTAGATTTGTTGTGCACACGTTTGGTCTGTAGTAGTACTATATTTGACCGTAAAATGAGAAGTACTAAGGGTGTTTGCAATATTTGATAGTTGTTTTTTTAAACCCTAGGATGCCAAGGCGTGGAAAAGCTACCAATTCAAGGTAACATAAATAGTTTCTGTGATATTATCTGTTATTCGTTGTGCATGAAATGAGGAATCCTAGATTAACGAGTTAGTGTGTTTCATTTATTGTTGACTTGTAGTTATCGCCCGAAGACCGGAAATGCCTTCAACCCATTGCCTCTGCCTAGCGGTGTTCCAGTGCCCATGTGCTGGTGCGGTGATCCTTACAAGGTAGCCAAGTCCGATGAAGAGGAGACGTATATGCAGAGATACTGGATGTGTGCCAATTTTGAGTTTGAGCCAACACCTCTGCAACGCCGCATTAACTTATTGGTGAGAAACTGTTGTTTTGTAATAATTATTTGGTGTATTAAGTAGTATTGAACAACTTATTTAGTTAGTAAATATTGCATTTGTTGCAGACCCCTCCACCGCTATGTGATTTTGAGCAGTGGATCGATACCGAGATCAAGCCGGAAAACAAGGAGCGGTTGGAGTACATGTCGCGGTGGGATGCAGAGCGCAAGGAGAAGATAGAACAGAGACGCAAGGAGGAGGCTGCAGAAAAAGAGCACAAGGCTGAGGCGGAAAGGAGGCATGTTGCTGCGTACAGGGAGGAGTGGGAGCGGAAGCTTGAGCATGCGCGGCGAGTGAAGGCAGCAATGGAGGAGAATCCCGATGCCCAGAGGAAGGGAAAGTGGCCTCGTTGCACTCAGTAGTATGCACGAGTTGGTAGTTGTATGGTGTATTGATGAATAATGTTGCCTACATTACAACCTCGCAATGTGTAGCGAACTAATGAACTTAAAATGTTATTTAGTTTGTCGTAAAGTAGTTCAAATCTGAAACAAAATATGGAGAGCAGGCACTGTGTGCGTGTACTGTGGTTAACTGTGCGACATAACGGACTCGATCGTCACGGTGGTTCATATTTCTGTATCTTCACGCGCCGAAAGTAAGAAGTCCAACAAGCATGGACTTACCCCCAGGAAGTACTCCTGGTCACGGTGCACGGGGTAGGTGTTAACACCAGAATTTGGTAAGCCCCGAAGTCTTCATCAGCCCAGGATCTATATCGGCTCAAAGCTAATATCAGCCTAGAGTTCTACGTCGGCCGATGGGGGTTATCTCGAACCAACCACCAATAGCAGTCGGATTCTTGTTAGATTCGGGAAGATCTTATCCAGAGAAGACCGAATTTGAGGAGGATGCGGCTTGTATCTTTTAATTAGGATAAGTTTGTTAGTTTCCTTCTTATCTTTAGGAAAATTTGAGTCGTATTCTGTTAGGATTTTTGTTAGCCTATGGGTATAAATATGTAAGCCCGTAGTTCATGTAATTTTTATCACACGATCAATCAACTTCGGCGCATCGCCAACCTTTACTTTTCGTCTTCTTCGGCGAGTTCATGCCCTTCCCACGAGGGGTAAGTCTCGTTATGGCTGCCTGCGCTGTCGGGGCTAGGGCTTCAACATTCTGATCTCGTCAACGTAAGCACCTACTATCATATATCTTAGTCAATCTGGTTTGGCTTCTCGATTTCGTCGTATCGGCTGAGATTCGTTTTAGGGTTTATGCCGGTATCGACTAAATTGCCTTGCTAGATTGGATTGGCTAAGGTATCCACCATCCTGAAAATCAGTCAAGAGCTTGATTGTCTAGATCTTGTGTTTCTTTTCATACTTAGTGCTGCATCAGTTCAATTTGATCTACTAAGTCGTGATTAGAACCGTAATCTCTAGCCTGCTTGTTGGCTGCCAATAAGGGTTTCACCGGGGTTTCAGCCGGTGACTTATCTGGACGTTGCATTGGCCCAAGAGTTTTATATATAGATTGGATCTGGCCGATGACAACAGAGTATATATTGTTTATCTGCTTGTTGAGAGTTTATGCCATCGGACTTCTGGCCGATGTGTGCTTTAATCTTCATATCAAATGTTTATCTTATATTTATCTGGATTATGCTATATCATATTGCTATATCATCATGTTATCGTCAGCCGATCGTCTCTATATAGATATTTGTTCAGTACATCGGCTGGAATTGTGCCATCGGCTCATCGGCCGATCGGTTGTTTTGGCTATCGGCCTATCGGCCGATACGTTTTTGGCCTATCGGCCGATAGACTTTCTGTTATGTTGTTTTGCATATCTTGTCAGTGGCAGGATCAAACTAACTGGCACGCCCGCGCTTCATCAATTTTAGGACCTGCACTGGAGTTAAGCAGATCTCCCAGGCCTTCGTGTGTCCGCGCGTCAGATCCTCATCGGCGGTACGAATTCGACGTCAACAGTAGGTGTCCCCGACGCCTGCCTGGTGTGGCTGTGGAGCCGCCGGGGTGAAGGTGACGCGGGCACGTGTGCGCGGCAAGTACCACCGAAGGTAGGCAGTGTAGTTCTCCTCCGAGTGTGGGTGGACCTCGGCAATCACCTCCTCGGTGGCTACCAACCAGTCCTCCACGTACGGGGCGATCCGAGGTACCCACAGTGTCCCTGCGTGCTGTCCCCGGTGAGTCAACCTGCAAAGAACATAATGGTCATCGAACATTGAAAAGAAGCCGACATAATAATAGTAAAGTTGAAAAAGAAGTACTCACTGGTGCTCCTGGGGGGGACGGGTATCGGGACGTTCACCGGAAAGCCCTGCCTCAGTCCGAACTGCCTCATAACACGGTAAGGGCAGTGAGGCTCGACGAAGATGCCGAAAACCAACGGCACTACCGTCAACCAGTATGCCGCGTCACGCGTGCACAAGGCAGACAGACCTAGAGGTGCTCTCCCGGCAACCACCTGCTGCGTGTAGGGCTCCCAGACGACGTCCGAAGGCTGCAAACGGTCGAACTCGAAGACGAACTCCGGGTAGCTCCGTCTGACCTGGACGTGGGCGTAACGGCGCTGCGTCACACGGAGAACCAACTCGTCAGAACTTCAGTCGCACATAATCTGAAATTTGAAATGAAAACAATTTGTACTTACATTGCGGCGGCACCAGTACGTGCCCATCGTGGGCCCGTCGGCTGGGTGGTCGGCTGCTGGTCCTGAAGTGTACACAGCGGTGTCGACGATCGGTCGGCCGATCGCGAACCGCTCAGCTGCCCAGAGCTGAAGAAGGAGAGGGCAGCCCGCGAAAATCGCTCCAGGATCTGTCTTGTAGCAAGCCTCGCACAGCGCACGGTACGTGGCTGCGAGGACTGCCGAACCCCAGCTCCACTGCGGCACGGCCCCTAGCTCCGCATCCGCGATCGCCCGGGCGTAGTGGATCAGGCCCCTGTCTACTGCGTGCCCGGTGGTGCTGGTGAACATCACCCAACCGAACATCCACAGTAGGTACGCCTCTAAGGAGCGTCTGAGCGAGTACTCGTCGGCGTCGGGGTGGAGCTTATCGGTCTACAACAAAAAGCAAACGATGTTAAATCTCGTAAGATTTCTAAGAAAGTAACAAAGTGTAAAAGTTAACTTACTGTGAACTGCAGCAGCCAAGCCTTCGTAGGCCCGGTGGTGGTGTATATGTTCACGGGAGCAACTGCAGGGATCCCAGGTAGCCTCATCACGGGAGCGAATCGCTCCGTGATATCCTCCCTCCAGGCACCCCAACCGTCCACTGGGCCGACAGCCTCCCCGGCTAGTGGAAGCCCTAGCAGGTACGTGACGTCCTGCAGCGTAGGTGCCATCTCCCCACAGGGGAGATGGAAGGTGTGCGTCTCCGGCCGCCACCGATCTACCAACGCAGCCAGCAGCGACCGGTCCGCATCCCAGCGCTTGGCCGGGTCGTTCTCGTCCGCCCGCGCCTCAACAAGCCTGCATAGCGCTATCAGGCCTGCCTCCCGCAACCTGCATACCGTCAAGTTCAACATTAGTACCACATATTTTCAAATAGCCAAAAAATGCCATCAAGTAATTAAGTTTTATCATACCACGGAACGTGTCGCGGATCGGCACGCAACAACTCGCGCGACGGGCGTGGACGGAAGGTGGTAAGCTGCGCACCCTGCACCGCCGACAAGTACGAACGGTGGCTCCTGTCCAGTGCCCTACTGAGGAGAGCTGGTGTATCGTCCGCCATACCTGTATACATAACAGTGATTACAAATAAGTAATTGATAACGAAAAAAACATTGCACAAATTGTTCATTACAATGGAAAATCATAACGCTAAAGATACATTACAGAAAAAAACAACAACATTNAAAGATAAAGTCCTTGCCGGACACTAACACACTTTCCTAAAGATAAAACAGAAAACTAACAAACTCTTCCTAATTAAGAGATACAAGCCGCATCCTCCTCAAATTCGGTCTTCTCTGGATAAGATCTTCCCGAATCTAACAAGAATCCGACTGCTATTGGTGGTTGGTTCGAGATAACCCCCATCGGCCGATGTAGAACTCTAGGCCGATACTAGCTTTGAGCCGATATAGATCCTGGGCCGATGAGGACTTCGGGGCTTACCAAATTCTGGTGTTAACACATGCCCCCCAGTTTTGGAGTATGAGAAGTCATGCTTCAAAATTACCCTTGCCTTGATCGCCCCAAAACTGATTCTTCTCTTCTTCTTGACATCGGCTCTCGTAAGCCGATACCTTCTGTATTAGATGAGCCAGGCTGTCAAACTCATGGAAAAAGAATCTATCTTTTATAGGCGCTGACAACCCTTGGAACGCAAGATCTGCTAGTTGTTCATCAGTTAGGCTCAAGCTATAACATCGGTTGCGGACATCACGAAATCTTTGAATATACTCCACAGCCGATTCCCCTTCTTGCTGTTTGACTAAAATCAAATCTGAAAACTTCAACTTATTGTCCCCAGCAAAGAAGTACTGATGAAATTGCTTCTCAAGATCGGCCCAACCTCTGATCGAATTTGGTGGCAATGACGCAAACCATGTGAAGGCCGATCCAGTCAAAGATAATGGAAAAAATCTAACCCTCAGAGCTTCTTCAGCCGATGCCTCCCCACATTGAGCTAAAAATCGGCTGATATGTTCCCTCGTAGATATACCATCTTGCCCTGAAAATTGGAAAAAGTCTGGAATCTTGTATCGGCCTGGAAGTGGAACTCTATCAAACCACTCGGGATATGGCAGCCGATACACAGAAATCTGTCCCTTAGGTCTAATTCCAAACTGTTCCTCTATTACTTTTGCAATCATATCGGCCCAATCTTCTTTAGACTGATATCTTTGAGCTTCTTCTGGCCGATATTGTTGATGTGGCTCTCCAAGCTGATGCTGATCTATTTGCCCCCCAAGCCAATATCGCTGTTGCCGATGATGCTGAAATTGTTCGTCGATTTGCCCCCCATTCTGATTTCTTAAGGCAATCACTCTGGAAACTATCTTCTCGATCAAACCATGTAATGTACTCACCAAAACTCCAGATCGATCAAACACAGTGCGACGAACGATTTCATCAACTGTCTTTTGAAGCGTCTCATCGTCTATCAGCTCTTCTTCTTCCTCTACCAGCTTGAGAGATTGTTCTTCCTTGGCCTTGACCTCTTGATCAGACATATTGTTGTGATCGTGGGTTCCACGCGTCGTGTAAAAATCTTCAATCCAAAACACGGTCCCACTGGGCGTGCCAAAAATGTGTTGACGCCAAATCCGTACCGCCGATGAGGATCCAGCGTGCGGACACACGAAGGCCTGGGAGATCTGCTTAGCTCCAGTGCAGGTCCTAAAATTGACGAAGCGCGGGCGTGCCAGTCAGTTTGATCCTGCCACTGACAAGATATGCAAAACAACATAACAGAAAGTCTATCGGCCGATAGGCCGATAGGGCAAAAACGTATCGGCCGATAGGCCGATAGCCAAAACAACCGATCGGCCGATGAGCCGATGGCACAATTCCAGCCGATGTACTGAACAAATATCTATATAGAGACGATCGGCTGACGATAACATGATGATGTAGCAATATGATATAGCATAATCCAGATAAATATAAGATAAACATTGATATGAAGATTAAAGCACACATCGGCCAGAAGTCCGATGGCATAAACTCTCAACAAGCAGATAAACAATATATACTCTGTTGTCATCGGCCAGATCCAATCTATATGTAAAACTCTTGGGCCGATGCAACGTCCAGATAACTCACCGGCTGAAACCCCGATGAAACCCTTATTGGCAGCCAACAAGCAGGCTAGAGATTACGGTTCTAATCACGACTTAGTAGGTCAAACCGAACTGATGCAGCACTAAGTATGAGAAGAAACGCAAGACCTAGACAATCAAGCCCTTGACTGATTTTCAGGGTGGTGGATACCTTAGCCAATCTAATCTAGCAAGGCAATTTAGTCAATACCGGCATAAACCCTAAAGCGAATCTCGGCCGATAAGACTAAATCGAGAAGCCGAACCAGATTGACTAAGATATATGATAGTAGGTGCTTACGTTGTCGAGATCAGAACGTCGAAGCCCTAGCCCCGATAGCGCAGGCAGCCATAACGAGACTTACCCCTCGCAAGAAGGGCATGAACTCGCCGAAGAAGACGAAAAGGGTGGCGATGCGCCGAAGTTGTATTGATTGTGAGATTATTTACATGAGCCTTGGGCTTACATATTTATACCCATAAACTAACAAAGATCCTAACAGATTAGGATTCAAACTTTCCTAAAGATAAAAGGAAAAAGATAAAGTCCTCGCCGGACACTAACACACTTTCCTAAAGATAAAACAGAAAGCTAACAAACTCTTCCTAATTAAGAGATACAAGCCAAATCCTCCTCAAACTCGGTTTTCTCTGGATAAGATCTTCCCGAATCTAACAAGAATCCGACTGTTGATGGTGGTTGGTTTAAGATAATCCCCATCGGCCGATGTAAAACTCTAGGCCGATACTAGCTTCGAGTCGATATGAACCTGGGCCGATGAGGACTTCGGGGCTTACCAAATTCTGGTGTTAACACATGCCCCCCAGTTTTGGAGTATGAGAAGTCATGCTTCAAAATTATTCTGTGTCTGACCTTGACCACCCCAAAACCGATTCTTCTGTTCTTCTTGACATCGGCTCTCGTAGGCCGATACCTTCTGTATTAGATGANACATAACGTCTTCAGGACTCGGTGTTA
The DNA here is from genome assembly GCA_008326285.1 of Oryza officinalis. Lineage (NCBI taxonomy): Eukaryota > Viridiplantae > Streptophyta > Magnoliopsida > Poales > Poaceae > Oryza > Oryza officinalis. The sequence goes on along the minus strand of BDMV01000003.1, from coordinate 45,394,311 downwards.
TCTACAGGCATTAATTCCCAATAATATCCTTCTGTTGCACGACTGACTACAACGGATAGGGACATTGTGTTCACTCTTGTATCCACTTTAAATCCACGTAGTAACCAACTATAGACTGACTCAAATGTTTTATCGGCTGGCCTATCGATGCCCTTCGATTTCATACTATATTCTGACAGATCAACACCATCTCGACCATATCTAACGTTGCCTTCACCGTGAACTATCTGAAATATGACCTTGCTTGCCATTATGCCTGATAAACAGTGCACAAATGAGTTTATTTCATACTACGAATATGTTGCCGAGATCATTCTGTGCCTAAGTTAAATTCTATAACATTATGTTCTCTGTTCTAGATTTTAAAATATACCGAATTGATTTTTTCATCTAGATGTACCGCCAATCGTACTTATTTTCTATATTTGTTCATCCAAATCGGTCAAATTACCTAAAATAAATTATGTCGTAATTCATAAATCAATAACTAAGTGCTACACATTCATTCAAATATTAAACAAAATTCTACGCAAAGAAATGTATACATACACATATGTTCATTTAAATCGGTTTGTGCTAGGTCAAATTGACTAAAATAAATCATGCCCTAATTTTTAAATCCAGATTATAGTGGTACACAACTATTTAAATAACATACACATAGATCAGAATGTATTCTACGTAGGTTCATCTAAATCGGTACGTCCTAGGTCAAACTCCCTAAATTAAATCGTGCCCTAATTTATAAATCAATATCTTACTACTAAACAACTATTCAAATATTCAAAAAAAATTCTTTTCTTATAATATTCTACACAAAATAAAAAACACAAACATATATACATCGAGATATTGTACTAACCTGCGATCGAGTACGCACACCGACAGGGCTTCGCCGCTCTCCTTCTTCTTCCTCACCCCTCCCTCTATTTTTTTCCTCGAGTTTCGACGGCTGCAAATGACGGCCGCGGAGTTCGAATGACACTTTATAGGGGGAGGGCAAAAATCGCCCTCTGTAAGGGCGGCAAGGGGGCCACCTGCAAAATTGCCAGGGCGGCCGCCCTTTTGCAGGCGGCCCCCTGTGCTACAGTAAAAAAACGCCCTTGCCGAGGGCGGCAAGGGACTTTTTTGCAAAAAAAGCCGCGACGCGGCAGACGGCGCCGAACGGCCGTCTGCCGCGTCGGAAAAATCGCCCTCTGGAAGGGCGATTTTTAAAACTCGCCCTCCCAGAGGGCGAGAGGAGATTATTTTTGCAATATTTCGAAACCTAAAATTATTTTTGTAAATCTTTAAAAAATAAAAATCAAAAATGATAAAAATTCGCGAATTACAGGGGCCATGAGACATCTGGGCTGTTCGACCTTAGTTAGCGGCAGGGCTCGATGGGCCACGTAAAGCCTCGACTTTCGCGGCCCATGAAGGAAATCTCGGTGCTTTTGCTTTGGTTAATTATAGAAGTTGTTGGTCCAAGTCCGCGCTGGGGGGACGTAGCTTTCGGTGGCGCGCTGGTTCCGTGAACCAACTTGCACGTCCATCCACGACACAATATCCTCATGCTCATCCGGCCATGTGCTGCGCGGCGCGCTCGTGGTCGTGGAGCAACCAAATCCATTCCAAGCCAACCCAACGCAAGGCAAGCGCAGGAGAGGAGCAGTCACTGTTGGAGTTGGTTGGTATCGCCGCTCGCGCCCGCGCCCCGGTCGGTCGATCTTATCCTGCCTCCAATCCGCCGCTCGCTCGCTTATCCACAATACTCCCACACAACACACACAGCCGGTGCTGCACACACGCGATGGATGGAGATCACACAATTAAGTAGTTGTAACGGATACTGCCACCCTGCCCCTTTGACAAACAAAAACGAGAAGGCTTCGCCTCACCGCAACGGAGCCAGACGTCCTGAAATCTAGGAGTAATGGCGGCGTGACTATCGCTCGCTTCAATTGGCTTCCTTGGCATGCAGGGCGCCGTGGATGAGATGTATCTGTGACTGATGTGTGGCCCATGAGACTAACGCTGCTCCTCACCTCACTGGCCTCTACGGCTGGATCCATTCCATCCATCGGTGGATCGGTTGACAAGTTGATCATTGGATTGGACAGCAGCCATTATTCACAGAAAGGATCGAGTGATCGATCGATGGATGTGCATGGATGCATGATACAGAGTGGTGCACCCCCCGACGGGTGGGCCCGGCACAAGCGGGGACGCAACTTGGACGTGTCGTGCTCTCGACGGACGCCTCGCTAGACGTCGACCGCCGGCCGCGTCGACGTGATTGCCCCAAGTGGCCGCCGCACGGCATAAAGATCTCTCTCTCCCCGGCCCGTTGGTTGCACACTCGCTGCAACGCCAGTAGTACTCCGCAGTGGAAAGAGACGTTGCTTTGCAAATTGGAATATTATTATCGCTGGCGAGGCAGCAACATTTCTCGCTTGTTTGTGACCTGTGAGCCATCGACACTAGCTCCGTACGATCGCCCGACGACCCAACTAGTTACCCATCGGTCGATTCATTAGATCCCAAGGTTTCTTATACTTCATCCGCCGTAAAAGATAGTAGTAAATTTTACCATTTAACTAAAATTTATCGTGAAATATAACAACTTCTCTATCTAATCATCATCATTTATATCCTCACTGTTATTCGTTTGATACCATCATACTTAGCCTTATGTCAAGAACGGTGTAATAAATGGCTCTAGCTTCTGTTTAAAGCAAAGACTAGTTTTTATCCATTATGTAAAATTTTTGCTCGCTCATCTCAAATAATCATAACTATCTCTTCCTTAATTTCTACATTTACCTCCACATCACTTGTTTAATTTAATCATTCTTTAATGATAACATCATGATTTTTCGGTTTTATCTATGAGACACCGCATAAAGTGATTTTAGGGGGAAGACACTCTCAAAATATGAAAATGTGTTGCTGGACAACATATCCATTAAAATATTCATTTTTGGTACAATATTAGGATAGAGAAACAACGTGAAAGTTCTGAAATACCCCTAAGCCCACATGTCAAGTCTCCATCTTCTTCTTTCTTGAAGCTCATTGGCAGAGCCACCTTCATCTGCGAGGTCAAGAAGGTGGCTTGAGAAAATCGACAAGGAGTGGAGGATAGTGGAGTGTCAGCAGTCGTGGAGCTTGCCACTGCGCCAGACCCGAAGCTCCCCGCTTAGATCCATGCCCACGCCATGCAAGCTTGCCGACTGGATTCGCTGTCACTAGCCATGGAGCTCACCGTTAGGGTCTACACCGACGCTGAGCTCCCCGCGACAACCAAATCCATCTGGAGGCCCTGTTGCCAACAACGTTGTTTGTCATCGTTGTGTTTGCTTCCTTGGAATAGCTGCTACAAAAAGCCCCAGTGCTCGCCGACAACGCTACCTCCCTAGCTCTGCGCCGGACCCGGTCTCGCCATCCACACCATGGATTTGCGCTGCCTTGGTGCTCGCTGAAAGAGTCACCTTCATCTACGCTACGTGCTCATTGAGAAAGAGAGAGAAGAAGATGGAGACCTAACATGTAGGACTAGGGTATTTCGGAACTTTCATGTTGTTTCTCTCTCTTATTGAATCGAAAATGAATATTCTAATGTGTATGGTGTCCGATAGTAATTTTTTATATTTTGAAAGTGTTTTCCCTAGAAGTCATTTCGTGTTATGTTCTACAGCTAAAACCGCGAAATCGAGATTACTTTTAGCAAATGTTGCTTTCATTTGCGTGAGAACTTTAGAATTGTTTATATTTTTAGAACAGATGAAGTAGTATTTGATTTGTGAGTTATGTGATGTTTTAATTTGGAGTAGATCCATAAATACCAAATATTACTTACGATAGGTTGGCTATAATTACATGGACACAGCTTTCTTTTTCAAATAGCAAATCTGAAACTTTCGAAGACTACGGCCTCTGTTGGATGTGGAATTCCAGATATATAGAATGGAATAATAGTAGTGAGATGTCAACTGGTTAATATTTTTTTTGATAAATCTGATTTAAGTTCTATATTTGACACATGTGCTCTTTATTACTGATTATTTTTTTAGTTAGTGACTTCATTAATCTAATAAGATATATTGATTCAGTCTTCGGAGGTGATCATAGGGGTCATTTCGTCAGTCTTAAAATAATTGATGCGACACATATAGCTGTCGCAATATAGCAATGGCAAAATTTGTTACAGGACATCCAAAAAACGTGTAATTAGCTGGTGGACACCGTAAGAATGTGTATATACTATCGGGCACCACAAAAAACTGGTAATTAGCTGCTGGACACTCGCGGACTTATTTTATTATTTCCGAATAAATTGGAGAGAGAAACACTTGTTAAAGACAAGTTTGCCCTTAGTCGAACTTATTTCAACCCAACTGGGTTTGGTTCAAACCAGCCACAAGGCCATCCTCTCTTTCAACACATTTTACAAAAAATAGTTGAATCGGGAAATTAAGTAATTACATAAGGAAAAAGGAAAGAAAAAAAAAGAAAAAGAGGGCAACAGAGAGTCACCTTTCAGGAGCAGGGACAAACCATGCCGCTGACCACCCACCGGCGCGAGGAAAGGCGGCGTCGGGGATGAGCGGACACCAGATCAGGCGTCGGGGCCGGCGAGAAGATCTGCCGGTGTTGGGGACGAGCGATGCAAGCTGTCGACGTCGGAGACGGGCAAGGCAAGCATATCCGCGTGACGGCAACAAGCGAGAACGACCGATCCAGTGGCAGCGACGAGTGGGGTGAGCAGATTTGGTCAATGACGATAAGGATGACCGTCAGGCGGCAAGACGCGCTGCTTCTTCCCCGATCTCCACCGGCAAGACGCGCGACACCGCGCACAGCTCCTTCCCCAACCTCGTCCTCCGCATGGCGCCGCCTCGTTGCATGCTACTCGCACCGCGCCCCATTGACGAGTCGTCCACCTCTCTCGTTCCAGAGAAAAGGAGAAGAGGGAGAGAGAAATTCCCAGCCATCGATGACGCCCCGTCGGCCTCACAGGTCCAGCGATGCAACCACTGCACAGCTTCAATCCATCATCGCCCTCGCCAAAGCTTGTTGCTGGTCGTCGACCACACCGCCACTACTACTTCGTCGCCCAATTTCTAGGGTTTGAGGAGAGGGGATGGAGATTCGGGAGAGTGAGACTGGAGTGGGTCTTGGTTCGAACCAATGTAAGCCGAATGAAGGCAGGGGCAGGATCGAACTCTCACATTAGTTTCTCTCTCCAATTCATTCGGAAATAATAAAATAAGGTCACGAGTATCCAACAGCTAATTACTAGTTTTTTGTGGTGTTTGACTGTATATACGCGTTCTTGCGGTGTCCATCAGCTAATTACACATTTTTTGGATATCCTGTAGTAAATTTTGCATATAGCAATAGCATCAAAAGTTGTGTTTCTTGTACTGTAGCTATAGCAGCCACAGCCGTTGCAGCCTACCACATGTGAACAAGCCTAATAGTACTGCATTATATTCATTGCAATTGTATATAGAAGCATATATGTACAAACTCTATTTTGGAGGTTTTTACCTGTGTGCCATTATAAAAGTTCAAAATGCCCTGTATACCATTGAGATGAAAAAAGACTCCTCAGTACCCTTGTCCAAAGTTTCTTTTACCTACATACCACTTCCGTCACACTGCCGTTTCATTCTAACAGAGCTGACTGTAGGCTGAGGCTAAAATTACCTTTATGCCCATCAGTAATTCTACTAGACAGGCACTCGTCGTTCTTCCCCCATCTTGGTCACTCTCTGTGGTTCGTTCCCCATCCTGAAACCCTAGGAGAGCTCTGCTCAATCCGGCCGTGAGGAGGGAGCCACGGCGTGGGCGGCTGGAGGGAGGACCGGGCGGTCGTGGCAGCAGGAGCTTCGCGCGGCCGGGGGCGTAGGAGCTTCGCACGGGCGGGGCGTAGGGCTTCGCGCGGACGGGGCGCAGGGCATCGCGACCCCTGCGTCTCGAGCGTAGGGAGGGCTCCAGGCGGGGAGTGCAGGCGGTGCCGCGGTGTTGCGTCGCGCGGCCCCTGCGCTACGGGAGCGGTGCTGCGTCGCGGCCCCTGCGCTACGGGAGATAGGCCGCGGGGCCTCGCGCGGGAAGGCTGTAGGGCCCACGCGTAGGAGATGGCAGACGACGAGCGACCAGCTGACGGGTGAGTTGCAACAATGCTTCAATTGCATTACATCAGTGCCATGTTTGCTTTGGTTGGGATTTGATTAAACTCTGTAGACATGTATGTTGTTCATCTTTCAATTGTAGGGATGAAATTCAATGGGGCTTTTTGAATCCACCCGAAATTCTACTATGGGACAATGTTGCAGTCCCATGCACCCCATCAATGCCAACCCCTAGCCATGTAGAACATAGCAAAGGAACTAAAACTGGGACTATTACAGAACTAAAAAATGACATGGTTGATGCTGAGGATAATTATCTTATGAATCCTGAACCAGAGAATGAACATGTGGGGGTTGATGAGGAGGGTTTATACCTTGACATAGTACCTGCTTCTCATGCAAATACTAACACAACTGAGAAAGAGGATGAAGATTCAGAATCAGGTTCAGACTCCGAATCTGATTCTATATCTTACTTCGATATGGATGCTGAGGTAGATGAGATTGTTAATGATAGATTGCCATCTCACATGTCTCAAGTTGTATACAACAAAGATGACCCTCCTATGGAAGTAGGAAGCATCTATCCAAACATGCGTGAATTTAAGTTGGCTCTTGCTACACATGCTATCAAGAAAGAATTTGAGTATAACATTGAAAAGAGTGAACCAGGGAGGTATCGAGCATACTGTGCGGGAGTGGAAGATGGTTGTAACTGGAGGCTTCATGCATCGACGTTGAAAGGTAAAGTCAGTGTACAGGTAATTTTTTTTTCATTTATTTTTGTAGTTTGTTCATCCTTTTGAATTTATTTAAGTCCAATTGAAACTAAACTTTGTAGGTCAAGGTGAACCCTTATCCTGATCATGAATGTCAAAGTGGTAGGAGGACTGGTGGGTGCTCGAAACATGCTACCAAGTTTTGGATTCGTGAGAAGATTAAGCATTGGTTAGCTGAGGACCCAACTGTTCGGCCCAAAGAACTTAGGATAAGATTGAAGGAAGATTGGAAGGTCACTATCAGCTACAAGAAAGTGTACACAGGTAAGGAACTTGCTATGGACGAGTTGTATGGTAACTGGAAAGGAAGTTTTGACAACTTGTACAGGTTTAAGGCACAGATAGAAAAATCTTGTCCTGGCAACTTTGTTGTCATTGATCATCATACAATAGAGGATAAGATCAGATTCAATAGGCTTTTTTTTGCAATGAAACCTTGTGTTGAAGGTTTCCTTAGAGGTTGCAGGCCTTATCTGGCTGTTGATAGTACATTCCTGACTGGAAAATTTAGAGGTCAGTTATGCATTGCTTGTGCAGTTGATGGGCATCAATGGATGTACCCAGTTGCTATAGGAGTCATTGATTCTGAAACCAATGAAAATTGGATTTGGTTCATGGAGAGGCTTAAGGAAGCTATAGGTACCCCACCTGGTCTGACCTTTTGCACAGATTGTGGTCAGGCAGCCATGACAGGAGTTAGTGAGGTATTTCCAAATGCGGAGCATAGAGAGTGTATGTATCACTTGGTGTAGAATTTTAAGAAAAGGTTCTCTGAAAAAGTGTTTGATGAACATTTGTGGGCTTGTGCTTATTCTTGGACTGCATATTGGTTTGACCAGCATATGGAGGCCATGTCTGAAGCAAATCCAGCAGCAATATTGTACCTGCAGCAAACTCATACAAAACTGTGGACAAGAAGTCAGTACTCTGCATTGTCAAAAGTTGACTATGTCACCAATAATTTAGCAGAAAGCTTCAACAATTGGATAAAAGCTGATAAGGGGCTGCATCTAGATGACTTGATGGATACTATAAGGCAGAAGATTCTAATTAAGTGGAACCTGAGGAAAAAAATTGCACATAAAATGGAAGGAAAAATTTTGCCCCACATCATAAGTAAGCTAAAGGAGGAAAGTAGGAACCTTGACATTGATGTTGTGACCAGCTCACTTGATGGCATTGCAGAGGTTTTGGCAAGGAAAGATTCTACTTATAGGTTTGTTGTGAACCTGCGTGAAAGAACATGCACATGTAGAGTATGGGATGTCTCTGGATTACCATGTAAGCATGCAATTGCCTA
>BDMV01000003.1:45215559-45369853 GCA_008326285.1 Oryza officinalis | reverse complement strand
AGCAATCCAAGAGGTCGAATGTACTGATGCAGCCTTGAACGACGCCGACGTAGATGATACAATTGCCTGAACCGACGGAACATTGGACTTACCCCTTCGCCGGAGATCGACAGCCGATGCAGCCCCGCGTCAGGTGCCAAATTCCGCCGGTTGATAAAGAAACCGTAACAGAGTAAAAGGTGGCGATGCGCCGAATTGTATTGATCGAGAGTTGATAGATTACAATAACCCCGGGTGTACATATTTATACCCATGGGGAGATACTAGTCCTTGTAGGACAAGAAAGAAACTTTCCTAAAGATAAAAGAAAAACATAAAGTCCTTAAGGGACACTAAACACACTTTCCTAAAGATAAAAGGAAACTAACAAATATTCTAATTAATAGATACAATTGCCTTCTTCGGACTCAATCCGCACGTGGCAATCCTCATGAAGCACACCAACCGAACCCGACAATGATCCTGCCATCTCCTCATTGGAATCGGCTACATCGGCTATCCTTGTCCGATTCTGTTTCAGCCGATGCACACCGTAGCCGATTTGGCTTGCAGCCGATTCATACTCTGTTTCTGTAATCGCTTATCTCCTCCAATCGGCTTCGGCTTTAACTCTGCATGATTTACCAAATTTCGTCGTTAACAAGGTATTGGAACAATTCAGATCAAGATGTTTGATGGTTGTATCAGAATATTGTCAGATGTGCGGCATATTCCAAATTTGAAGAGAAATCTCATCTCTTTAAGTACTCTTGATCACTAAGGGTACAAATATTCTAGTGGAGATGGAATTTTGAAGGTAACCAAGGGCTCTCTTGTTGTGATGAAAGCTGATATTAAAACTACCGAACTGTACCATCTGCGAGGTACAACTATATTAGGTAATGTTGCTGCAGTTTCAGATTCATTATCTAATTTTGATGCTACTAATCTTTGGCATAGACGATTTGGACATATGAGTGAAATTGGTTTGGCAGAATTGAGCAAGCGATGATTGCTAGATGGACAAGGCATCGGAAAACTCAAATTTTGTGAGCATTGCATCTTTGGCAAGCATAAGAGGGTGAAGTTCAACACATCTACACATACTACAGAAGGTATTCTTGATTATGTGCATTCTGATTTATGAGGGCTTGCTCGTAAGACATCCTTTGGAGGTGCTCGTTATATGATGACTATCGTTGATGATTATTCGCGAAAAGTTTAGCCTTATTTCTTGAAGCACAAATATCAAGCTTTTGATGCGTTTAAAGAGTGAAAGACTAGTTGAAAGACAAACTGAAAGAAAGGTGAAAATACTTCGTGCTGACAATGGGATAGAGTTCTGTTCTAAGATATTTAAATCATATTGCAAGTCTGAAGGCATTGTGCGTCACTACACCGTTCCTCATACACCTCAACAAAACGGCGTAGCGGAGCATATGAACAGGACAATTATATCAAAGGCCCCCGTTGTATGTTGTCTAATGCAGGTTTGCCTAAACAGTTTTGGGCAGAAGCCGTTTTCACTGCTTGTTATCTTATTAATCAGTCACCTAGTTATGCCATTGATAAGAAGCTCCAATTAAGGTATGGTTTGGTTCCCCAGCAAATTATTCAGACTTAAGAGTATTTGGTTGTACTGCTTATACTCATGTTGATAATGGTAAATTGGAGCCTAGAGCTATTAAGTGTATTTTTCTTGGTTATTCGTCTGGTGTGAAAGACTATAAGTTATGGTGTCCTGAAACTAGAAAGATTGTGATTAGTAGAAACGTTATCTTCCATGAATCAGTTATGTTACATGACAAACTTTCTACTAATGTTCCTGTTAAGAGTCAGCAGAAAGCAAGTGTGCAGGTGGAGCACTTGAACAGTTCAGGGCATGTACCAGAAAAAGAAGATGTTGCTATTAACCAAGATGCACCTGTTAGTGAAGATTCAGATTCTTCTACCATTGAGCAGTCGCCAAAACATTCTATTACAAAATATAAGCCCAAAAGAATTATTAAACCCCCTCAAAGATATATTGAAAAAGCGAACATAGTTATTTATGCTTTGAGTGTAGCAGAGGAAATTGAAGGTAATGCAGAAACTTCTTCATATTCTAAGGCTATTGTTTCTGATGATTGTAATAGATGGATAACTGCTATGCATGATGAGATGGAGTCACTTGAAAAGAATCGTACTTGGGAATTAGTGAAATTGCCAAAGGAGAAGAAACCTATCCGTTGTAAGTGGATTTTCAAACAAAAGGAAGGTATATCTCCAACTGATGAGGCAAGGTACAAAGCAAGGTTAACTGCTAAAGGTTATAGCCAGATTTCAGGTATTGATTTCAATGATGTCTTTTCCCCTGTTATGAAGCATAGTTCAATTCGCACGTTACTTAGTATTGTTGCAATGCATGATTATGAACTAGAGCAAATGGATGTTAAAACTGCATTTTTACAAGGGAAGTTAGAAGATGACATTTATATGGAGCAACTTGAAGGTTTTGTTGTTCCTAGAAAAGAGAACCTGGTCTGTAGGTTGAAGAAATCTCTTTATGAGTTGAAACAGTCACTTAGACAGTAGTATAAGAGATTTAACTCTTTCATGCTTTTTCAGAAGTTTAGAAGATCCAATTTTGATAACTGTGTTTATTTCAAAGTTGTTGATGGTTCAGCTATATATTTGCTTCTTTATGTCGATGATATGTTAATTGCTGCAAAAGACAAATCAGAGATAGCGAAGTTGAAGGCACAATTGAGTAGTGAGTTTGAGATGAAGGATTTAGGTGCAGCGAAGAAAATTCTTGGTATGAAAATTACTAGAGAAAGACAATCTGGTAAGTTATATCTTAGTCAGAAAGGTTATTCTTGGTATCGTCGTTTCAATATGCATGATGCAAAACCAGTGAGTACTCCTTTAGCTGCACATTTCAGATTATCTTCAGATTTATGTCCACAGTCAGATTATGATGTTGAGTACATGTCTAGAGTTTCATATTCAAATGCAGTTGGTTCACTTCTGTATGTCATGGTATGTTCTCGTCCTGACTTATCACATGCATTGAGTGTTGTTAGTAGATACATGGCTAATCCTAGCAAAGAGCATTGGAAAACAGTTCAATGGGCTTTCAAATACCTACGTGGTACTTCTAGTGCTTGTTTGTAGTTTGGGAGATCTAGAGATGGACTTGTTGGTTATGTAAATTCAGATTTTGCTAGAGATTTGGATAGGAGAAGATTGCTTACAGGTTATGTTTTCACTATTGGAAGCTGTGTTGTTAGTTGGAAGGCAAGTTTGCAAGCAATTGTTGCCTTATCTACTATTGAAGCAGAGTATATGGCTATTTCTGAAGCTTGTAAAGAAGCGATTTGGTTTAGAGGTTTGTACACTGAGCTTTTTGGAGTTATGTCTTGCATTAATATATTTTGTGATAGTCAAAGTGCAATATGCCTTACAAAGGATCAAATGTTCCACGAGAGAACAAAACACATTGATGTGAGATATCACTTTATTCGAGGTGTGATTGCTGAAGGTGATGTCAAGGTATGCAAGATAAGTACTCATGATAACCCAGCTGATATGATGACAAAGCCAGTTCCTGCTACTAAGTTTGGGCAAGGTTGGTGTTACAGTATAGTCCTGGAGACTATTTGGCATGCGATGATTTTATCTACATGAGGTATTTCTTGGTGATTGATTGTTTTTATGCTACAAGATAAAATTCGTCTCAAGGTGGAGATTGTTAAATATGCGATCCGAATTTAGACATATAATATATTCGGATTAGTTTCCTACTAGGATTCCTAGTCATTTCCTATTAGTAGTCTTTCATTTTATCTCCTATATATACTCTTGTAAGTCGTACGGGAAAAGACAAGTTCCTATTGTTATTTTCCTACGTTTGTAATCAATTCCTCAATAGTGATTATTGCCGGTCGGTGCCCGTGGTTTTTTCCCGCAATAGTTTTCCATGTAAAATTCGTGTCTCCGTTATGCATCTATTTTCTTAACACTTTTTTGTAAAATGCAATAATCCCTAGAAGCCATCCATCTTTAAAGCCCACTTTGGCCCAATTAGCTTGCACACATATTCAAAATTTTCCTTCAACATGTTCAATATTTGAAACTAAATAAATGGAATGTTGAAATTATTGGAAACATGAAATGTTGAAATGTTAATTTCAAAATGTTGAACGGCTTCTTCTGCCGCGAGGCGGCGTCACGTGGGGCAGCGACATGGGAGGTGGCGACACAGGCGGCGACGCACGCGGGGCAGCGGAGGGGAGGCGGCGACGCGACGACGACGGCGGCAGGGGAGGGTGGGGGAGAGAGAGGGAGAGAGAGGAAGCTAGGATTTGGGATGGATCCATTGGCCATGGTTGCTTGCACGAATCTTAAACACTGGAAGGTGTGGAAGCTAAGATTTACCGGAGGAATAAGTTCACTTTGACTCCCTCAAAAGTGATCCGAATCTAATACATGACCCTAAACCGCAAAATCGGATATTTCGACCCTCGAACTATTGAAACCGGTGCAATTTGACTCCCTTGGCGGTTTTGGAGGGCGGTTTCGCTGACGTGACGCTTACGTGGCGGTGTTGACCTAGTCTGTGGTGTTGACGTGGCGCTTAGGTGGCATTTGAATTAAAAACATATATGTGGGACCTGTTTGTCATTCACACACATAAAATTGTGGGGCCCACTGACAGGTGGGGACCACATGTCATCCTCTCTCTTTCTTCCTCCTCCCCTCTTTCTCCCTTCTCTTTTTCTCCCCTCTTCGGCCGTCCGTGGGGAGCACGGGCTGGAGCGGTGACGGGGTGGGGGCCTGAGTGATGGCGGCCGGCGAGAGCTGAAGCGGCGGCGGCGGGCTGGAGCTGACGCGGGTGGAGGCGGAGGAGAAGGAGGCGGCACTGGACTAACAGGTCGCACCTCCTCGCGGCGGCGATGTGGATGGATGCGGGGAGGTGGTAGAGGACGGCGACGAGGAGCTCAGATCCGGCATAGGGAGCGGCAGCGGCGGCGGGGGTGTGGGAACAGCTCGACGGCGTGCTCGCTCGACCTCGGGTACGTGCAGGAGTTCCCGTGGAACCACGCGCCGTGCATGCCGCCGGTGGCCAACCAAACCGCCTGCTGCACGACGCTACTCTCCATGCTCGGCGTCGGCCTCGCCTGTCAGGAAAACACCCACACGAGTTGGCTCTCAATCTCACAGAACACACACTCTGACGCTTGTAGGTGCAACTACAGTTAACTGAACAATTTCAGAAAAACAGAGCAGAACAGAACAGCTGAAGAACAGAGTTTGCGCTGCGTAATACCGTGCAGCCTTTCCGGTTTTTTCCTTCTATTTATTCATCTCCACACGAAGTTTGTTACATGCATAACAGAATCAAATCACGACAATCTCGGATCAACTACTGACCGTGCCATCCCACGATCCGAGCCGAGTCATCGCAGCTAAAATAGGAAGCAAATATGCTAAACAGAAAAATGCTATTCTACCGGCCAGAACTCTGACTCTAGCCGAACTCTACATGCAACAAAAAGGGAAATACAAATGCTCAAGATTACAACCCAACAATTCACCCCCTAATCTTGAAGCATCAAACTGGAACTAATCCCAGCTTGCCTCTCAATTCCAGAAATCAAATCTTACCAAGAGACTTTGTTAAAATATCTGCAAGTTGCTCTTTTGATCTTATATATTCCACCTCCACCCGTTTCTGATCAACACAATCCTGGATGAAATGAAACCTTGTATCAATGTGTTTACTGCGATCATGAAGCACTGGATTCTTGTAGAGACTTATAGTAAACTTGTTATCAACCTTGATCAGTGCACAGCCAGGTTCTTGGCCTTCCAACTCAGAGGTCGGTTTCTCCATAAACCTGCTAACATAACCAACTGAATAACTTAGATCAGGTCTTGTGTTCACCAAGTACCTCAAGCTCCCAATTATGCTTCTGAATTGAGTTTCCTCCACACATACTCCACCCTCCTTGCTCAACTTCAACCGAGCATCCATGGGAGTCTGACATGGATTACAATCCCTCATCCCAGCTTTGTCAAGTATCTTTGCTGCATATGCACCTTGTGATACTGTGATCCCTTCCTTTCCCTGTTTCACCTCCATCCCGAGATAATAAGAAAGTAGACCGAGATCACTCATCTTAAAAAGAGCCTGCATCTGCTCCTTAAACTTGTTTATTTCCATCTGCTCCTGTAATAATAAGGTCATCCACATATACACCGACCACAAGTCGTGAGTTCTTCTCTCCTCGAGTATACACAACACTTTCGACACTACTCTTGACAAAATTCAGGCTCTCAAGACTAGAATCCAACTTGGCATGCCATGCACGTGGTGCTTGTTTTAGTCCATACAACGCTTTCTTCAGTTTCAACACCTTGTCTTCTTTTCCATCAACAACAAAACCAGGTGGTTGAACCACATAAACATCTTCTTCAAGTTCACCATTCAAGAAAGCTGATTTCACATCCATATGATGAACTTCCCATCCCTGATGAGCAGCCATTGCAATAAGCAGTCGCACAGTCTCCATCCTCGCCACTGGGGCAAACACTTCATCAAAATCAATTCCATGTTGCTGGACATATCCCTTTGCCACCAATCGAGCTTTGTACTTCACAATGGCATCTATGGCATCACGTTTGATTTTAAAAACCCACTTCAGCCCTATCGCTCTGTGGCTAGAAGGCAAATCACAGAGAAACCAAGTGTTGTTACCTTCAATTGAGTCCATCTCTTCAAGCATGGCCTTCCTCGAGCAGCTCTCCTGCTCAGCCTCCAAGAAATTTGCTGGTTCCTCTGCTGCCATAAGGCATTGATCACTGTAATCAAAATCAAGGATTGGAGTTGTAGTGGCAAGCGTGTTCGCCACTGTTCTATACCTCCTTGGCCCTTCATCAGTTCCTTCACTTGCATTGGTTGGGGGAGAAAAAAAATTCAACTCCCGATGGCAGGCTCGATGCAGTTCCTGTGCTTGCTGATGGTGATGTTGCCGACATCTTTGGAGTGGCCGCCGCTTCCTGGGCAGGTGACTCACCCCCTTGGACTGGGACTGTGAAACTCTCAACTGTGAACTCCACATAGGCGTCCTGATCATCTCCTTCTTCAGCAGTGTTGCCGCCCCAGTCCCAGAACGTCGTCTCATAAAAAAAGACGTCACGCGACACGCACACGCGTCGCGCCACCGGATCATACATCCTGTAGGCTTTTGATCCTTGCTCGTAGCCAATGAAGACCATCCTCGTGCCACGATCATCAAGCTTTCTTAAGTTTGGTTTCGCCATCTTGACATAGCCCACACAGCCAAACACACGCAGGTGTTCGACAGTGGGTCGACGACCATGCCACGCTTCGTACGGCGTCACTCCATCAAGGCTCTTCGTTGGTGATTTGTTCAGGACATAGACGGCTGCAACCACCGCCTCTCCCCAGAAATATGCCGGCATGTTTGCCGCCTTCAGCATGGACCTCGCCGCTGCCACCACAGTCTGGTTGCGCCGCTCCACGACGCCGTTCTGCTGCGGTGAGTAGGGTGCAATGAGTTGACGTTTCACCCCTTGATCCACGAAGTACTCCATGAACACCACGGAGGTGAATTCACCCCCGCGATCAGTGCGCAGCGCCATGAGCTTCCGGTTGCTCTCCTTCTCCACACCGGCTTGAAACTGTTTAATCGCCGCTGCTGCTTCATGTTTGGCGGAGAGGAGCCGTATCCACATGTGACGGCTCATGTTGTCGACCGGGAGCAAAAAATACTTCTTGCCACCTGGTGTCACCGGCGTGATCGCTCCGCAGAGGTCGCCGTGCACCAGTTCAAGCGCCGTCTGCGCCCTGTACTTCGCCTCCTCTGGGAACGGTGCGCGACGTTGTTTGCCCGCGAGGCACCCGTCGCACAACTGATCAATGTGATCAATTTGCGGGAGCCCGCGGACCATGCCTCCTTGCGCCAACCTCCGAAGCGCCTGGAAATTTAGATGGCCAAATCGCGCCTGCAGGTTGACGCGCATCAACAGCGCCCAGTCTGGATAATTTGTCCTCGACAGGATCGGGAGACGAGCGGTGTGCCCTGCATCTCTCCCCTGAGGCACGAGCGGGAGTGATGCGCCGTCTGCGCCATTCCCCCCACCGCTGCTGCTTGCGCTGCCACGGCCATTGCCGCTTCCACCACTGCCACTGCCACCACGGCGTCCAGGCGGTTGTATGACATCGTCGCCGGATCGTTACAGTACCGCTCTGATACCAAATCTCACAGAACACACACTCTGACGCTTGTAGGTGCAACTACAGTTAACTGAACAATTTCAGAAAAACAGAGCAGAACAGAACAGCTGAAGAACAGAGTTTGCGCTGCGTAATACCGTGCAACCTTTCCGGTTTTTTCCTTCTATTTATTCATCTCCACACGAAGTTTGTTACATGCATAACAGAATCAAATCACGACAATCTCGGATCAACTACTGACCGCGCCATCCCACGATCCGAGCCTAGTCATCGCAGCTAAAATAGGAAGCAAATATGCTAAACAGAAAAATGCTATTCTACCGGCCAGAACTCTGACTCTAGCCGAACTCTACATGCAACAAAAAGGAAAATACAAATGCTCAAGATTACAACCCAACATCGCCGCGCGCCTCCGTGCCACGGGCCACTTTCGGCTACCGTCGGCGAACGCCTCGCCGCCGCCATCGACGCCTCAGGTCGACTCGTCACCGCCGCTGCCGAGGGAACCAATCCGCGGAACTGCTTCTACCCCACCGTCCTTTACGTCGCCAGTGTCTGCCGGCCCGACCTCCCCCGGCACCGCCAACTGCGTCCTCGGCCTTGCTTTATCCACCCCTTCGCCCTCTTGTTCGCCGGCGTCCAGTTCCAACCACACAGTAGCCATCGCCATCTCAATCGCTTCCGTCCTAGTCGTCTCCATCATAACAGCGTTGCTTGTTTGGAGGAAGAGGAAGCAGGACATCATCAGGAGCAAGCACCGCGGTTTCTCCGACGAGCGGCGGATGTCGCGCCCGCGGCCAAACGTCGGCTCGGTTCTGTTTAGCCCCGGTGAGCTGGCGAAGGCGCCCACCGCCGCCACCGCTTCAGCTCCCGCCGGCCACCACCACTCTGGCCCTCCCTCTTGTTGGAATATGATCCGAATTATAACGTGGGTCTTGTGGAGACGTCTAGAGGGTCCACAGTTCGGATTATGTTTATTAGCGGATTTGTTTTTGTATTTGACTGCAGTCAGTCCGTCCTATAAATACATCTTGTAAGCCGCACGGGAAGTGCTGACGACTCATTGTATTCCCTGCGTTCTGTAAACTCCCTCCATATAGTGAAGATTGCCGGTTGGCGCTCGTGGTTTTTTCCGCAAGGGTTTTCCACGTAAAAATCTGTGTCTCGTGTTCGATCTTAATTTGCGTTATTTGCTAACAAGTGGTATCAGAGCCAGGTTCGAGATTGAAAAAAAAAATTAGGGTTTCACCCTGTGTTCATCGCGCCGCCGCCGTTGAAGTCAATCTATTCGACATCTCGCTGTTTTCTTCCGTGCCGTACAGGTGGATCGGCGGGGCTGCGATATTCCGCAGCCGAGGCGAAGGGTGAGTTTAGTTAGGTTGTTTTTGGAAGTTTGGTTGTAAAATTGGAATGATGTGATTGAAAGGTTGTGTGTGTATGATAGGTTGATGTGATGGAAAAGTTGAAAGTTTGAAAAAAAACTTGGGAACTAAACAAGGCCGAAGTGCTTCTGCATCAATCTGGAAAAGGTGCTGTCCGATTGCAGAGGTTGTCGTCGCCGAATTCCAAACTGCTGCCGCTGCGTTCGATCGTTGAGAGAAGAAAATCCACTGTTGCCGTCGATCAATTCCTGCCAGCTGCCATGTCCCAGGCGGAGGAATTCACGTCGCTGCTGTTCCCAGGCTTCTGCAGTTCACGTGGAGGCAAGTTCCATCAATTTGCACGTGGATCGAGATCAAGCTGTAAGCCAAACGTGTGTGTTGCTGTAAAATTGAGATTTGGTGATTTTTTTTTGCTACCTGCACACAGAAAGCGTACCAGAGGATTTCTTTGGCAATTATTTTTTGCTATTCGTACACATCAAGTGTACCAGGCTGCAGGTTCTACTAGGGTTACACCTATATTTCTGCAGATTATTACTCTTCTGGTTATTGCTGTTATTTATTCACCATGTCTTCAGTGAAATACAGTCCGATACGGTTACCGGGTCCGATACGAAACCTGGTCCGACTCCAACTCAATCCTTCCTCTCTGCTTCGGTTTCCTCTTTCCTTTCCGAGTCGATTACCAAAATCCGTCGTTAACAGGTACTGACTCCCGCATCATCAAGTTTTTACAAAACACTTTTCTCCTTCTTAACCATACCGACATCTCACCGGGTTTTCAAAATATAAATATCCCAGTTTTTCCCGCACGACAGAACAATCGTGACCTATAGGTAATCTACTTTGGCATTTTAAATACCAACACAAAATATGTAGTGGAGTTACAAAGGAATGGGGTCATCAATTCCTATATAGTAAAAGTGCGACTACTGGGATAGTCCGACGATCCATATTTGAATCGTGGCCAAAAACAGTGTAACCTAAAGCTTGCAATTTGGCAAAAAAATATTTAATTTAAAAATATAGGCGCAATAAATGGGCAAGGGGGCTTGCCTTGTTCCGCGACAACGGACGGAGCATCGAACTCCTGCGCGAATCCTCCGTCCGACTCGGGTTCTAAACACGAGAGAATAAACCATACATAAAACCACTGCTAAACCAAGACAAAACATAAAAAATACAGCGTTAATAAATAGAGGAGAATTTTAGAAAGATTTTGGAATTTGAACGGAGTCAAACGGAGTTCGGGATGAAAAGATATAGATTTTTGAAGTTTTGGGGATTTTTGGAGGGTTAAAAGAATAGAGAGGAATATTCCAGGGAATATTTCGAGTGGGGCCCGGCTGTCAGGTCAAAGGAGTCAAAGGAGAGAAGGAGAGATGTGGGCCCGTGTGTCCCACTCCTTTTCTTTCTTTTTCTTTTTCTTTTCTTTTTCTTTTCTCCTTCTTATCTCTTCCTTTCTCTCCTTCTTTCTTTTCTCTGCTCTCTTAATTCTCTGCCGCATGCCGAGAGAGAGGCCGGGAGGGAGGGGCGCCGGGAGAAAGGGAGCGCGGCGGCGACGGCGGCAGCCGGGCGGCTCGGCCAGGGGCGCAGGCCGGCGGCTCGGCAGGCGCAGGCCGGTCGGCTGGGCGGCAGGGAGGGGAGGGGGCGACGTCGGCCGGNGCCGGGCGGCTGGGAGGCGGCAGTGCCCCGGCTGCTTGGCGCCGGCTGCAGCACAGCCGGGAGCGGCGCCGGCCGGCGGCTGGGCAGCGTGGGGCTAGCGGCTGGGCAACGGCTTGGTGCTGGCAGAGGGGAGGGGCTTGGCTGGGAAGGAAGGAGGAGGAGGCACGACAGAAGAAGAAGAAGAGAAGGAAGGGGTCGGCCACCTCGACGCGACGGACTCTGGGACTTCGGCGACTCAGTTCCGGGGTGGTAAAAATGGAGTGGTGGATCGGCTGAGGAACTCCACGGTAAGTCTTCTCGGATATTTATACTGCCGGAGTGATTCGGGAGGAGGAACTTGGCGACGAGAACGTCCATTGATGCCTCTGTATATGCTTCTCCGTCTACAGGCTCCTCTGGCTGTTGTCGCTGCCTAGCTTGCTCGGCGAGCGGCGCGGAGCGTTGCCTAACTTCAGCGGAGAAGACGGAGACGGTGCGAACCTTCACTGTGTACTGGCAGGACGGTGCCTAACCGTCGGTTTTGCAAGAGGTTTAGGAAAACAGAGAAAGAAACATGTATGCACGAGTGTTGGATGAGCCTGAGTGGTTTTTCCTGGCTTAATGGAAGTGCAGAGAATCCCCAGGTGAAAAAGGACTGATAAACACCGGGCGGTAGAAGTCCAAAATATTTTGGAATATTTGGACGGAAAGAAAATGATTTGATACGACCGGGGAAATAAATAAAAACAAAATTAAAACTAACTTTGTAATTTTTTGAAAATTTTGAACGAAAAGACAGAGCGACGCTAAACTGCGGTTTTTAGAAAAACGCGGGCGTTACAGTTGTCTGTTCGTGGGAGGACAGAAAATAAATCCAACAATGGCAATAGAGGCAAAAGTTCTAATCATTTCAGAGGCCGATCAAAGTCTGAAGGTAGAGGAGATAAATTCTGCAAGTATTGCAAGAAAATCAATCACTTTATCGAGGATTGTTTGAAATTAAAGAATAAGGAGAAGAGAACTGGCACATATAGAGAGAAAGGTAAACCCAATGATGAAGGTAATGCTTCTGTTGCTGCTTCCAAGGTAGATTATTCCGATGGTGATTCTCTTGTTGCTTTGCTGGATGTGCAAATAGTGATGATGAATGGATTCTTGATTCTGCTTCTTCTTTTCGTATATGCACTAATAGAGACTGGTTTGTCACCTATGATTCTCTCCAAGGTGGAGGTTCTGTTAGATTGGGTGATGACAGTCCACTTGATATTGTTGGCATTGGTTCCATTCAGATTAAGATGCATGATGGCATTGTCAGAACTTTGGCTGACGTTAGGCATATTCCAAGCATGAGCAAGAATCTTATTTCTCTCAGTACTCTTGATGCCAAAGGGTACAAGTACTCTGGGGGAGATGGAGTTTTAAAGGTGTCTAAAGGTTCTCTTATTGTGATGAAAGGTGAATTGAAGTCTCCAAATTTGTACCGTCTTCGTGGTACTACAATTACAGGTAATGCTGCTGTAATTTTCAATTCATCATCTAATTCTAATGCTACTGATCTTTGGCATAAGCGTCTTGGACATATGAGTGAGCAAGGCTTGCATGAATTGTGCAAGAGAGGACTTCTTGATGAACATAGCATCAGTAAGTTGAAGTTTTGTGAGCATTGTGTGTTTGGCAAACACAAGAGGGTGTCGTTTAATACCTCTACTCATAAAAGTAAAGATATTCTTGATTATGTGCATTCTGATTTATGGGAACCATCTCGCAAGCCTTCTTTTGGTGGTTCTCATTATATGTTGACAATCATTGATGATTATTCTCGTAAGGTATGGCCTTATTTCTTGAAGTATAAATCAGATGCATTTTCAGCTTTTAAAGAGTGGAAGATTATGATTGAAAAACAAACTGAGAAGAAGGTTAAAAAGCTTCGCACTGATAATGAGATGGAATTCTGTTCTAATGAATTTAATGCATATTGCAAGTCCAAAGGCATTGTTAGTCACTACACTATTCCTTACACGCCTCAACAGAATGGTGTAGCTGAGCGTATGAACAAAACTATCATCTCCAGGGCCCGTTGCATGTTGTCTAATGCTGGCTTGAATAGGCGTTTTTGGGCTGAAGCTGCTTCCACTGCTTGCTATCTTATTAATCGTTCACCCTCTATTCCTCTTGATAAGAAAACTCCAATTGAGGTATGGTCTGGTTCTCCAGCTGATTATTCGCAATTGAGAGTTTTTGGTTGTACTGCTTATGCTCACGTTGATAATGATAAATTGGAGCCTAAAGCTGTTAAATGCATTTTTATTGGTTATCAATCTGGTGTTAAAGGTTATAAATTGTGGAATCCCCAGACTCAGAAGGTTATGCTTAGCAGGAATGTTATCTTTAATGAGACTGTTATGTTTGTTGACGATCCTTTTGTTGATGCTCCTATTGAGGGAGAGAAAATAAGTGTGCAGGTGGAGCACTTAATTGATTCACCAGATGTTGATAATGTTGCTGTGCAAGATGCACCTATTGCTGAAATTTCTTCAATTGTTGATGATTCTTCTGCTATTGAGCATTCTTCTCCAGTTGTGCAGTCTCCACGACATTCTATTGCTGTTGATAGGCCTAAAAGTCAGCCTAAACCTGTTAAAAGGTATATTGAAGAATGCAACATTGCTTATGCCATGAGTGTTGCAGAAGAGATTGAAGGTAATTCAGAACCTTCTAATTATTCTGAGGCTATTACTTCTCCTGATTGCAACAATTGGATGACCACTATGCAAGATGAGATGGAGTCACTTGAAAAGAATGGTACTTGGGATTTAGTCAAATTACCCAAGAATAAGAAGCCTGTCCGTTGCAAATTGATTTATAAAAGAAAGGAGGGTATTTCTCCTAGTGAGCCAGCAAGGTATAAAGTAAGGTTGGTTGCTAAAGGTTATAGCCAGATTCCAGGTATTGATTTTAATGATGTTTTTTCCCCAGTTGTTAAGCATAGTTCTATTCGTACTTTGCTTAGTATTGTTGCCATGCATGATTATGAACTTGAGCAACTAGATGTTAAAACTGCATTCTTACATGGGGAGTTGGAAGAAGACATTTATATGAACCAACTTGAAGGTTTTATTATTCCTGGAAAAGAAAACCTTGTTTGCAAGTTAAAGAAATCGCTTTATGGTTTAAAGCTGTGAGCCCCGGTTTTTTTATACCGGAAACCCCATGTGTATTACAATACCATTTCCTGGATCAGTAGATGGTACACACATGGCATAGTTGTATATCACAAGCTGACATCATCATACATGTCTTACAATCTATTAATAATACAAGGATAGCCCAAATGAGATCCGAATAGACCAAGCATGGTCGACAACAACACAAAATACCAACACCAATAAATGAGGTAGCGGAAGCGAAGTAGCGGCGGTCCATTTTATCCCACACGCATCGACTGGTGAACCTAGGTCCCTATTCCGCCGTCCTTGGTAACTCCTTGCCAGCATAGCACATGCACAGATCGACAGCAACACCTTTTTCTAAAAAAAATTTAAATAAGCAAGAGTGAGTACCAACCGTACTCAGCAAGCCACCACTACAGAATGCATATAATGTTCATAGGGGTTCAAGGATGGCTTGGTTTATTTGCATAAAGCTAGTTTTCACAAATTATTTCACAAACCTATGCCATAACAGTTTTAACTGAAAACCACGTTAAGTTGAAGTTGTCATTAACCTGCGAGGGTTCATCCACCTTCCCCAAGCCTCGCTTGGTCCGGTTTACCCTCGCATCCAATTTCCACAGTTTTAACCACTACGACCTTTTTGCACATCAGGCAAGGTCACACCTTCCATACCCATCATATTTAAAGCAATATTACAAATTGACGAGGCTAGTCAAGAGTAATGCAAGTCCCGGCGCTCATTAACCGCGAGCACGGCTATTCGAATAGTTTAATTTACTCACACTGCAGCGGATGTACGCTTTTAATCCCACACTCCGTGACGCACCCAACACATGAGACTTGTCACGGCCCGGTTTTTCAGTTACCCTCGCATGGCGGCACCCGCTCCAAGGACTATGAATCCCCATTGCACCCCCGGCGCCACATTCCTACCTCGAGCCGGTTGTGAGGGGAGTCCTGGCGCTCCCGAGATTGAAGGTTACATTATACATATATAAATCTTGACGTCATTAAACCACACACTTCCACATTTCCATACCGATATCCAGAACCTACCATGTCTGGGGTGCCACCCCACGAGAATAACCTAGTCCACCGGGTCTAACCCCACTCAAGAAGTGTGGTCGTACTCGGTTCGTTTCCTGCTTAGCTTCTTGACTCGGTCCTTAACTGACCAGGGTCGGCGGCTTACCGTTCCCAGAACCACCCATATTCTATCCGTGCCGCCCCAGTCGAAATCACTTTTGTTTAATTAAGTTTTTAGGTTTTCACAAAGGTTTTCATGCTGTGGGTGGCGCCTATACCTCCACCCGATCTCTAACGATCACTCCCATCGAGTGATCGGTATAACCACATCCACATATCGCACATATGGAGTGTATAACGTCTATGTAAGCAGGGCTAAGCAGTGAATGAATAATCACGCGTAAAATAATATTCTCAGGTAACAAAGGTGTGTAAATACATAAGGATAAACAATATCAAAGGTAAGGCTTAAGCAAATGTAGGTACACATTTTATAATTAGCATGCAATTTTATTTGTAATCAACACATTTATAAAAATAGGATCAACATGTTCGAGGAAGGAGGCGTAGTGACTTGCCTTATTATTGGTCTACAAATCTTCGAGAAAATCCGCGTTCGTTGCATCTCCGAAACGGCCACTACGCGCTCGAAACGCGAAAAACATCCAAAACCCTATAAAGCAGATAATAACTATTATAAACTAATTGTGCCATTGTATAGGTCTCATGTTTAGAAAAATTATGGAAGTTGAACGGAGTCAATCAGACTATGGTTGAGGAGATACAAATTTAAGGGAGATTAATGGATTTTCTGAAATATGGGAAAAAGGATTTATTAAATTGGAAAGGGATATTCCCAAGAATATTCTTTGGCTGAGAGGCTCAGAGGGAGGTATATTGGACTTTAATTTTGGGAGTGCTTGGGCTTTAGCCCAGAGGTGAGGGAGGTCGGTAGGGGGTAATTGTAGACTTTAGGAGAGGGGCTTGGGTGAGTAGAGGGATATACATTAGACTTTGGTGAGGAGGGAGGTTGTTGGTGGGCTTTGGCCCGGAGGATGCAATGTAGACTTTTCAGGTCCATTCTTGGGCTCGGCCCGAGGAAAACAAGGGGATGTTTTGTGGACTTATGTGGAGGACTTTATGGTCTTGGCCCAAGGGACAAGAGGGATATATTGTAGACTTTTGGATAGATTGCAAGGCCGGTTGGCCCAATGAAGTAGAGGAGGTTTTATAGACTTTATAGAGAATTTCGTGGGCTTAGGCCGACCACGAGAGGAAGGCAATGTAGACTTTTTGGAAGACTTTATGGGCTTCGGGCCGACAAAGAAGAGGAGGCGATATAGACTTTTTCCAAGTCTCGGTCAATGGGGCCCGCGGGGAGAGAATAAAATATGGGGCCCACTAGTGGGCCTGACACGGTGTGGCAGCGGCGCGTCGGCATGGCGTGGCCGAGGCCCGTGTCCAGGAGGTGGCCGGGCGCAGGCCAACGCGCGGGCGCGGAGGCTCCGGTCGGCGCGGTGACTTGGCCGACGCCCGCGACAGCGAGGAGGTCGGCTGAGGCAGCTTGGCCTGAACTGGGCCACGGCATTGGCCGGGCGCGACGCGGTACTGCCAGGACGACGTCGGCCGGGGGCTCGGCCGAACGACGGATGCATATGCATACACACGGCTAGCTAGTTGCATGCATGTGGGTTGCTTGCATGCATGCATATGCATACACACGGCTAGCTAGTTGCATGCATGTGGGCTGCTTGCATGCATGCATGCACACGTACAGGCAGCTAGCTGCATGGCGCATGCATGGCCGGCGGCGAAGCGACGACCGCTGCGAAGGGCGGCCGCGCCAGGAACGGGTACGGTGTTGCGCCTCACGACGTCACCGCGCTGCGGCAACAACGGTAGACGAGAAATGCAGTAAGGAAACAAAAGCAAAAGGAAGAGCAAGAGAGGAGCTCACCTTGCGGCAGCCGGGTAGCGGCGTACCGGGCGACGGTCCTTGCATGGACTACGGTCGTCGAGGTACAGCCTGGGGACGGTCGACCCGCGGATCGTCCTCGCACACCACGTGTTCGATCAGTGGTAACAAACGAACACACAGCGTTAAGGAATAAATGTTAGCGGGTTAGTGCAAGTTATGGTTCAGGGGTTAGTGAGTTAGAGGTCAGCTGGTTAGTGAGTTACAGGTCAGCGGGTTAGTGAGTCAATGGGTCGAATGTTAGATGTTAGAGGTTAGTCGTTCGATAAGTTAGTCGTTCTCAGAGTTCAGATGACGGCGCGGCGGCCTATCCGTCCTCTTGCTCAACTGAGGCCCAGTCGGAGCCGGCCGCGGTGGAGCAAGCGGTGAGACGGCAGCGTGTGCGCGGGAGGGAGTGACTGAAGGGAAGCAAAACGAGGAGAAGAGAGAATGGAGAGGGACATGTTGCATGCTCACCCACGACGACGCTTAAATAGAGTCTGGGGAAGGGACGTTTGCTGCTGCCCGCATTCATTCCATCCCAGAAAACGCGCGTGTGTAGGTGGGAGCGGTGACGGCTGCGTATTGGCGGTGGAAACGTTGCATGCAAGCACGAGCTAGACTAGCTTCCTACAAGCACGAGCTAGCTGGCTACATGCATGTTTTTGCTTGGCTTGCTGCATGCATGCATATGCATTGCACTCGCGTAAAGCTAGTTAGCGACATGCATGCTTGCTACGCCGGTGAGGTCAGGCAAGGGCGCAGAAGCGGACGGCGAGGTCGCCGGCGGGCTGGGAAGGAAGGGCAGCAGCTGGTGATGTCGCAGCGGCCTTATCGTAGCGGCGCGGCGTGCGGCGACGTCGTCACCGAAAACAGTATTGGGGGGATTTTAGACTTTATCGTTTTATTGCCAGCCCAATAGGAATGAAAAGACTTGGGGAGGCAACATGGACTTTTCCAGAAAAAGCCTAGCAGGAAGGCCACGGTAGAGGAAGTGGAAATGAACTTGTGTTGTGGAATGGGTTGGGCTAACAGAAGAAAATGTGGTCCACAGAAATAGGATGCTCGAATATTTTCTTTGGAATATGAAATTTGGAAATTTGAAGGGGATTTGAGATAGAATTTGTACTGGACTGTATTTATAATTTGGACTATTTAATTCAACATTTGAATTGGATTTGGCTAGAAGGCCGTGTGAGGATTATGGTTAGGATTTCTTTGCGCGCACTCTGACGGCACTGCAATTGGGATTTTTAGGGCAACATATGGCATTCAAATTCAACCGTCGCGATAGAAATAAAATCAGTGATACTCGAATCGACACGCGATAGATGGATACGTCGATCGATTATAAATATTTGGGGAAATTACCGGGTTTGAATCGATAGAGTGGTTTTTTTTTTAAAAAATAACCGTAGAATAAGAGTTGAGAGAGGTAATATCGCGGTGAGAGCTTTGGGTCTGTGATTAACTTTGCATCGAGGCGTTTAATCAATAGACGGAGATGATAGTGGCAGGAAGGATGTCGGACAGAGGACAACCTTTTCGGGAAAATGATTTAATCGAGATTTTTTGGCACAGATTCTAGACACACACAAATAAACAATTAACAAGCAAACTAAAATTATGCCTAGGACTAGACTTTGTCTGAGGAGGTCATATCTTTGAAAATAGCCTATTAGGAATTTATATTTCGCAATTAAGGTTTCTAGTAAATACTTTACCAATAGACATTATTTTGCAAATAATTTACAAAAGCTTATTACTCTATATAAAGGTTCATACAAAATAATCAAAGCTATTTCTTTAGTGGAACGGTATTTTTTTTAATAAATTATCCCTTAATGGGTTTTATCCAAAATGGTGATACATATAGATATATAGCTTTATTTATAAAGTAAATATGCCTGAGGGTTTTTGTTTTTCGAAAATAATTGGCATATGCAAATCATAGTTCCTTGAATAAATAATTATTTGAAATAAAATACCGACATATCCTCAGACGTTCGTCTATTAGCCCACGTATAAATGAAAAACGACAGATCGAATTAAATTAATTCAGGCATGAATGTATTTTGAAAAAGATTTTTGGTTATTCCGAATTTTTAATTCCGTATTCCAAAGTCGAAATTTTCAGTGTGTTACAAAAGCAATCTCCTAGGCAATGGTACAAGAGGTTTGACTCATTTACGCTCTCTCGTGGTTTTAAGCGGTCTGATTATGATAGTTGTGTTTACTTGAAGATTGTTAATGGCTCAGCTATTTATTTACTTCTTTACGTTGATGATATGTTGATTGCTGCTAAAGATAAATCAGAAGTAGCTAAATTGAAGACACAATTGAGTAAAGAATTTGAGATGAAGGACTTGGGTGCAGCCAGGGTTGGAAAAACCGGCGGTAACCACGCGCTTACCGCGGTTACCGCCCGTACAGCAGGGGTACGGTTACCCGTACCGCGCGGTACGGTTTAATGAAATTCGCCCAAATTCAAAAATTAAAAAAAAAATCAAAAAAATGGTGAAGGTAGTGCTTGATTTGTAGTGTTTTATAGTGAAAAAATTTCTCAAAAAAGAGTAATATTTATTCAAATTTGAGAGCAAAACGGAGAATAAATTTGAAAATTAGAAAAAGAAAAAAATGGGCCGACCCGTTACTGTGTGGCCCGTCACACATCGCGCGGTAACCGCGCCAAACCGCGCGGTTACCGCGACAAACCGCGCGATAACCGCACCAAACCGGGCGGTTTGCCCGAATTTTTGAATTCAAATTTCGATTTGTAAATTTGTCGCGGTTTTGCGCGGTTACCGCCAGTAACCGCCGTACCGCCGGGTGGCGGTAACCGGGCCCCCGGCGGTAAGTCCAACCCTAGGTGCAGCTAAGAAAATTCTTGGTATGGAAATTACTAGAGATAGAAAATCTGGTAAATTATACCTCAGTCAGCGAGGTTATATTGAAAAGGTTCTTCGTCGTTTCAATATGAATAAAGCAAAACCAGTGAGTACTCCATTAGCTGCACATTTCAGATTATCATCAGATTTAAGTCCAGAGTCAGATAAAGATATTAAGTACATGTCTAGAGTTCCATATTCCAGCGCAGTTGGTTCTCTTATGTATGCTATGGTCTGTTCTCGTCCTGATTTAGCTCATGCATTGAGTGTTGTCAGTAGATTCATGGCTAATCCTGGTAAGGAGCATTGGAGAGCTGTTCAATGAATTTTCAGATATTTGCGAGGTACTTCTAATGCCTGTTTGCAATTTGGAAAATCTAGAGATGGACTTGTTGGTTATGTTGATTCTGATTATGCTGGTGATTTGGATAAGAGGAGATCTCTCACGGGTTATGTTTTCACCATTGGTAGTTGTGCTGTTAGTTGGAAAGCATGCTTGCAGTCCACTGTTGCTCTGTCTACAACAGAAGCTGAATATATGGCTATTTCTGAATCTTGTAAAGAAGCTATTTGGTTGAGAGGTTTATACTCTGAACTTTGCGGGGTTTCTTCTTACACTTCTATACACTATGATAGCCAGAGTGCTATTTATCTGACTAAAGATCAAATGTTTTATGAAAGGACAAAACATATTGATATCAGATATCATTTTATTCGAGGTGTCATTGCTGAAGGTGATGTGAAGGTATGCAAGATTAATACTCGTGATAATCCCGCTATATGTTGACAAAGCCTGTTCCTGGAGCTAAGTTTGAGCTATGCTCACGCTTAGTTGGTATTTCAAATTAAGTCCTAGTGACTTTTTTGGCGTCGGTGATTATTTATTATTGAAGTGAGTTGATTGATGATACTTCATTTGCTACAAGATGGAATTCGTCTCAAGGTGGAGTTTGTTGGAATATGATCTGAATTATAACGTGGGTCTTGTGGGGACGCCTAGAGGGTTCACGGTTCGGGTTATGTTTATTAGCGGATTTGTTTCCGTATTTGATTGTAGTCAGTCCGTCCTATAAATACATCTTGTAAGCCGTACGGGAAGTGCTGACGACTCATTGTATTCCCTACGTTCTGTAAACTCCCTCCATATAGTGAAGATTGCCGGTCGGCGCCCGTGGTTTTTTCCCGCAAGGGTTTTTCACGTAAAAATCTGTGTCTCATGTTCAATCTTGATTTGCATTATTTGCTAACACCTCCCCCCTCCCCCGCCGCTGCTCTAGCCCGTGCTCCCCGCGGACGCCCGAAGAGGGGAGAAAGAGAAAAAAAGAGAGAAGGGAGAAAGAAGAAAGAGGGAGGATGACATGTGGGCCCCACCTGTCAGTGGGCCCCATATTTTTGTGTGTGTGAATGACAAACGGATCCCACATATATGTTTTTAATTCAAATGCCACCTAAGCGCCACGTCAACCCCACAGACTAGGTCAACACCGCTACGTAAGCGCCACGTCAATGAAACCGTCTTCCAAAACCTCCAAGGGAGTCAAATTGCACCGGTTTTCGGGGGTTGAAATATTCGGTTTTAGGGTTTAGGGTCATGTATTAGATTTTGATCACTTTTGAGGGAGTCAAAGTGAACTTATTCCTTTACCGGAAGATGGATAGGAAATCCGACTCATACCACCTGTCCTTACGTCTGAGGCCCGGCCCGTTTAGTGTATAGGCCCATGTATGAAGCAGCCCACCAGTGATATCCTCTAAAGATGGCAACGGGTACAAAATATCCGCGTACCCGCGGATATTAAACCCGACGGGCACGGATACGGGTCTAAACTTATACCCGCGGCTACGGGCACGGGCACGATTATAAACCCAACGGGTATTTGCTCACGGGTATAGAAAAATGGTATCCGCACCCGCAAACCCGCCATACCCGCTTCAATAGCTGACAGGTGGGTC
Source organism: Oryza officinalis (assembly GCA_008326285.1). NCBI lineage: Eukaryota > Viridiplantae > Streptophyta > Magnoliopsida > Poales > Poaceae > Oryza > Oryza officinalis. The sequence goes on along the minus strand of BDMV01000003.1, from coordinate 45,347,609 downwards.
CAATACCCCGGATATATAAGCTCTCGTTAGGGTTTCAACTCTCCCGCCAGGCACCCGACCGCCCCTCTCCTCCGGTCCTCCCTCCGCGCGCCGCCAGGGGCCCGTCTGCCCCCCAGCCCCAGCCCCCTTCTCGGCTCCGCGGCGAAAGGCGCGGCCACCGCCGCCGGTGCCCTCCGCCCCTCTTCCCGGTCACGCGCCCCGTCCTCGCGCGGTCGCGCCCACCCTCTGGTTCCACCGCCAGCTCGTCGCCCTCGGGACGGCTGCCCCTGGATCCGTCGCCTCCCGCCAAGCTACCCGCCGTCTTGGACCGGCCGCCGCGGGGGCCTTGCAGCCTCTGGAGTTACCCTCCTCCCCCTGTCGTTGGCCTCGTGGTTGCGGCGATGTGGGGCTCCAGGGCTGCTCTCATGGCGGCGGCGCTGCTGATGCTTCTGGTGTCGCCAGCGCTGCTGATGCTGCTGCTGTCGCCGGCGGCCTCGGATACGTACGAGCAGGAGACCCGCCGGATGTTCGTGCAGTGGAAGGCCAAGTACAAGATTACCTATAAATACGCCGGCGAAGAGGAGTGCCGGTACGCGTTGTTCAAGGACTCCCGCCGCACCGTCGCCCGGCACAACGCCGCCGGGGTGACCTCATCCGGCCTCAACGGCCTCAGCGCCCACGCCATGGAGGAGATCGTCCGTGGGTACAAGGTCCAGAGGGGGGAGGGATCGTACGAGGAGGAGACCAGCCGAATGTTCGTGGGGTGGAAGGCCAAGTACGAGAAGACCTACAGAGACGTCGGCGAGGAGAAGTGCCGGTACATGTTGTTCAAGGGCAATCGCCGCTTCGTCGTCACGCTCAACGCCGCAGCCGCCGGGAAAACAGCATACGGCCTCAACCAATTCGGCGACCTCACCGACGAGGAGGTCCGCGAATTCTGCGACGGGCGCGGTGGGGAGAGAGAGGGAGAGCTCAGCGCCATGTGCCAGGCCGCCGTCGCAAAGTACGGCGTGAGCGTCTATGACGGGCCGATTCTCTCCCAGGTAATCATCTCGCTGGTTTTAGTTTCTTTCTGTAATTATGGATTTTTTTTGTCAACTGCAGTAGTTTGGGTATCCATATGAACACAAGTAGGGGATGTCTTCTGCCTGCAGATCAAACGGAAAATTGCTGCAGTTTCGAGCACATATTTCAATTGTGAACCAGTCTGTAATGGCTTCGTATGTGCAAAGAACCATGTGGCATCGTGAGAATTTTGATTAGTGCCTTGGTGGGTAGACAAGGGAACAATTATCGACCCCTTCATAGATAAACAAATAAAGAGAGACTTAATACAATTTATTTTTTATATTGGTAGGATTTGTTATCTGACTATACAACATTCTTGAGCTAACGACTAGTATGTGAAGATTTTTGTTAACCTTTGGATATGATTAACCTAGCAGTTCATTTTGTATTACTACTAGTATATGGTAACTGATATACTTTCAATCCCTAGATGGTTTTACCGGAACTTGTTGTATAATTGTGTGATTCTGTTACCGACTGGAGTACAGATTGGAAGAGAAGCAGGGGTTCGGTTTTATGGTCAATGAGTGTTATAGAAAAACATGTTCTTTCGAGTGTGTTCATCAAACATGGACATTAAAGTTTCTCAGCATTTGGACCGAGATAAGCTTAGCTGAAGAGGGGTAGTGGGCTAATGGTTGATAAGCTGGTAGATCCATAAGCCGGTTTTCTCTAATGGATGATCTCACCATCTGCTGTCATTTGACATGATGCTAAATACCCTCATGGTCTTGGAAACTCTTAAATCCGAATCTCGTGTGGATGTTTCACAATCGTATTGTTAGCAGCGTCTACTGTGCATTGTCATCGCTGGCATAAAACCTCCTCGTAATTCTATTCATTTACAAAAACTTGTCTTATATAGGTTTGCCGGTGCGTTATTTCGGAGCTAAAACAAACAGAGTCTGCTGGAGATGAAGCATACATGCAGATCTGAGCATCACTTCCGTTTGTTGCCGGAGAATTTTAGAATAAAAATGTTGCTAATGTAATATGGTAAATTTGAGATGAAAATATATGCATTTCCAACCTATGATAAAGATTGTTCTGATGGGTGTTTTCGACTATTTGCTACGTCAAACTTGTGCCACCATTGATTTCTTGGAAGTGACAATTCTTGGGCTAATTATAATGTTTACAAAAACAAGTTTGGGAGATAGACGGAAAGGTGGACTTTCCCGCCTATCCTGAAAATGAGCTCGAACAGAAAAAGCATTTTCTGGAAATGAACTCGAACAGAAAAAAGCGTTTTGGAGACAGATATTCTTTTTTTACTAATTGAATCTGCCCTTGCTACAGGATCTCAGCCTGTTTATATAGCCCAGGACTATTCACAGGAGATTACATTTGTACCCCTATGGGCTTCTTTGGAATGTACAATTATGCCTCTGTAAAGTTTGGAACCCTAGGGGTATTTTGGTCTTTTGTGGGCGCTAGCTGGCAGGAGTAGTTGGAAGTGGTCCCCGGAGAATCTTCCACATGGCATCATCTAGGTTCGAGTTGCTTTTCTTCGAACCCCTGCAGTCAGATGACTTTTTCATTTTCGGGACTCGAATGCATCCTTGTCTCCCACCAGGGTCGCTCGAATACCTCCCGTCATAGGCAAAGGAAATGTTATACGGCAATAGCTTAGATAGGTTAGAATGGTTGTCAACCCCTGGCTTCGAGTCCAGCCAGTTCGAATCCAACTCGTCAACTCGAATACTGACTTGTGCATTCGAATCGACTTTTCCGGTTCGAATGGTTCGAGAACACGGCCATTCGAGCCAAGTGGGGTAACAAGTGGCAATCTAAATGGTTTTACCATTAGATTCCTGCTGATCTTGCCTCTCAAAAAGATTGTCCCTTCGTTTTTTTCTTGCAAAGTTCCGAAGATACTTGATCCTTCAGTTGATCTTTCCTCTGATTTCATTCGAATCCAAGACCGTATCGATGAGTTAGTTGAGAACTTCAGTGTTCGAGACTTGGTGGAGAAGTTTGTTTGCCTTGGTATTCTACCAATTTCTGCTGAATGGAATATCGAGCTTGGTGTTGTTCCAAAGGGCTTGAATTCAGTATTACCGCCGTTTGTTGTTCCATCTGATCGTAAGTTTTTATCCCTTTCTTATTTTTATTGGAAACAACCTTTATGTTTCTTTTCGAGTTTAAGTTTGTATTTGAAAACACTAAGAAAAATTCTACCCATGTTTTTCTTTCAGATTCCATTCCTGATGATATTGTTCGTCCATGTCGAAAATATATCGATCCTTTTACCAAGGTGGAGTATTTGAATTATTGTCAAATTCAAAAAGGTATTAGACAGAATCGGGTTTTGAAGGCACTTGGACTAGAAATCCCTGCTCGAGTATACCCGGAGATTGTTCCCAAACCTGGGAGGGGCAGGAAACGCAAAGCCAAGAAGTTAGATTCAGATAATGAAGATGACGAAGATGATAGTGATGAAGAGGATGATGTTAACGTTGATGAGGACGAGGAGAAAGACACTGATAGCCACAAAGAAAAGGCGATTCAAGCGGCGATGACGACTCGGGCACTGATCCGGGTGATGGTCCTGATATTCTGGGTTCGAAGTCCGAGAAAGAGACGTCATCCGTGCCACCTCCTTCTGTTCGAGTAGCAAAGAAGAGAAAGACTGCTTCGAGTAGCCCTCCTCTCGAGCCAGACAGCGAGCCGGTTCACATTGCTATTGATAGTGATGAGGATGAGATTCGAATCGACGTCCCTCTCAAGGTTACACCCGTTCGAGCTGACGTGAGCCTCGTTCCTTTAACTGTTGTTGCTGCCCCTTTGAATTTGCTCGCCGCGGCCGCTGCTTAAGCTGGGGAAAAAACTCGAACAACTCCCATCGAAGTTACTGATCCACCAAGTCCTGTTCGGACTGTGTCTGAGAAGTCGACACAATGAGTCGCCGACAAAAATGCTAAAAAGGACGAAACAGCCCGATCTCCTCCTTTTGTAATGACCCCCTCTCTTGAACTGATTAAGGATGTACTTGGTGGTTTCAGCGATCGATGCCGCAAGAGTGGCCATTGGTTGATGGGTCTTCCTAATTTCCGTGACCTTGGGGAGAGCAGCAGTCATGGGAAAAGTTTCTGCCTAAATGATTTGAAATATCGTGATTCCCTCAGCTTGGTTGGTGATGAACTTGGAAAGACTTTGATTTCCCCCGAGCTGGAAAAAGAGTTTATCGAGGAGAATGATTTGCTTTCTTCTTGGGCTGCCCTCGACGTTTCAGCGGCGAAGGTATTGTTCTTGCTTCGAATTTCTGTGTTTCGAAGCAATATTGTTTTCGAATTCATGGCACCTTCGAGTTTTGTATTCTTAACTTGCTGTTTACATTTACTTCTTTATTCGTGTAGACTGCCAGCCTCGCTCGGCTTCAACGCGGCGTTGCCACTAAAGCTCTTCAATCTATTTGTGCACGCCGCAAGAAGTCGCTTGAGCAGGTTGCGAAACTCGAAAAGGATCGTGAATTTCTTCGCCGCGAGCTAGAGCACGTGTCGAACGAGAAACAAGCTGCCGCAGATCTCGTTCGAAAACTTCATAACGAGAAGAAATCCCTTGTGGACGACAAGAAGAAGCTGTCTGCTCAAGTTAAGTCGCTCGAAAAATCTGTTCATGATTATCAAGAAGTCGCTGAACAACGAGCCAACTCCGAAGACAAGATGAAGAAAGAGGTTGACTTGCTAACTTCGAGGAATGTGCAGCTTGAGGAGGCCCACAAGGACCAAGAAACAAAGATCAACGCTTTAATGGTTGAACTTGAAAACTGTCATGCAAAGCTCTTGAAAAGTTGCAAGACTATTCAGGAGACTTTGACCAAACTTGGTGCGGAAATTTCCTTGCCTAGCTCGGAGACCGACTTAGCAGATCTTGCCACTTGGGTAGGGGGAGCAGCTGGCGGTTTAGCAAAAGGTATCCCTCCTTTCGCTGCTCGCTACTCGAAGGTATCTATTGAGATGCTTTCGGCTTGTTTGCTTTCGAGTGGATGTGATCACTTTTCATCCTTGAAGACCACTATTCCTGATACGCTGAGTGACGAGTCCAAACTTGCTCAACATCGCGAAGCCGTTCGAAGCGCTGTAAAGGCTTTTCAGATCCTATACTGGAAAAATGTGGATACGAAGATACTTTGGCTTCTTTGTGCGCTTCATTGGCTTTGAGCTCTCGACCCCCTCCAGCTGTGTCAAGCCGTCTAGATGATAGCACAAGCTCGCAGGTGTGAAGTTTTTTGGAGAAAAAATCGAATTCGAACAATATTCATATAATATATTTTGCTATTTCGAACCCATTGTGGTCGAAAACTATTGTAAATTATCGCTTGAGCTGGATCTTACTGGATGTCGTTTATGTTTTTCGTATTTTTTGTTTATAGTTGTGTTATTTTGCCGAGGCTTGCAGGTTGGTTCCAATCAGAAAAGTGTGATTTGACGCATCCAACAATATCCTAGTCGAAATGTGAAGCATATAGCTTTTCGAGCTCCCCACAAACTATCTTCGCCTTGAGCAACCATCTCCGATGAAGAGGGAAATGAAGTGCTTTATGATGATACTCATGTTTTTTCTTTTATATTTTTTCATTGGCTCAAACAACATCAAAACGGTAGTCTTCGTGAATTTGTTGTCGAATTTAGAAATAATCGCTCGAACAATGCTTCGAGTAGTTCGAATTTTTGGTGGTCTTTTCGACCATCAGACCGCCAACTTAGGATAAGGAGAAGGCGTTATTCCATAGTCCCTTATGTTAGGATGCCTTCTCCTCTCAATGTTGTATTTCCATCTTCTTCCCCTTTGTAACTATGTAATTGAATTGCTGTAACCTATTGTAACTCAGCACATGAGAAAATAACTTGTGTTGTTTTAAATCCGAATCTAAAATACCTTTTCATGGTTATGCTCGAAAGCTTAGTTACCGAGTTCAAGTACATTTATTCAATTGTATTTTTAAGTGTGTTTTCGAAAACCGCCATCCCCCTCATCTTTCGAAAGGGTGACGAGGCAAAAAACGCACTTTGCCTCGTCGCTAAAAAATTTTAGTTTTCGAGCTCGAGTAAGCGTGTTCGAGTTTGAGCTTGAGTAAGACGATTTTTTCGCGCTAAGGCAAAACGACTCGAAAAAACCGCCGTCCTCCTCATCTTTCGAAGGAGTGACGAGGTAAAATCGTACTTTGCCTCGTCGCGCAACTTTTGGTTTTCGAACTCGAGTAAGCGTGTTCGAATTCGAGCTCGAGTAAAACGATTTTTTTTGCGTTAAGGAAAACAATTCAAAAAAACCGCTGTCCTCCTCATCTTTCGAAGGAGTAATGAGGTAAAATCGCACTTTGCCTCGTCGCGCAACTTTTGGTTCTCGAGCTCGAGTAAGCGTGTTCAAGACGATTTTTTTTCGCTCCAAGGCAAAACGACTCGAAAAAACCACCGTCCTCCTCATCTTTCGAAGGAGTGACGAGGTAAAATCACACTTTGCCTCATCGCGCAACTTTTGGTTCTCGAGCTCGAGTAAGCGTGTTCGAGTTCGAGCTCGAATAAGACGTTTTTTCCCATGCTACAGCAAAATGACTTGAAAAAACCGCCGTCCTCCTCATCTTTCGAAGGAGTGACGAGGTAAAATCGCAATTTGCCTCGTCGCACAACTTTAGTTTTTCGAGCTCGAGTAAGCGTGTTCGAGTTCGAGCTCGAGTAAGACGATTTTTTTTTCGCGCTAAGGCAAAACGACTCGAAAAAACCGCCGTCCTCCTCATCTTTCGAAGGAGTGACGAGGTAAAATCGCACTTTGCCTCATCGCGCAACTTTTGGTTTTCGAACTCGAGTTCATTGCCATTATTCAAGTTAACTTGTGCTCCAAACCGTGCGGAGTTTGCTTTTTTACTCGATGTTGTTACTCGAGTTGATTTTGCTCCGGACCGTGCGGAGTTTGCTTTTTACTCGATGCTGTTACTCGGGTTGGTTTTGTCCATCACACAAAAAGAAGGCAAGACAATTTTTTATACAGGTTTGGGCCTCCATTATGGATAATAACCCTACATCCTGTTCATATGTATTGACATAGAGAGTAGATATCTTACAAGTTTTTGGGTATTTGACAACCTAGAGAAAGAAAATGCTCTTATTTTTAGGCATAGAACTTCTTCAATGATGTAGCATTCCATGTGTGCTTCATTTCTTCTCCATCCAGGTGTGCCAACTTGTATGCACCTGTCTCCATTTTCTTTTTCACTATGAATGGTCCTTCCCATTTTGAATCAAGCTTTCCCACAGCTACTTCATTCAAAGCCTTCGTCAGCACCAAATCTCCTTCTATCTGCCTTGTTTTCACCTTTTTGTTGTAGTAGCTTTTGGTGCCTTCGGTGTATGCTGCCATTTTTTCTAATGCTTCCACTCTTATCTCATCCAGCATTTCTAATGTAATCTCCCTTCCTTCTTCATCTTTTTGGTCAAATACGACTCCGGGTGATGCTGCTCCAACCTCGCTTGGAGTCATTGCCTCATCACCATAAACCAGCCTAAACGGTGTCATTCCTGTTGCTCGAACCACAGTTGTTCTTAGAGCCCAAAGTATTGACAACAAGTCTTCTGGCCACTTTCCCTTAGCTAAACCTTCCAGTCTTTTCTTTATCGCTTCCACAACTTTTCCGTTTGCTCTTTCTACTGCTCTGTTTGTTTGTGGGTGTCCAACTGAGGCAAAATTGATTTGTAAGTTGAGTCCTTGACATGTCTTTGAATTTTCCTAACTAAAATTGCTTTCCATTGTCACACACCATTTCCTTTGGAATGCCAAATCGGCATATTATATTCTTCCACACAAATTTTTGTACTGCAGCTGAAGTGATTCTTGCCACAGCTTCTGCCTCAATCCATCTGGAAAAGTACTCAATTGCCACAATGACAAAATGCAAATCCCCTTTTGCTCTTGGCAAAGGACTGACAATGTCTATTCCCCACCGGTAGAAAGGCCATACTGGGGGTATTGGTTGTAACTCCCTTAGAGGTGCTTTTGATGTTGGACCAAACTTTTGGCATGCCTTGCATGTTCGAATGAACCTTTTCGTATCTTTCATGATTGTTGGCTAGTATATACCTTGTCTTATTACTTTTGAAGCCACAGACCGCGGTGCCTGATGTGCACCACATAATCCTTCATGTATTTCAACTACCATCTTCATGTCTTCTTCTTTTGTTACGCACTTGAGCAGCGGTGCGATTACTCCACTTTTGTATAATTGTCCTTCTATCACTTTGTATTTTCTTGACATCATCTGTATCCGTTTTGCTTCTTCCTCTTTTTCTGGCAATTGTGCACTGCCAAAGTATTTCAATATTGGTTCTCTCCAATCCACCTCTTGTATGCATGCTACCTCTTTTCTCTCATAGCTTGGGTGAATCAAAATGTCAAAGAATGAATTTTCCAGTGGTTGGCCTGCTGCAGCTGCTTTTGCCAATTCGTCGGCTTCTCCGTTTTCTTCCCTTGTTATGGCTTTTACTGTTATGCCTAGAAAGTGCTTCTTATTAAATCTGGCTTCTTCCAGATATTTTGTCATTGTTTCTTCCTTGGCCTCAAATGTCTTTGAAAAATGCCCAACCACCAACTTAGAATATGTCTTTATTATCAAGCACCGAGCCCCTAGTGCTTTGGCCTTTCTCATTGCTAGCAAAACTCCTTCATACTCGGCTGTGTTGTTCGTTGATGGAAAAGCTAATTGAACTGAATATTTCAGCGTTTGCTTCATTGGTGTTTTTACAATTGTAGTGGCCCCTGCTCCCATAGCGTTGCACGCTCCATTTGAAAATACTACCCAAGACATGTCCTTCTCTTCTTGCTTTTCCACCTCGTTTGGTGTCCATTCCGCCACAAAATCTGCAAGCACTTGTGACTTTATAGCTGTCCTTGAAGTGTATTTCAGGTCAAATGGTAAAAGCTCCATTGCCCATTTGGCTATTCTTCCTGCAACCTCTTTGTTCATCAACACTTCTCCTAAGGGATATGCCGACGAAATTGTTATGTAGTGTGCCAAAAAGTAATGCCTCAACTTTCTCGAAGCCATCACAATAGCATATATCATCTTTTCCACTTCGGTGTACCTTGTCTTTGGCCCTTGCAAAGCTTCTGACACAAAGTACACTGGTATTTGCTTACTCTCTTCTTCCTGTACCAACACCGCACTTACTGTTACTGGCGTTGCCGCTACACACATCAACAAAGGTTGATCTTTCTTTGGGCTTGCTAAGGTTGGCGTGTCTTGCAAATACTTCTTCAGATCGTCAAAAGCTTTTTGGCATTCTTCTGTCCATTCGAAGGTGTTTGCCCCTCTCAAAGTTTTGAAGAATGGTAAACCATTTTCTGCTGACTTGGAGAGGAATCTGCTCAAGGACGCCATTCGGCCTATCAATCTTTGCATTTCCTTTGTGTTCTTTGGAGGTTCCATTTGCTGAATTGCCGTGATTTTATCAGGATTTGCCTCTATCCCTCTCTTAGAGACCAAGAAACCTAGCAACTTTCCTGCTCGAACTCCGAAAACACACTTTTCCGGGTTGAGCTTCATCGAATATTTTCTCAGATTTTCAAATGTCTCTTGCAAGTCCTTTCCATGGGTAAATGCCTTTTTGCTCTTGACCACAATGTCATCTACATACGCTTCAACATTGCGCCCCAGCTGTTTTGCCAAAACTTTGCATATCAATCGGGCAAACGTTGCCCCTACATTCTTTAACCTGAACGGTATTCTAATGTAACAGTAAGTTCCAAATGGAGTTATGAATGAAGTCTTCTCTTCGTCCTCTTTTACCATGAAAACTAGAAGGTTCTCTGCGCGTTGCTGTGTAAATTTTAGTTAGCAAAAAAAGTATGATATATGTCATATTGATATTTGTCATATCGTAAAGCAAACGTAATATATGTATTTTGCGCCAACAACATAATTCGATGTATACAGATGATAAGCAGGTGTATCTATATATTTTATACAGTTCATCCCCGCTATCTTGCTGCTATATGTGAGAGTATATACAGTTGATCTCAATTGGTTACGCACAAAGCTTTCGACGATACTCACAACACAAAGTCACAGCTAAATGGCAATGGCAGTGCTATAGTGGACTGCAGTGGGAAGGAAAAGAACACGACAATAAATTAATTGTGTGTTAATTAAGGCTTCTAATTGCCTATTAATAAAGGCTTCCTGACTCATTAGCTTCACGGATTGTTGGTGTACCATATTCTGCCGTTTCAGATCAACATAGTATTAATCGTAGCCAGCTACATGCATGAAAAGTGGGGGAAATATATCTACTTTGCTCCTACAAATCTATGGTGTCTAATTGTAATCCAACGACAGTAGCCAAATGTAATGACGTGGCTACCTCACAATGCAGAGAATTAGTAGTTAATGAAGTTAGTGGGGATGAACTATATAAGATATATAGATTTGATGATATCCAGACTATGCATCTAGAAAACTTATCAATTCACAACCGGCTGTGGCATCTACCAACTGGTCTATTCTTGGTAGGGGAAAGTCATCTTTCAGGCATGCCTTGTTAAGATCTGTAAAATCCACACACATTCTCCATTTGCTATTTGCTTTTTTCACCAAAACTGGATTTGCAAGCCACTCTGGGTGCATTATTTCTCGTATAACTTTTGCTTTTAGTAACTTTTCAAGTTCGGCCTTGGCAGCCTGTTGCCTATCCACCGACATCCTTCTCAACTTCTGTTTCTTGGGTTTGTTCTCTAGTTTGATGGCCAAGTTGTGCTCAATTAGACTTCTGCTTACACCTTGCAATTCTTCTGGTGACCAAGCAAAAACATCCAGGTTGTTCTTGATCACTTCCAAAATTTCATCCTCGACGTGCTTTTCCAGGCCTTCTTCCAGCAATATGAACTTTGTTGGATCTTTGTCATCTATTTGTATTTTCCTTGTTTTTTCCTTCAGGGATGGGTTTTTGCAACTTTCGGTATTCTCCACTTCTTTGTTCCAACACATGAACGCCCTTGGTACTTGGAGTTCCTTGTAACTCGAACTTACTTGCCGCCTGTTAACGACGGATTTTGGTAATCGACTCGGAAAGGAAAGAGGAAACCGAAGCAGAGAGGAAGGATTGAGTTGAAGTCGAACCAGGCTTCGTATCGGACCCGGTAACCGTATCGGACTGAGGAGGTGTTGCTATAAAGAGCATATCGGCCGATACGGATTTGGTTTGGTCGTGGGCCGATGCGGGTTGTGAGTTGACAGTGTCAACGTGGGCTTGGTCTGGGCTCGAAGTAAGCTTCAAGGAAGTTGCCAAATAGAGATAAAGCTCGGTTTTAGGCAATTGTATCTTGTAAATTAAGTAGTATAGATCTAATCTGTGGCTTAAGTCTGCCGCAAGGACTTGTTTGTTAGTTGTAGATAAGATCATGCCCCACAAGGGTTCTGTTGTAACCTCGGGTATAAATATCCCGATAGTTTGTACATGTAAAATCTCTCTCTCAATCAATCACACAATCAAATCAATCTACTTTCGGCGCATCGCCAACCCTCGCAAGAGGTTTTCTTCGACGAGTTCTTGCTTCCTCAGAGCAGAGGTAAGAACTCGTCCCCGACGATCTGCATCGTCGGGGCTAACGTGTCGCTTTAGACACGTTAAGCCTCGATGATGTGATCGTCGATTATCATGTCTTGAATAGTTTTGACAGGTATGTTAATTAAGCCTTGACGGCGGTTTACTCACTTTAGGGTTTATTGCTGACGATGGTTTAATTCTTATGCTTGGCTAGATTGTTCAATGCAGCCGTCATCCTCAAAAGCAATTGACGACTTGATTTTCTTTGTGTTAAGTCTCAATTCACACTTCGAGTTGCCATCGACCTTAGTCCTGTTTTGAGGTCTAACACAAAGCCTGTTTTCGGTTGTAATTAAGGATAGTACCGGGGTTTTAGCCGGTCTTATCTAACATATGTGATTGCTTTATGTTTCTTGCATATGTTTGCCACTTATATGTGCAGATCGGTAAGTATAAATATGTTGATCGTGAAGTAATCTCAAGATTTCTTTATGGTTGATGTGTTTATACTGGCCGATTGGCTCGTATAAGGTTGCACTAGAGTACTAGCTGGTGTAGTTACCTTCGTCATCCTTATCGGCCGGTATTATTAGTTGAGGTCTACATACCAATAAAGGCCGATAAGATTAGATTCATGTCTTACTTATTTTCTAAGTGAGCCGATATAGCTTTGCCCTATCGGCTGGGCTATGACAATGTGTCATCGGTCTGCTGACCGATCGGCCATTGTTCTCTGACTCGGTTTACTTGTTTCTTGTTGATTGCAGATCAAATCAACTGGCACGCTCTACTTACGACTAAGCAAGCCATTTGGACCTGCACTGGAGTTAAGCAGATCTCCCAGGCCGCCGTGGTAACACGGAACCCGTTTGGTTGCTGGACGGGTCGAAATTCTGCGCCAACACGCTTTTGGCACGCCCAGTGGGACCTCAAGAACACAAGCTTCTCACCAGCAACAAGAACACCTTGAGATGTCGAAGCAGGCTGAGATCGTCGAGGAGAACGTCATTCCTGTGACCGCCGACCAGCTCAGCGCAGAACAAAAAGCTGAGATGGAGACTCTGGTCGCGCAGTTCCAGAATATGTACCTGCAAACATATTCTAGGACTCGGCAGGGCACCTTGATTCAAAAGTCCAAGGTGGTCATGCCGAGTTCTGGAGATGGAGCTGGAACGTCGGCGGCGGCGCACGATCACGCCGTCAAAACTGAAGACACTGCAGCGCCGATGTTGCAAGACCGAATCGACTCCGCAGTTCACTCTGCGCTAGTCAACCAGTCGGGGATCCTGGTGAACACGTTGACCAATACGGTCAAGTCGATCCTGGATGGTTCAATCCATCAGTACAAGCCTCAAGGCCCGATTTACCTGCCAGAAAATAAGTTCCCTGCCTATCGGACCTTGAGGAACGACCTGAGCACGGCTCAGCCGACAGCGCCGATGCCACCTCCGTCGGCGCAACCAACAACAACCCTGCCGCTGGTCCTCACCAAGCAGGCGGGAGGAAGCCCTCAGCACATCACAGAGGAGCAGTACGCTCAATGGACCAAGGGGAAGCAACCGGTGGTTGAGCCAATGCAGCAAGTTCCCGTCCACCAGCCATCGGCCGGACAACCGCAAGCCCCGACGTTCAATAGTCCTTCACTTCAAGCTGCATACAACGTGCCGCAAGGCTATCAGCAGTACACCGCAGGGCAGTACGGCGCGCAGAACCTGGATCACCACTATCAACCGTACTCCCCTAGGCAGTATCAAGCAGAGGGCCTCCAACAATCCTACCAGCAGGACCTCCCGCATCGGCCCGCAGGATACTGGGCTGACATGATAGCCGAAGTGATGCGAGATCAATTCGGCTTGAAGCCCAAAGAGAACTCTACAGTGTATCGGCACCCGTATCCCGAGGAATTTGACAGGGTACCGTTGCCAGGCCGATACAAGATCCCGGATTTCTCCAAGTTTTCGGGACAGGACAACGTCTCGACATATGAGCATGTCAGCCGATTCTTAGCACAGTGCGGGGAGGCATCGGCTATCGAGGCGTTGAGGGTGAGGTTTTTCCCTCTGTCCTTATCAGGGTCTGCATTCACATGGTTTTCTTCCTTGCCCTGCAATTCCATCAGAGGATGGATAGATCTAGAGAAACAGTTTCATAGATACTTCTACAATGGCGTACAAGAGATGAAACTGTCAGATCTGACTGCCATCAGGCAACGAGTGGATGAATCGGTCCCTGAGTACATACAAAGGTTCAGAGACATACGCAACAGATGTTATAGCCTCAGTCTGACCGATTCCCAGTTGGCCGACCTGGCATTTCAGGGACTGCTAGGGCCGATACGCGAGAGGTTCTCCTCGCAGGAATTTGACAGCCTCGCTCAGCTGGCACAACGAGTATCGGCCCACGAGCAGCGATTCCAGGAGGCAAAGAAGTTCGCGAAAAAGATTAACACTATTCATCAGTACGCCTCCGACGATGACGACGATGAAGACGCTGATGTCGACCTAGCCGAGTGGGCCCGGATGAGGAAATCAACAACTTGCCAGTGGGCCAAGAAAGGAGATAAAGAAGATAAATATGATTTCGACATCAACAAGGCCGATAAGATATTTGACCTGCTGTTGCAAGAAAAATAGATTCAACTGCCAGTAGGTCACGTATTGCCATCGGCCGAAGACATCAAGAAAAGGAGATATTGCAAGTGGCACAATTCCTATTCACACCATACAAATGAATGCAAGATCTTCCGGCAACAAATTCAATCGGCCATCGAGCAGGGCAGAATTAAAATCGATGACGCCAAGCGACCGATGAAGATTGAAGGCCACCCGTTCCCAGTCAACATGGTGCGGGCGGACAGGGCCGATGGCGGTGGCCATCGGACTGGCAAGCGACCTCATCAGACCTCTGAGGGTCTGATCAGAAAATATCAGCGGAGGAGGGAGGAACAAGCTCAAGACCAAGCCGATCAAGACAACTCCTACGACCCACACTGGGAGTGCGAGTTTTTTCGCTTCTGCTGGAATGAAGTGATGAGGTTGCCATCTATCCAAGAGTGCCCTGCATGCAGTGGTGCAGAAGATTCTTATCAGGGCAGCTCAAGCAGACAAACGCATCGGCCGGCCAAGCAACGGAAATCTGTGCATGAAAGGCTAGGGCCGATGCACCAAGATCAACACGATGAAGATGAGGAGCAAGTCCAGAACCCCCAATGGTGCCCTAGCGATGTATTCACCAAAACACAAAAGCGGCGGGTTCAGAGGTTGAGGAGGAAAGAGCAAATCCAAGAGCAACAAGCTGAAATACCCCATCGGCCAACCAAGACCAGAAAAGAGTGGAGGATAAAATCCACGGTGGCCAGGGCCGATGAGGGCACCTCCAATACAGCTCAGGGCTACTCAGCTTCAAAAGGTAAAAAAATGACATCGGCGCCTGTTAACATGGTGTTTGTATTGCCAGCAGAATACAGTGTGTAGGCGGCCGATGAAGCGATGGCCGATGATGAACAAGGTTCAGCCAGGCTACGCTTGTCACCAGACCAAGCTACCTTCGACAAGCCAGTTGACGCCAGCCACAGACATCTACGGCCGTTGTACATCAAAGGATTCATCAACGGGCAACCGATGACGAAGATGTTGGTCGATGGTGGCGCAGCAGTCAATTTAATGCCATACACAACCTTCAGGAAGCTTGGAAAAGTACCTGAGGATCTTATCAAGACAAATATGGTATTAAAGGACTTCGGTGGCAACGCATCCGAGGCGAAGGGGGTCCTGAACGTGGAGCTCACCGTGGGCAGCAAAACAATTCCCACCACCTTCTTCGTCTTCGATGGAAAGGGGTCCTACAGCTTGTTGTTGGGATGAGATTGGATCCATGCAAATTGCTGTGTCCCTTCAACAATGCACCAATGCCTCATGCAATGGCAAGGGGACCAAGTCGAGATCGTGCAGGCCGATCGGTCAGTACATGTCGCCAATGCCGATCTCGCAGTTTGGGAGATGGAGGGAATCGACTGCTTGTCCGGGCGAGTCTGGGACGCCGATTTCCTCAAGGTAACCGACTGCGACATCGAGATAATTGAAGATCAAGATAAGCGGTTACTTTAGCGAAGATGCACCATCCGCCGTTGACAATGACCCTTACACAGATGACGCGGTGGATGAGTTAGACGGCAAGTTGGGACAAGGTTTTACGTCGGCCGATGAATTGGAAGAAATCGATATAGGAATAGGTGATAGGCCTAGGCCGACGTATGTAAGCGCTAATTTGCCAAAGGAATACAAGAATAATTTGATAGATCTTTTGAAAGAATTCAGAGATTGTTTTGCATGGCAATACCATGAGATGCCAGGATTAAGCCGATCGATTGTAGAACATCGGCTACCAATCAAACAAGGCTATCGGCCTTTTAAGCAAGCTCCTCGGAGGTTTAAGGCCGATATGCACGAAGCCATAAAAGCAGAGATCACAAGACTTTACGACGCCAACTTTATCAGGCCCTGCCGATACGCGGAGTGGGTCTCCAACATAGTTCCGGTATTGAAAAAGAACGGCAAGCTAAGGGTATGCGTCGATTTCAGAGATCTAAATAAGGCGACGCCCAAAGACGAGTACCCTATGCCGTTGGCCGATTTGCTAATCGACGCTGCTTCTGGGCATAAGATCATTAGTTTCATGGACGGAAACGCGGGTTACAACCAGATCTTTATGGCTAAAGAGGACATTCATAAGACAGCCTTCAGGTGCCCAGGGGCAATCGGCCTATATGAATGGGTCGTCATGACATTTGGTTTGAAAAATGCTGGAGCTACGTATCAGAGGGCTATGAATTACATTTTTCATGATCTTATTGGCTCTCTGATTGAAGTTTATATAGACGATGTCGTCGTAAAGTCAAGAGAACATGATATGCACTTGGCCGACTTACGCAAGGTACTGGAAAGGGCAAGGAAATATGGTTTGAAGTTGAACCCTGACAAATGTGCCTTTGGCGTATCGGCCGGTCAGTTTTTGGGTTTCTTGGTCCATGAAAGGGGGATTGAAATCACACAGAAGAACATCGATGCCATCAAGAAAATCAAGCCTCCAGAAAACAAGACCAAGTTACAATCTCTGCTTGGCAAGATCAACTTCGTCCGGCGTTTTATATCAAATTTGTCGGGCCGTATAGAGCCATTCACTCCACTGTTGAAAATAAAGGACGACGAAGAATTCATATGGGGTGACAAGCAACAGAAAGCGCTAGACGATATCAAAGAATATTTAACTTCTCCGCCGGTCTTAATTCCTCCACAAAAAGGAGTCCCATTCAAATTGTACTTGTCAGCCGATGAGAAATCCATCGGCTCAGTCTTGGTTCAAGATGTTAACGGCAAGGAAAGAGCTATTTTTTATCTCAGCAGGAGAATGTTAGACGCTGAGACAAGGTACACGCCGGTGGAGAAATTATGCCTTTGTTTATATTTTTCATGTACTAAATTGAGGCATTACCTGCTTTCCAACGAGTGCATAGTGGTGAGCAAGGCCGATGTGATGAAATACATGCTATCGGCCCCCGTGCTGAAAGGACGAGTCGGGAAGTGGATCTTTGCTTTAACAGAGTTTGATCTTCGATATGAATCGGCCAAAGCGATCAAAGGACAAGCCCTGGCCGATTTCATCGTTCAACATAGAGATGACTCAGTTGCATATGCAGACATTGTGCCGTGGACGTTATATTTCGATGGATCCGTCTGCAGACACGGTTGCGGTATCGGCCTAGTCATCATATCCCCTCGGGGGGCAAGTTTTGAGTTCGCTTTCACTATCAAGCCTTATTATACCAACAATCAAGCAGAATATGAAGCGGTGCTTAAAGGCTTGCAGTTATTACAAGAAGTCGAGGCCGATGCCGTGGAAATCATTGGTGATTCACAGCTAGTAATTAGTCAACTTTCTGGGGAGTATGAGTGCAGAGACGATATTCTCAAAGTCTACAATGAGGAGTGCAAAGAGTTATTACACGGTTTCCGGATCGTGACGATGAGGCACATACCCAGGAAACAGAATTTCGAAGCCAATGATTTAGCTCAGGGGGCATCGGGATACAGGCCGATGGCTAAAGACGTTCCAATTCAGATTGCCCTCGTGCGCGCCGATGACTGGAGGTTTGATATCATCGAGTATTTGAGAAACCCTTCCCAATCGGCGTCACGCAGACTGAAATATAAAGTTTTACACTATGTCTTATTGGACGATAACCTATATTATCGGACGGTTGATGGTGTCCTACTTAAATGCCTAGGTCCTGAGGAGGCTAAAACCGTTATGAGCGAGGTACATGAAGGGATTTGTGGCACCCATCAATCAGCCCATAATATGAAATGGCTGATGAAGCGCGTCGGATATTTTTGGCCAACCATGCTAGAAGATTGCTTCAAGTATTATAAAGGATGTCAGGATTGTCAGAAATTTGGAGCAATTCAGAGAGCACCGGCATCGGTTATGCATCCAATCATAAAGCCGTGGCCGTTTCGTGGATGGGGAATAGATATGATCGGCCAGATTAACCCACCATCAAGTAAAGGACACAAGTATATATTAGTGGCTACAGATTACTTCACAAAGTGGGTTGAGGCCGTTCCTCTCAAGAAGGTTGATTCCAAAGACGCTATTCAGTTCGTCAAGGAGCACATCATATATCGGTTTGGGTTACCTCAGACAATAACTACAGATCAGGGATCAATCTTCGTGTCCGACGAGTTCGTCCGATTTGCTGACAGCATGGGCATCAGATTGCTCAATTCTTCTCCTTACTACGCGCAGGCCAATGGGCAGGCGGAGGCTTCTAACAAGTCTTTAATCAAATTAATCAAGAGGAAAATTGACGAACAGCCGAGACAATGGCATACAACGCTGGCCGATGCTCTTTGGGCGTATCGGATGGCTTGCCATGGTGCAATCCAAGTGCCTCCCTATCAGCTGGTCTACGGGCATGAAGCCGTACTGCCGTGGGAAACCGCCATCGGCTCAAGAAGGATTGCTTTGCAAGACGACTTGACAGCCGATGAGTACCATAATCTTATGGTTGATGAATTGGATGATTTGGCACATGTTCGATTACGGGCCTTAGAGAAAATCAAGCATGATAAAGATAGAGTGACCCGTTATTATAATAAGAAGGTCGTTGCCAAATCGTTTGAGGAAGGAGACCTTGTGTGGAAATTAATAATGCCGATTGGCTCCAGAGATAATAAATTCGGCAAATGGTCACCTAATTGGGAAGGCCCCTTTCGAATTCATCGATGTGTTCCTCATAATGCCTATCTGCTCAAGGGATTAGATGGCGAGATTTATGGACGAGCTCTCAATGGCAAATACTTGAAACAATATTATCCCAGTATCTGGATTGACTCATGATCGGCCCTCTAGCCGATTTATGATTACAGCCGATGCAGTCAAGCATCGTCTTTAGATGGCCGGTAAATACTATCGCCCTTAGTTCAAAATTTCAGAATATGAGCCCTCATCTTCCAAAATTTGGGGGGCATATATATATACAAGAATTTTCACGGATTTTTCAGTTTGGCGATTGACTTCGGCTCTCTGGCCGATGAGATTGTTTATAATGAGAATTTTCAAGGATTTTTCAGTTTGGCGATTGACTTTGGCTCTCTGGCCGATGAGATTGTTTATAATGGGATTGTTCATATTAGAGATATATGCGTCTGGAATTTTCAAGACAAATTCGGCTGCACGGCCGATAAAGTGTGAGAGGATTTCTGGAGCAATAAGTTAGGCTGGAATTTTCAAAGCATTCAAAACAAATTCGGCTGCATGGCCGATAAGGTTATAAAAATAACATATGCTACATCACCCTATGAAGTCCGCAATAGCAGCAATGGCTTTACGGTGAATTTGCTCGACGTCTTCAATAGCCTGGGCGTCATCGGCCATCGTCCCTGGGATCGGTTTCAGTGATTTGCTTAGGGTCGCGAGGTACTTGGCCGATGCCTTGAGCTTTGTCGTCTGATCTTCTATGGCTTTAGGGGATGCAGCTATTCCGGCTTCGACTTCTTGGATTTCTCGACGTGTCGATTCCAGCTTCGATACCAGCTCTGCCTCGAGGCGACGGAGCTCTTCAAGTTTGTGCTTCAAGACAATCGGCTCTATCGCCAACTCGTCCAGCTTGGTTTTGTCAGCGTTAACTTGGGCCTTGCTGGCGGATAAGGCCGATTCCAGTTGGTCACGCTCTCGTCGCTCTGCGAGTCTTTCCTTGGCTTTGTTGAGCTTGAATCGGTATTGCTCCAAGAAGATGGCCGGTGTTAGGACCTCCATTAGGTCTTCAGGCAGTTCGTCTTGAATTTCTTGTACCCTGGCCCTGATGGAGGTGCAATCTTCCACCAAGTACTCCAGCGAGGACTCCAGCCGATTGGCGATATCGGTCAGCCGGTTCTTCAGATCATCAGAGATTGGTGCCCTGGCTGTGCTGGGTAGTTCCTTGTCCTCATCATCAAGAAACTGGCCGATATCAAAGGAGAACATATCGGCTAGGTTCTGCAAATATCAACATGGGTCGAGGTTAGCCTTGTTAATCAGGAATCGGCAGAAAGGGGATCAGGGTAATCGTGGTTACCTGTGTTGGAGCATCGGTGGTGCTTGCATCGGCCTTCCTTTGCTGTGTCGACATAGTAGGCGAGGGGGTTGGCCGATGTGGTGAAGGTGATGGAGCCCTAGGCTGAAAAAGCAGGAAATTGGTGAATAGGGTTATATGATTAGAAAAATAATGCAAAAAATCAACTCTTACCGAGACAGTCGGAGAGGGTGGTGGAGAAGGAGAAGGGGTCCTCAATCGTGCCTTGGCTCGTTCGCGCCGTTGCAAAGTTGTTTTCTTGGTTCTTGGCAAAGGGGCCGATTGAGTTCTCTCCTTTAACACAGATGACACCGCAGCCTGAAAAGGATATGAAGTTAAAGTGTGACAGTACAAGGAGATTATGTAAACACAGAGAAGGGATTATATTGACCTTGCGAACTGCATGTCTGGTCCTTTTTGGTTGCGGGGCATCATCTTGGTCATCGGCCGGTGGGATCTCCGCAGCTTCAGCCGATGGCTCTTGGGTGGTTTCGACCGACGGGTTTTCTTCTTCGTGTGCATCGGCCGCTGCTGCATCGACTTCCTCCTCCATCACTTGTTCTTCGAGAAATTCTTCCAAGGAGGGGTCTAGCTCTTCGGCGTTGGCCTGGTCATTGGTTTTAGCCTTCTTGCTGGCTTTCTGTGATTTGCCTTTGGCCGACGCTTTTCTCTTGGGGTTTTCTTTAGGCATCGGACCTTGGAGAAGTGACGCCACTTTTGGGGCAGTGAGGCCGATGATGGATTCCAGGACAGTTGACCCCGATGGAGCTATGGCTTGAGCGTAGAAGATCTTCCGTCCACTGTTGCTCACAGATGGAATCGGCTCATCTGGGACTTGAGGGCTGATGCCTTGGATAAGTTCTGTCACATAGAACCTGGCCGATTGATGAAAGATGTGAGTGGCCCACTCTTGCCACCAAGTTTGGAAGCTAATGTGCACGATGGCATTCAGATGCAGCCGATCGCAGTCACCAAGATTGGGGAGCTTGATTTCCATTGCTTTGTTCATAACCAGGGCCGATGGGACTGTGCCTCTGCTCTCTAGGAGCTTATGAAGATGCAAGCTAATGGGAAGTTGTCCGAGCCCGCATTGTCTAGCAGCTGTCATTGGGGTGTAAAACTCATAGGACAAGCTGGTGCTCCTTCCCTGAAAGACGCCTACTGGGAGCAGGCATGGAGTAAGGCCGATCATGAATAATTCCCTTGATTCCATGTCATCATTTATTAAGCTCAGTTGCAGATCGTCTGGAAGCTCGAAGTCTCGGTCCGATGTATATATAAACATATCCATCTTGGCTGATAGAGGGCCGGTGAAGAAACGGATGAACCATGTAGCCATGTCATCGGCCGATTGATCTGCGCCGGGGTAGACGGAGGCTGCTTCCCCGTAGGACATGCATCTTCTGTTCCTGGGGTCTTCGTGATCGGCATATTTTGATGGGAAGCGAGAATCTGATAGAGGTGGCCGGTCAACCATGGTGTTGGTGTATATGGTTAGCCAGAGTTGAATGAACCACCATGGTCCTCCATGAGCCACAGTCTGTTTTAGCATCAAGTCTTGTGTGGAAACATGGAGTAGCCGATATACAGCTCCTAGAAGGTATCGGCCCAAGGGGATTTGTCTCTTGTCGACCAAAGCTTGAGCCAAGTGTTGACAGTTTGTAGTGGGGCCACAGGTCGATCCGCAAAAGACAAATCTCTCCAACCACAATGTCAGGAAAGCTACGTGTTCTCGCTCTGAGACTGATCCCTGTTCCATGTGTTCAGAGATATATCCGGACCAGCCTCCGATTTTCTTGGTCTTCAACTTGTGGCTGCTGTTTACCAGGAGGCTGAAGGGGTTGATCTCGGAGCTGATATCCAATCCTGTGAGTACCTTGATATCTATGAGGGTTGGGGTCATCGGACCTTGCTTGAACATAAAGGCGTTCAAGGTACCTGACCAGAAGTAGCTGGCAGCTGACATTAGTGGCTCATTCTTCTTGGTATCGGCCAGGGACAGAGTTATGCATTGGCCGATTCCAATCTCGTCCCAGTGGACTTGTTTGACGGCAGCAATCCTTTTGTGCCAGGTCCTGTATCCGTTTAGCTTTGATGGCCATGACCTGAAGGTGTGCTTCCACGCCGAGACAGTGGGCTTGGCTTGCCTGAAAGGGATTCTGTCTGTTTCGGCGTTGATTAACCAGGTTGGGTCGCAGTCGCCCATGGGGCCCAGGAGAAAGCGATGGGATTTATCGTCGGTGGGAATCAAGATTTGGTTTTTGAAGACCTAAATCGCGAGAACAACGATGAGAATATAAGGCCTGAGGGGGGCAGAAAGTAAAAAACCTAACTTGGAGAAATCGGCGGAAAAGGTAATAATGCGGACTTTGAAGGAATTGACTTACCGCAGGGATCTCGGAGGCGTAAAACGGGGCGGAGGCCATCGTTGTTGTTGGAGGGGTCGCTGTGAAGGGGGTCGATGTTGACGAGACGCCGAGGGGTCGCCGGAGTTGAAGAACACGAGGAGTTTGTTGAATCGGCGGCGAAAGGATTCGAATCTGGATCTGTGCGGTTTTCAGGTTAGACCTAGCAAAAAGTCGATGAGTTCTCTGGAGCTAATTCCGCCACATTATATAATGAAGCGGAATTGGGGGGCATGTGTTAATGACGGATTTTGGTAATCGACTCGGAAAGGAAAGAGGAAACCGAAGCAGAGAGGAAGGATTGAGTTGGAGTCGGACCAGGCTTCGTATCGGACCCGGTAACCGTATCGGACTGAGGAGGTGTTGCTATAAAGAGCATATCGGCCGATACGGATTTGGTTTGGTCGTGGGCCGATGCGGGTTGTGAGTTGACAGTGTCAACGTGGGCTTGGTCTGGGCTCGAAGTAAGCTTCAAGGAAGTTGCCAAATAGAGATAAAGCTCGGTTTTAGGCAATTGTATCTTGTAAATTAAGTAGTATAGATCTAATCTGTGGCTTAAGTCTGCCGCAAGGACTTGTTTGTTAGTTGTAGATAAGATCGTGCCCCACAAGGGTTCTGTTGTAACCTCGGGTATAAATATCCCGATAGTTTGTACATGTAAAATCTCTCTCTCAATCAATCACACAATCAAATCAATCTACTTTCGGCGCATCGGCAACCCTCACAAGAGGTTTTCTTCGACGAGTTCTTGCTTCCTCAGAGTAGAGGTAAGAACTCGTCCCCGACGATCTGCATCGTCGGGGCTAACGTGTCGCTTTAGACACGTTAAGCCTCGATGATGTGATCGTCGATTATCATGTCTTGAATAGTTTTGACAGGTATGTTAATTAAGCCTTGACGGCGGTTTACTCGCTTTAGGGTTTATTGCCGACGATGGTTTAATTCTTATGTTTGGCTAGATTGTTCAATGCAGCCGTCATCCTCAAAAGCAATTGACGACTTGATTTTCTTTGTGTTAAGTCTCAATTCACACTTCGAGTTGCCATCGACCTTAGTCCTGTTTTGAGGTCTAACACAAAGCCTGTTTTCGGTTGTAATTAAGGATAGTACCGGGGTTTTAGCCGGTCTTATCTAACATATGTGATTGCTTTATGTTTCTTGCATATGTTTGCCACTTATATGTGCAGATCGGTAAGTATAAATATGTTGATCGTGAAGTAATCTTAAGATTTCTTTATGGTTGATGTGTTTATACTGGCCGATTGGCTCGTATAAGGTTGCATTAGAGTACTAGCTGGTGTAGTTACCTTCGTCATCCTTATCGGCCGGTATTATTAGTTGAAGTCTACATACCAATAAAGGCCGATAAGATTAGATTCATGTCTTACTTATTTTCTAAGTGAGCCGATATAGCTTTGCCCTATCGGCTGGGCTATGACAATGTGTCATCGGTCTGCTGACCGATCGGCCATTGTTCTCTGACTTGGTTTACTTGTTTCTTGTTGATTGCAGATCAAATCAACTGGCACGCTCTACTTACGACTAGGCAAGCCATTTGGACCTGCACTGGAGTTAAGCAGATCTCCCAGGCCGCCGTGGTAACGCGGAACCCGTTTGGTTGCTGGACGGGTCGAAATTCTGCGCCAACACCGCCAACTGACCACCTCGCACTGTAATTAGTCCTCTTGGTCCTGGCAACTTCATGTAGATGTAGTTGTGGTGTATGATTGCTTCAAAGACATTGATTGCTGATCTTCCTAGTATGGCATTGTATTGGTAGGGCATATCCATTACATCGAACATGATCTCTTCTTTTCTCATATTGTCTCCTTTGCCAAAGATTACTTGCAAAGATATTTTTCCGATTGCATGAACTTGTTGTCCGCCGAAACCTTGCAAGGGTACGCCC
Organism: Oryza officinalis; assembly: GCA_008326285.1. Lineage (NCBI taxonomy): Eukaryota > Viridiplantae > Streptophyta > Magnoliopsida > Poales > Poaceae > Oryza > Oryza officinalis. Next base: position 45,323,102 of record BDMV01000003.1, on the reverse strand, counting down.
GCACTTGTCAACCTATCTTTTGGTATTTGCATCTTCTTGAAAGCGTCATAGAAAAGTACATCTGCTGAACTTCCTCCATCTACTAGCACTCTTTGTACTTCACATTGTGCTATTTCCACCGAAACAACTAGTGGGTCTTGATGTGGGAAAAGTATCCCCTCTACATCTTCTGGACCGAAAGATATCATAGTGTTTGAGTAAGTGGGCGGCTTTGATTGATAACTTGTTCCAACATGGTTTACTTGTCTCACATAAGCTTTTCTCTATCTTTTAGACTCAATGCCTAATGAGGATCCTCCTGTAATGGCATTGATCACCCGCTTTGGCACATCCTCGATTGCTTCAATCTTCATGACCTGTGGGACCTCAATTGCATTTTGCCCCCATTGATTTTGAGCCCCTTCATACTTGTTTTCATACTGTTTTATGTGTTTTTCCACCGCAAATGTCATTTGTCTACACTCATCAGTGGAATGTCCGCCTGGACTATGTATGTCGCAGTACTTGCTGTAACATTCTTTTGTGGAATGTCTTCCTGGGCCATGTGTTTGACAAAATTTGTTATATTCCATTTGATTTTCTCTTCCTCTTCCTCTTCCTCTTCCATTGTTCCACCATTGGCCTCTTCCTCTGCCTCTGTCTAGATTCCACCATTGGCCTCGACCTCTGCCAAATTGATTCCAATTGCCTCTTCCTCTGTGGGAATTTCCCCATTGGTTTTTTCCTCTTCCGCTCTGGTGGAAAGATCCTTCTTCATCATGATTGCCATCTTCAATGTAATTGACTTGTTTCTTTTGATCGTGTTAGTGCTCTTGCTTAAACTTCTTCCAGGGTTTGATGGTGTTTTCCACTTTCTGCTCTTCTCCTTGGGAAACTTGTTTGTTTTTTGCTGGCTTTTTTCCCAACAATGCTGCTTCCTCTTCTTGTACTCGTAATTCATCTTCTTCTCTACTGGCAAAACTTTCCATCCTTTCGAATAGTTCTTTTGCTGTTTTAGGCCTGTTTCTTGCAAGGTCAAAACGAAGAGGCCCCGGTAACAAAGCTCTTCGTGCTGCTGCTATGAGCATTTCATCATCCACATGCCTGATTTGACATCTTACTCTTGAAAATTTAACAATAAAACTTCTCAAGGTCTCTCCTGTCAATTGCTTCATGGCGTACAAGTCATCTGCCTCTTTTGGTTCTTCATATGCGCCAATAAAATTAGCTCTAAAAGTATCTCTCATGTGTTCCCATGAGTATATTGTCATGGGCAGGATTGTAGTGTACCATGACAAAGCTACCCCTTCTTGAATGGTTGGAAGTATCTTTGCTTTAGTGGTATCATCTCCTCCTGCGGCTTCAACTGTCGTTTCATATACTCTCAAGTATTCATTCGGGTCTGTATCTCCTTTGTACTTGGTGATGTTTGACAATTTGAAATGCGCTGGCCATGGCGCCATTTGAAGGTTTTGACTCAGTGGGTTCTTGGTGTCTATTGCCCTTGTTGGCTGGAAAGGCTGATTTGTGTATGGAAAAGTCATATGTGTCAAGAATTGTTGGTTTGTTGTATTTGAGTTTTGCATGTGAGGTATGTAATATTGCCCATGTGTTGTTTCTGGTTGTGTGAAAAAGGTGTGAAGGTTTGGGTGTTTTGGTTTTGGTTTTGAGCTTGTTGGGCATGGTGTGGTGTTTGTATATGTGGTATGCTTGATTGTGGGATATAAGTATTTGTGCTTTGAAACTAGGGTATGTGCGGTTGGGTGGGCTGTACTTGTGTTGTTTGAGGCTGTGTTGTCTGTACATAGGTAGAGTTTGGGTGATGGATTTGTGTGTTTATCGTATGGTTTTGAGGGATGTAGAATTGAGTTTGCATATGTGGGATGTGGAATTGGGGAATATGGGTGGTGAGGAATGTTGGCTTGTAGGATGTGGGGTTCAGGCTAAGGCTGACTTGTAGTATTGTTCCCATTCTGAGTTGGTTGTGGGTCTTGGGTGTTCTCCCCATTGACAATCTCCACTCGAGCATTCCCTCCTGTGTTATCATTGGCTTGGGTGTTTTCTTCTGTTTGCTGAGGTCGATTCCGATTACCCCTTGTACTTCTCCTTCTGCACGACATGACCTGCCGTTCATTCCTTGCAAGCGTTGCAATTCCCTCTGCAGCTCTTCAAACTGTTCATGGCTTATTATCACGGATCCTCGTGCTTGCACCATCTCAGCGAGCTCTACTTCGTTCAACTGGGTAGTTCCTTCTTCCTCTGCATTTCCAGTTCTATTTCCCCCAGCTGTTGCTTGCTCGGTGGTTCTTTCCTCATTTCTGGCTCTACTTCCCCCAGCTTGTGTGGATTGTCCAGCCATTTCTGTTCCTTCAAGCGCAGACGCCGCACTTGCAAAAATATCAATGAACCGGATTGGTAATGTTTTCTGCCTTTGAGAACGTCACATTTACTGTCCGAGTCCACTCCCTGGAGACTTTATGTCCCCACGGACGACGCCACTATCGTGACCTTGGGTCACGAACAAGTTTGGGAGATAGATGGAAAGGTGGACTTTCCCGCCTATCCTGGAAATGAGCTCGAACAAAAAAAGCGTTTTGGAGACAGAGATATTCTTTTTGTACTAATTGAATCTGCCCTTGCTACAGGATCTTGGCCTGTTTATATAGCCTAGGACTATTCACAGGAGATTACATTTGTACCCCTATGGGCTTCTTTGGATTTTACAATTATGCCCCTGTAAAGTTCAGAACCCTAGGGGTATTTTGGTCTTTTGTGGGCGCTAGCTGGCATGAGTAGTTGGAAGTGGTCCCCAGAGAATCTTTCACGTGGCATCCTCCAGGTTTGAGTTGCTTTCCTTCGAACCCTTACAGCCAGATGACTTTTCCATCTTCGGGACTCGAATGCATCCTTGTCTCCCACCAGGGTCGCTCGAATACCTCCTGTCATAGGCAAAGGAAATGTTATAGGGCAATAGCTTAGATAGGTTAGAATGGTTGTCAACCCCTGGCTTCGAGTTCAGCCAGTTCGAATCCAACTCGTCAACTCGAATACTGACTTGTGCATTCGAATCGACTTTTTCGATTTGAAACCTGCTTTTCCACTTAAGCTTGGGCTTTTATATTTAAGATTGGGTTTTCCCACATGATTCGAATCTTCTGACTTGGATCTATCTTTCCAAATTCGGAATAAAACCATTGACTCGAAGATGGTCGTCGACTCGAAGATGTTTTACCAATTCGAAGTCGGTTTAGCGATTCGAAGTCGGTTGGTTGACTCGAAGCTGGTTTACCAGTTCGAAGTCGGTTTAGCGGTTTGAAGTCGGTTGGTTGACTCGAAGCTGGTTCTTCCAACTTGGGTCAGCTTTTCCATATCGAAGTATAATGCCCTGATTTACTTAAGGCATGTGTTTTGTCCGAGCGCGGGGGACGGAGTTTCCCTCTGTTACAACAACACTATTCGTGCAGGAGCTTCTGTTTACATGGTTGACTTCTATCAGACTTTTCTGTAACATTTGTGTAGGTCATTTCGTTCTCCCTTCAAAGAACTCTTAAACTATTGCTCGCCACTGTGAATATGCCTGTAGAAAATAGGAGTTTATCCTGTTTTAGTTTATTTAGAAAAATGTAAACCAACTCGACAAGAGTAAATAATCTCATTTCTTATGAAGACAATTCTAGCTGGCTTATGGGGTTCGAGTTCAAGCATCAAAGCACCATTCTGACCAAAGAATTCTTATAAGGACAAACTTGTCTTTGAATACAAAACATAAATTTATTTTTAAAAACATAAACTATCAATCAATTACATAGCTGAACAACTCAGGTGTCTTCTGATTATTGTAATAATTTACGAGATTCTGGTGCGTTCATTTGCCATGGTTCAATTTTATTTTCATTTAGTTGATCCTTGCCAATATCTGTATCATATAAATATGTCAGTAGATCTGAAATGAGGAGAAACTCTCCATATAAATGTCATTTCCTCTTTTGCCATGTGAAGGTCAGTTATTGATCGGCTGTGTTCTCTCCCTACTTTCCCAACTCACCTCTCTCTCTTTTTTCACGTGCACGTTTTTCAAACTACTAGACGGTGTGTTTTTTGCAAAAAAGTTTATATACGAAAGTTGCTTTAAAAAATCATATTAATCCATTTTTCAAAAAAATTAGCAAATACTTAATTAATTATGTGATAATGAGTCGTTTCGTTTTGCGTGCTGGGAGAGTGAGTTCCCAACACGCTGAAAAGAACACAAAAGTTCAGTAGTTCCCTCATAAGTAGTTTGTTGCAAGTTCTTATTTGGGTACTGTTGAACAAGGTTTTTCATGAATTTTTTTGGAAGTTTCATGTTTTTGATATATCTTTCTCTAACTCTTGTTTGTTTAGTATTGAGTGTGGATGCAATTGACATGTCTGGGAAACATGAAGTTGATTTGCATACAAATATCTGGAAGGTAAAATCTTCAGAATTTCATTCATTCCAGTGTGTGTTCCAGCGTTTTAAAACAGGGGCTGCATTTATTGTTACCGTTGCTTATGAGTTGTGATGATTGATGAAGAGACACTACATATGTGGGTATTATTAAGTGATAATGCATACCCTCACTAGTCAGAAGCTAACGGACAAAAGATTATGCTGGTTAGTTATTTTCCACATGTTAATGTAGAACCGCAGAGACATGTACTTTTACCAGCTTTGATTTGTATCTTGCTGCAGGATGAACAATGTTTTTCATGTGTACTCCTATGTTTACTATTTTACCAGCAAAAATTGTATTATAATTTCTAAAGATTCTACAGTTGCCTTGCTCTCATGTCTAATATTTTCGCTCTTCTTTTATATCTGTTTAATTAATACAGCTTCGCTTGGATAGGTATGGCCATATCATTGGTACAGAGTACTTGTCTGACCTAGTTGAAAAGGAACATGGGGCTCATCATAATCATGGTATATTCTTCTTCCTCCCTGCAAATAAAAAAAACAAAAAAAGACAAAAAAAAACAAAACATGGAATCATATCAATTGCCATATGATAGAATTTTATCTGCAGTATGTGTGTCCTTTTCTTATTTTCCTCGATGTAGAATGTATATATTCTGCTGTTGTAAATATGCTTAGTTACCAGGCGGTGGTTTTGGGTACCCTAGCCATTCAAGCTTGAACCCGATACCTACCTTTTTCGTACAGTGAGAACTGGAACTCCTAGCTGTTTCCTTTTCCAACAAAAAGAGAGAGAATGTGATATCCTTTAGTAATTTATAATTGAAAGAGAAGCGCACTGTCTGGGAAATCTCAATACAACAATGATGACTAAATTTATTGACCATAGATTTTTGAGCTAGAATATCTCATCTGGTCTTGGGCATGATTTAGTCTGAATGTTGTGTCGAATTGACCAATACGCTTTGTTTAGAATAGTTTTTCATAATTTGCCCATCCATTAAAATTTTAAAACAGACCATGGCCATGAGCATCACGATGAACAAAAGAAGCAGGAGCACACCTTCAATGAAGATGCAGAGAAAATGGTTGAGTGTCAAACAAGCACTGGAGAATGGTGAAGGGTGTCGAGTAAGTTATTCATCCACAGGTTCCCATTTTGTTTTACAGAAAGGTATTTCAAATTGTGATCATGAATTACATTTTCTGGTGTTGCTAATGAAACTGCTTCCTAATTTCCGCAGGTCTATGGGGATGTTAGATGTGCAGAAGGTCGCTTGTAACTTCCATATCTCAGTGCATGGTTTAAACGTTTTTGTTGCTGAAAAGGTCAGTAATCTAAAATTGCAGATGCCTTATGATTTTTCTACCCTTTGTACATTTTGGTTCTGAAGTATGCGTACTTTCTGAAATTATAGCGTTCATAAGATAAAAGTCTATAAGCTGCTAAAAAAGCTTAATTCTTATGCAAGAAAGACGGAAAGAGCGGTCATTCAGTTTCCTTCATAAGGTATCATTTGGGTTCCTATCAAAACATCTCTTCAAGTGGCTAACTCCATGGTGTCAAACCCTGTCAATATGGCAGATAATAGGATTTGTTCACGCTACTTCATAGTGATTTTGTGATGTTAGAAAAAAACACGTCTAAATAAAAACAAAAGGGATAAACAGAGAAATAACAAGTGAGCCAGGAAACTACTGAAAACTGGCATTGGAACGAAAGGGATGGTAGCTGAGTTATGCTTATGCTAACCATCGCATGATATTGAACTAACCATGGTTTCTTCTGTGGTTTTTCTGTTGGGCCCTGCTTTTTCCAGTCTTACCACTTATCTAAAGTTATGAAGTATCTTTGTTCTTTTATTCTTGGGCATATGGACATTAAAGTTTCTCAGCATTTGGACTGAGGTAAGCTTAGCTGAAGAGGGGTAGTGTGCTAATGGTTGATAAACTGGTAGATCCATAAGCCGTTTTTCTCTAATGGATGGTCTCACCATCTGGTGTCATTTGACATGATGCTAAATAGCCTCGTCGTCTTGGAAACTCTTAAATCTGAATCTCGTGTGGATGTTTCACAATCGTATTTGTAGCAGCGTCTACTCTGCATTGTCATCTTTGGCATAAAACCTCCTCGTAATTCTATTCATTTACAAAAACTTGTTTTATATAGGTTTGCCGGTGCATTGCTTCGGAACTGAAACAAGCAGACTCTGGAGGTAGCGCCATTCCTGGAAATGAAGCACACATGCGGATCTGAACGTCACTTGCGTTTGTTGCCGAAGAATTTTAGAATAAAAATGTTGCTAATGTTATATGGTAAATTAGAGATGAAAATGCATGCATTTCCTACCTTTGATAAAGGTCGATTTCCAAGCATTCAAGACATTGATCATAGGACATTGTAAGGAGGGCAATTTTGAAGAAGCATATGAGCTGGTGCTCTCAATGTTGAAGAGGGACCTTGTGCCTGACATTGAGTGCTATATTGCTGTAATAGATGTGTTTTTTTTATTCAGAAAGGAAGGATGAAATCTGCTTGGGAAGCTCTTCACAGAATGTTAAATAGTGGCCTTCGGCCTAGAACAAGCACATTCCACTTCTTTTGGGGCTTCTGAAGAAAGACGGATGTGCAAAAGAAGCTGCCGATTTGATTGAGATAATGCTAGAGAGGAAGATCCGGCTTCTGAAGAATTTACTCAATGCTCCTCAAGAATTCTTGCAAACTCTACCTACTTCTGTGCCATGTGGTCTGGAAGATATATAGGACGCTAAAACTAGATATTGAGTTGGTTGCCTATCTTCTGCTCGATAAGGAATGCATAGTCGCTCAACAAAGGGTTGTCTGATGATGCTACACTTTATTAAAGTATCCGTAAAAAATGATTTGATTTTCCTGAATTTGCCTATAGAATCAAATAATTCAGATTGCACGAGCTCATCTGATGGTCACTCCTGAAGAGACAACTGATACCGTGTTATTATGATCATACTGTTGCTGGTTAAAGGAAGTGCAGATGGACAAATAGTGGTGATGCTGCTGCTGCTGCTTCTCTGAGTTCAATAAGGAAGACATGTGAAAAATGGAAGCATCTGGAAGGGAAAGGAAAATACCTGGCAAAAAGCCAATGAAGTATGGTGGGTTTTGCTCCCTTTTAACTGTTTTGGTATGTTAAGAACAATACTGTCATGATATTTACCAAACACTGATCCAGCATCTCCCCGTGTGCAGTGTGCAGGTGCCCATGCATAACATTTTCATCTTCAGAAAATGCTGCTGCTCTTCTCACATAGGAGTAGACTCAAATCACTTCTAGTGTGAGTAGACTCAAATCCCCTGGAAAGTATGTGTCTGGAACGAATGTTAAGCGTGTTGCTGTGCCCCAAGTTACCAAGGTGCTGATTACTGAACTCATGATAGTCCATCATGTCTGGGACTCTGTTCCAGATAGAGAGATGGAATCACTTGAGCAGTTGGGCGGGAAGCTTCGGAGTCCGAGCAACAAGTTCTTTCGCCAGCGGTAGTAGTTTGCGTGGTGAGAAAAGTGATTTGTCGTGGTGGTAAGGAAATTGAGCAGATCTTCGAATTTTGGTTGTCCTGCGTTAAAACTGTTGTTGCCTGCCTCTGAAGAAACGATTGCAATTCAGGCCTCGATTTATCTTTTGCATTCGATCAGGCACATTGTTGAGCTGTTTCCAACCATTTGTAAAGAGAAAGATCTCTAGTGCAAGCTACATGTATATTCTGTTACCGTATATTCTGTTACCAACGAATTTGGTAGCTACATGTGTATCAATAGTTACCAGCGTCCAATTTCCTAGTGACTAAAAAGTTCTACAGGAATTCCCACTAATTTATCATCACTAAACTGATAAATGTGGTAACCATGGGCCTTGTAGGGCCTTTTGTCACCGAGGCTAAGGCCTTTTCTCGTCAAACCAAAGCCCAAGTACTAGACCTAAACCTAACAAGCACAAAACAGAAAAAGCGGCGGCCGCGCAAGGTGGAGGAGACGGCTGCGGCGACCGCGCAAGGTGGAGGAGACGACTCACGGCGGCCGCGCAAGTTCGAGGAGTCAGCTTCGACGGCCGATCTAGCAACATCAACACCAGCATCGTGAATCCAGTGGAGGGCATATGGCGGCGGGCGGCAGCGGTGGCAAGTGAGACCTGTTGGTGGCGGTTGCGGCTAGTTCGGAGATCCTTCTGCAGTGGCTGTAGCAAGCTCAGAGGAGCTTAGGCAAGGAGCATCTTGTTTCACAACCATCCACATTGACGGATTCACAATCTCTATTCTAGGTTTGTGATTCAAATTACATACATGAATTTTAATATTAACTGAACTAATTTTTGGATGGTTGCTTTACTCCTGCACGTCAGATTTCCTGAGTACTAGCATTTTATGGATTGATTTTGTTGCAATCATGTTGAAGAAATTGGTGCTGCTATGTCTAATTAGAACCTGGAACTACAATAGTTTGGCAAATGCCTCAGTTTAAGTGCTCACTTGTTGCCCTTTTAAAACTATTTGGTGATCCCTTGCCCCAATTTTGGTTTGGGTGTGATATGATTTAATTAGTTGTGTGACAAGAGGTTAATGGTTATTGGTCTACTACCCACCATAGGCCTGACAGTGATAATTAGTGGTGACAAATTTCTAGTTCGAATTTAATTTAAGCCATTCACTACTCCCATGCCTTGTTTTGATTTGGTTGTGAGAAATTTTTTCCTACTAGATGACACTATAATTATTTTCTATATATGGTCTTGTTATATTTAATACTTGTGTTAGTTCAGCTATGTACAACATAAAAAATTGTTTGGTCTCCTTAAAAATATATATTGATTAGTGACATATATATATATATATATATATATATTATAGTATTTTTATTGTAACATGTGGTTGGTAGTTGCTATAGATTTAGTCTATGTAGGACTTTAGGATATGGACAAGAGTTGGATGAATTTGCCTGATAGGTTCTCACAAGGTTATATAGCCGGTGTGAATGCATTAATCGAATTTGCCTACCAGCAAAATGAAGATAGGGATACATTGCTGTGCCCTTGCCAAAACTGTATGAATATAAGCCAGAAACCTATCAATGAAGTCCGAACTCATCTAGTATTATATGGCATGCAAGTTTCATACAAGCAATGGGTTTTTCATGGTGAACAAGTGGACCTAGATATTGATCAAGTTGATGAGCCTATCAGTGATGAAGATGATGAGGATTTTGATGGTCTGGACATGATTCAAGATCTGTTAGGAGACATCCATAGAGGTACAACTGGGATTCAACAGCAAGAAGACCAAGCAGGTAGTAGAAGTATTGGTGACCAAGCAAGTAGTGGAAATATTGGTGCTGAATCTAATGAAGAAGCAAATAGATTTGACCGTTTGTTAACAAGTGCACAACGCGAGCTATACCCAGGTTGCAAAAGTCATTCTAGATTGTCATTTCTATTGAAGCTTGTCCACCTAAAAGATTTGAACCATTGGAGCAACAAATCATTCGAGATGTTGCTCAAACTAATGAAGGAGGCGTTGCCAGAAGGAGATTCACTTCCAGCCACATACTATGAAGCAAAAAAGATGTTGAGAGACCTAGGACTAGGTTATGAAAGTATACATGCATGGGCTAATGATTGTGTGTTGTTCTGGAAGGAATTGGAAGAAAATGATGAGTGTCCAGTTTGCAAGGAATCAAGATGGAAGGAACATAAAGGGAAGATCAAACGAGTACCCCGTAAGGTTTTGCGGTACTTTCCTTTGATACCAAGATTACAACGATTATTCATGAATAAGGAAATAACTTCAGATTTGCGATATCATAGTGATAAGCGCATAGTTGAAGAAAATGTGTTGAGGCATTCATCCGATGGCGAAGCTTGGAAAGACTTGGATAGAAGGTACCCATGGCTTGCACAAGAACCTCGCCATTTGCGCTTAGGACTTGCTACAGATGGCTTCAACCCATTTGGAACTATGAGTCGCTCTTATAGCGTATGGCCTGTTATTATAGTTGTGTACAACTTGCCGCCATGGAAAAGTATGAAGGAACCATTCATGTTGATGCCTTTGTTGATACCCGGGAAAAAAGCACCTGGAAGAGATATTGATGTGTACTTGAGGCCACTAGTTGAAGAATTGAAGCTATTGTTTAACATTGGAGTCGTTACTTATGATTCTTCTAAAAGAGACTTTTAATATGCGTGCAGTAGTGCTATGGACAATTAGTGACCTTCCAGGATTAGGCACACTATTCGGATATGCTACTATGGGTTATAAAGCATGCCCAATTTGCTTGGATGAGACATATTCACAGCCACTTAGAAGCAAAATTGGTTTCTTGGGTCATAGGAGGTACCTGCCTATTCATCATAGGTGGCGAAAGAGCAAGGATTTTAATGGTAAGAATGAGGAAGCATTAAAACCAAAGCTACTGTCAGAAAGTCAAATATTAACATTGTTGCAAAAGTTAGACCATCTACAGGGCTTCAAGTATGGAAAACATCCTGGAAACAAGAAAAGGAAAGCTTCACAGAAGGGTGTGGAAATCCCTGAGAAGAATTTTAGCAAGCAAAGCATTTTGTTTGAACTACTGTATTGGAAGGATCTGAAACTACACCATAATCTTGATGTCATTCATATTGAAAAGAACATTTGCGATAGTTTATTAGGAACTTTATTAAACATAGATGGCAAGACAAAAGATACACTTAAGTCCCGCATGGACTTAGAAGATATGAAAATCCGGAAAGAGTTGCACTTGCAACATAGAGGTAGTAGTGTAGTTAAGCCTCATGCATGTTACACACTATCCCGAGATGAGAAGCATGAGTTCTTTCAATTCATAGAATCAGTTTACTTTCCTGATGGTTTTTCTGCAAATATATCTAAAGGTGTGAGCTATAAAGAGGGCAAGATAACTGGGCTAAAGAGCCATGACCTTCACATACTTCTCCAAAGAATACTTCCAATTGGAATGTGTGAGTTTTTACATAAAGATTTATGTCAAGTACTATTGCAGCTGGGTAGTTTTTTTCGCCAACTATGCTCTAAGACATTAAAGCTTGATGTGCTAGAGAAGTTAGAGAAACAAATAGTCATTGTACTATGCAAACTAGAAATGATTCTTCCACCTGCATTCTTTGATGTCATCGTGCACTTGGCTGTTCATCTACCTGAACAAGCAAGGCTTGGAGGTCCTGTACAATATAGATGGATGTTCTTTGTTGAAAGGTATATTATTCTATAATAACTTCTTCCATTTGTACGCATGGCAATCTAGGTTTTATACTATAGTGTACTAAGACTAAAATATGGCTTGTTTAGGTTCCTTGGTTGTTTGAAAGGAATGATGAGCAATAGGGCTCGTCCAGAGGGTTCTATTGCAGAATCATATGTAATGAAAGAGTGCTCAACTTTTTGCTCGATGTATCTCCAAGGAATTGAGACTAGGTTCAACAGAGAAGAGCGCAACTAAGATGGAGAGAGGCCACCTCTTGGGCGCTACTCGGTATTTTCTACTAGATTCAGGGCATTTGGCCATAAAGATTCTGTAATCTTAACACAGGATCAATATGACTCCTTGTGTTGGTATGTGCTCAATAACTGTGAAGAACTGCAACAGTTTATATAGTAAGTTAGCATCTACTTTTGGTTAGAATTATTTAATTATGAGAATAAAAACTTATTAGAAGCTTACTGTTCTCAAATATTTTAGTGAACATGAGGATGCCTTAGTAGCAGAAGGTACAAGAAATGTTCCAAATAGGCAGTGTAAAGAGTTTGCCAATTGGTTTCGCGAAAAAGTAAGTCCATATACTTTATTATATGTATAAGAGTAAGCCTTGTCACTAGCTAACTTCTGTTGTTTGTTGCAAATAGGTGATAGATTTACGAAACCAAGGATCATCTGAAGTATCTGATTGTTTACATGCATTAGCTATTGGTCCCCATAAAAAAGTAGACATATATTCTGGTTGCATCGTTGGAGAAATCAGATTTTTGACAAAGAAGCGTGAAGAGGGTCGAAAAAGTCAGAATAGTGGAGTATGTGTTGAGAGGCCACATAAGGGAAAAATGATAACATATTATGGTATTCTGACAGACGTATATGTCTTGAGTTATCCTAATGAGCGACAGGTTGTTTTATTCAAGTGTGAATGGTATGACCTTGAGAGAAACAAGCCTATGAGGATTGACAATGACTTTATTAGCATTAACTTGGGAAAGAAATGGTATATAGATGATTCTTTTGTCCTAGCTAGTCAAGTGAATCAGGTCTTTTATGTAGCTGATACAAAACTAAAAGGTAATTGGCATATAGTCCAAAAAGTCAGCCATCGCCATCTATTTGATCAAGAGATTTGGAGCTCGACAAATGAAAGTGACATTGATATTAATATTAGTGATGATATTGCATTTCAAGAGGAGGAGGGGGGTGATGTTCTACTGGACAAAACTTTTGAAGCTATCATGTTGCATCGAGATGATGTTAGACCTGAAGTAGTGACTGATCCAAAAGAGCTAGCAGCTTTGAAAGAATAGTCTATTTCTCGAAATGAGTATGAGGAGGAAGCTGAGTAGAGATTCTTTTAGATAGGTAACTATTTTATAGACATATAACTATTGCTTTTCTGCATGTTTCTGAAGTTATTAGACACTGAACAATGTAAATGTGTACTTATTTTTCAACTCTAATTTGTAATTTCACCAAGTGTGCTGATATGCATTTCTTTTAATATTGTAGATGGCACCAAGGCAAAAGACTCGGCAGCTTCGTAACTTAGCACATGCTCAAGGTCAGTGTTCTAAAAGGTCTGCTGGAACTTCATCAACAACATTTGTGAGAAATGTTCGGGGAATCAATAAAGGGAAAGGCTTGGATCGACTAATAAAAAAAACAGGAGGCAAACCAATCAAGCTAAATATTTCAGCAGAGAGAAGGCCTGTTGGTGAAAACAATGAGTTTCTTTCAAGGGAAATTGGAATTATTACTCGCTTTCATGCTCCTATCCAGCGTCTTGGTTGGCAGAACATGACTGAAGTTGACAAGGAAGCACTACATACACTACTAAAGGTATAATAAACTTTTGTTCATTAATTTATAATCTGTTTAGTATTCAATGCATATTACTTAAAAGAATGGAAAACTGAGACATAATTTATTTTGTAGCTTAAATTCGATCTTGATCTCAATGAAGAAAATGTAAAAGGTTGTGTGGAGTTGTTGTTTTCTTCTAGTTACAAAAGTTTCCGCCATAGATGCTATGAGCACTATGTGAAGCATGGAGGTGGAGAAAACGCACGAATGAATCCTCACAAAGCACTTGAAGACCGTCTTGCTGACTGGTTTTGGTTGTGTGATCATTTTGAGACAGAAGTGTTTCAGGTATAACTCTGGTTAGTGTTTGTAAATCTCTTTTGTGCTAGTTTGTTGAAGTACATGAAGATGATAATATTACCAATACACTATTAGTTTTATACATGCTATACTAGAATATGTTGTAAATAAGTAAATACTTGTAAGATATATCTGTTGTCATGCCTTTTTTTACTTCCAAATATACAGAAACGATCATCAATAGGAAAGGACAACCGTTCAAATTTGCCATACATGCATCGGAAGGGAACAAAGTCATTTGTAGCACTCCAACATGAACTTGTAAGCAAAAAGTATATGTTTTATTGTTTTATTCTTTTACATAGTGAGTTATTTTATTATTATACTATTATACTTTGACAGGGCTGTGGTGATATAACACTGTACAAAGAATGTTATAGTAATGACAAAGGATGGGCTTCAAGTGATGCTAGAGAAAAGCATGTAAGTGGCTCTCTACTTGCATTAAGGATCACTTTTATCATCTACTATACCATGTGTTTATTTGTTGTTGGTTAAAGGATCAAATGGTAAGGATGCAATAAGCATCCATGCAGCAGGATGAAATACCTTTGACAGAGCCGCAAATATGTGAGAAGATGCTTGGGAAGGCATATGGGTATATTAGAGGGAGAGGCCATGGCCCAAAACCTAATAGAAGAGCTGTATCAACTTCAACAAGGACCTACCAATAGATGGAAGAAGAGTTGGCTTCTACAAAACAAACTGTTGCAGTACAGCAAAACCAACTTGAATCTCAACAAAAACAACTTGATTGGTTGCACAGTGTAGTGTCTAAACTTGCTGGTATTCCACCTCCTTCTATGGATGAAAATGATGCATCAGGACCGGCTTACACAGCTACAACCTCAAATGATGAATCTGGTATGCAACATTTTATTTTTCTTCTAATAGAAAAGCAGAACATAGTGTTATAATACACGAAAATGCCAATTAGCTTTTGCTAAATTTATTTGATAGGTTCACTAGTTTCGGATGGAATCTCAAGGAGATCATGCATATGAAGATCTTTGGTTACGAGGTAATATTTTAAACTAATTTGTAGCTAGAACTCTTGCTGAATATATATAATTGAAAATGTTTTAGAGTTAACCAGAGTCATTCTAATACATGGTTGTCCAAACCATATGGAAATCTGGCATCCTTCTAGTACTGCTTTTATTTATAATGAACCATATATATATATATATATATATATATATAATTCATATTTTAATGATAAAAATATATGCAAGACAAACGATAGATTAAATGTATGAAACTCCATTATTATGTCCTCCTATTAAAACTTCACTGTAAGTGTTTGAAACTAATTAATGGTCATCTCTGATTCATGCCTCATAATCTTCAATCTAGAGACACAGACTCTTTTGATTTCACGAAATTCCTGTACTCTAAATATTACTTGAAGTTCTTTCATTCAACATGTTGTCCTACGCTCCACTGTAATCACAGCTTGAATAGTTCTTTTTTTTTACTTCTGAATTTGCAAGCTTATCTAGGCAATATAATCAATTTCATTATAGAACGTACTATGTATATGTGAGATGGACATATGTTCAAGTATCCTACATTTTCTTTTACATGATTTATGTGCCAAGATCTGAAACATAATTATAGATGTTTTTGCTAGTACTTCTAATAGAGTGGTGACCATTTTTTTTAATCCAATATTGTGGCCATTTCTTGTTTGGTGATTAATCGAGATATGGAATTTCTCTTTCAGGTTAACACTTGGTAGTTCCCTTCGACATATTTGCCTGATTCCACTACTACAGGAAGTTAATGGATCTGACATTGTGATATCAAGTACTAGGTCAAGTTGAAGCCTTACATTGATGAGACAAAGGCTTATTGATTACTGTAGAGATACCTTGCATGTAAAAAGAAAATCTTTACATCAAAAATGATTGCCGCATAAAAAAGAGTTGCCTTGAATCACAACTTGATATATGGATTGTAATTGTATTTTTCTGAATGTAACTACTTATGCCGTCAATGTTGTGGATGCATATGGTACTGTTAAAAAAATGAATATTAGAATTATTTTTTCCTGGTATCTAGTCACCAAGGTCATTTTTCATGGTTGCTACAAGTGTGCAGTGACCATGGAGGCCATGGTGCCTATATGTTTTTCGTTACCAAGTATTGGCTTGGTTACTAAATATATATCGTTACCAACATTTGCTTTGTAACTAATAGTTGTATCTATTGTTACCAACAATGATTGGTAATTGTTGATGCGATATTTAGTTACCAAGAAGTTCAAAATTGGTAACTAAATACCTTTAGCGACCAGATTGTAGCCACCAAATTGTCACCAAGGTCTCATGGTAACAATATGTCAATAGCAACCAATGTTCAACATCTTGTCACCAAGAATTTTGGTAACTAAAGGACTGGTTCCTTGTAGTGTCGACCAGCAGCTATAATAGAGCTATACTTTTCGTGTGATATACATGGAGCACTTTCCTGGCAGAGGATCGACACAACGGCTGACTTAGCATTTGGGCTTCAGAAATCCTAACCAACAAATTCTTTTACCAACGGTTTTCGCAGCATGTGGTAATTAACCAAAAAAAATTCGTGTCATGGAGAGAAAATCAAGCAAATGCCTGAAATTTTGTGTTGCTGTTTTGAAGCCGTTCATTTTGCGTTGCTGTTTAGAAGCCGTTCTTGCCATGCTCCCGATGATTTATTGGTTCTACCGAAGAAAAGAGCTATGACCGCTCATGCATTAGATCAGAAGCTTTCTTGTACTTTCTTTTGACTACCTACATGAACTGTGACAGTGCGATCATAATCATTTTGAGAGATCATGGTGACAAGTCTTATAAAATTTTCGCTAGGCTTTTATTCAGGTAGTCCTGCACTAAACTTGTGATCTTTTTCCCTCCCTGTTTGTGCACACGGTTTCACAAAAGCTCAGGTGCGCGTTCGGTTGTGAATCTTGCTGCAGCTGTTGGCCTATTAAATTTTGGACTCTTGAATGCAGACTAAAACTATGCAGCAAGCTAGCAGCGCTGCAAGAAATCACAGCCGATCAAGCTGCAGAATTATATTAAACGAACATCCATGACACAATCAGACGCAGGGAGAAGAAATTAAACACTCAAGCACCGAAATTAAACGATCGATCCATGACACAATCAGAGTATCAAACGAAATAAAGTCAAAGCACACTGCTAGTTGCTAAAGCACGAGCACGAACAGTCAAAGCCCCATCTCGGGGTAGAATCCTCCCTCGCTGAGAATGCCGCAGGCAGGGGCGAACCCATACAGTGGGCTGTGGGGGCACTTGCCCCCAGTCAAATTTTGGGTCAAAGCACACTGCTAGTTGCTAAAGCACGAGCACAAACAGTTAAAGCCCCATCTCGGGGTAGAATCCTCCCTCGCTGAGAATGCCGCAGGCAGGGGCGGACCCATACAGTGGGTTGTGGGGGCACTTGCCCCCAGTCAAATTTTGGGTCCCTAGTATACCTTGTACAGGAAAAAAATTTGGGCCCCCAATAAATTTTCGGATAGGCCCCCAGTGAATCAGCGATTCCCAACTCCATCCTTCATTTCTCTCCTCCAGGCTCCAGATCTGGAAGACTGGAACGCGCGTGCGCGGTGCGCCGCCGGCTCGCCGCCCCCGCCCTGGCCGCTCCTCGCCTCCTCGCGGCGCCGCCGCCGCGTCGCACGGTGCCGCACTGCCACCCCGGCCCCTCCTCCCCGCGCCACCGCCTCGGCGCGGCCCCTCCTCGGCTCCCCCCCGTGCGGCCGCGCGGCCGCGCCGCCGCCCCGGCCCCTCCTCCCCGCGTCGCCGGCTCGCCGCCCCGACCGCTCCTCCCTGCTCCGCCGCCCCAGCCGGCGGCCGCTCCTCGCCTCCTCGCGCTCGTGGCTCCGCCGCCGCCTGCCCGCGTCGGCGTCGCACGGTGCCGCCCCGGCCCCTCCTCCTCGCGCCGCCGCCCCGGCCCTTCCTCCCCGCACCCGCTCCGGAGGAAGAAGGAAGAAGCAGGACTGCAGGAGGAAGAACCGAAGAAGGCAAGAAGCCCCTCCTGCTGCAGTGCTGCTGCTGAGGTAAATAACTAAATTATTTAAATACCTAAAGTCTAATTTAGTTAAATTGTAATTACTAATTTAGGTTATCTTATTTTTTTTATTTTTGTTAGAAGAAGATAATGGATAGATTTTTTAAGAGAAAATCAAATAGCAATGTAGAGAGCTCAAGTGCAAATGCATCAATACCTCAACTAATTGATTTGGAAAAGCTTCCTAGGGATCCAAGTAAAAGGAAGAGAATGGTAGATTACCATCCTAATCAACAAGAAGAAATAAGGAGAAAGTACTTGCTATGGGGACCATATCAACCTCGTGATTTGGTGTTTTCGTCTAAGCAAATTGGGACTAAGAAGAGGCAGTTCAATCCAGATTGGTATGATAAGTATGGTAATTGGCTAGAGTATAGCGATAAGGAAGACAAAGCCTATTGTTTGTGTTGCTATTTATTTAGGGACACCATTAAAGATACTCAGCACGGACATGATGCATTTGTAATAGAAGGGTTCAACTCTTGGAACAAAACAGAGAGGTTGGTTACTCATGTTGGTGATCGCAATAGTTTCCACAATAGGGCACTTAAGAACTGTGAGGATCTAATGAGGCAAGATCAGTCAATCTCTGCAGCTTTGAATAAACAAAGCCAAATTCATAAAACTGAGCATCTTATCAGGTTAAATGCAGCAATTGATGTATGCTGGTACTTGTTGCATCAGGGACAGGCTTTTCGTGGTCATGATGAATCAAAGGAGTCTGACAATAAAGGTAATTTTCTGCAATTAATGGAGTATACTATTAAACAGAATGATGTTATTGCGAAAGCATTCAAAAATGCTCCTGGTAATAATAATTGTCTTTCTCCAAAAATTCAAAAGGATATTACTGAATGCTTTGCCAGAGAAATATTGGGTAGTATAAAGGAAGAAATTGGCAATGATGTGTTTAGTTTATTGGTTGATGAGTGCCGAGATGTTTCTGATAAAGAACAGATGGCTGTGGTTCTACGTTATGTTAATAAGTTTGGGGTGTTGAAAGAGAATTTTGTTGGTGTTGTTCATGTGGAAGAGACAACAGCTTCTTATCTCAAGTCTTGTGTTGATTTTTTGCTTGCACAACTTGGTTTGAGTTTACAACAAGTTAGAGGCCAAGGTTATGATGGGGCTAGTAATATGTCAGGTGAATTTAATGGTTTGCAAGCGAAGATTATGAGAGAGAACAATTCAGCGTATTATGTGCATTGTTTTGCTCATAAACTTAACTTGGTTGTGGTGGCTCTAGCAAAGAAAATATTTGATGTTGGTGATTTCTTCGATATGGTAACGGTTTTGTTGAATGTAGTTGGTTCTTCTTGCAAGAGAAAGGATAAACTTTGAGAGTATCATCAAGAAGAAGTGAGGAAAGCAATTGGACGGGGTGAGATTGCTACAGGAACTGGGCTAAATCAAGAATTTTCTCTTCAAAGGCCAGGTGACACTCGATGGAACTCTCATTATAAAACTTTGATGAGTTTGTCAAAGATGTTTGCTTCGGTACTTAAGGTACTAGAATATGTTGAGGAAGATGGCACTGATATTTACAAAAGGCGTCAAGCCAATGGGCTTCTAAAATATTTTCAGTGCTTTGATTTTGCATTCTTTTTACATATGATGATGCTTATTTTAGCTCTAACAAATGGGCTTTCAAAAACATTACAAAGGAAAGATAGAGATATTTTGAATGCAATTTCAGATGTGGCATCAACTAAACGGGAGTTGGAAAAGCTTGGTGGCATTCTCTTTTGAATGAGGTATATTTATTTTGTGGGGAATATGATATCTCAGTATTGGATATGGAGAAAGATTACATAAAGTCCAGAAAACCTAGGCAAAAGACAGGTATTACCAATGAGCACCATTATCGGATTGATTGCTTCTTTGCTGTTTTGGATCTCTTAGGTGAAGAGTTCAATAATAGATTTAATGATGTGAATTCCGAATTGCTCACAAATATGTCTGCTATGGGGCCTAGTGATTTGTTTCGTACTTTTGACAAGGAAAAGTTGATGAAGTTTGCAGAGTTCTATCCAAAGGATTTTAATGACAACGATATGGTGACCCTTGAGCATGAACTTGGCCTCTACATAGATAATGTAGTACATGATAAACGGTTTGCAAGCTTGGAAAATATGTGTGATCTAGCTAAATTGATGGTTGCTACAAGAAAAGACCTCTCTTATCCTTTGGTATATCGTCTTTTGAAGCTAGCGCTTACTTTGCCTGTAGCTACTGCGACTGTTGAGAGGTGTTTCTCAGCTATGAAGTTTGTGAAAAATGCTTTGCGTAACAAGATTGGTGATTCGCATTTGAGTAATAGTCTCGTTTGCTTTGTGAAAAAGGAATTGTTAGATGAAATTAGTAATGAGGTTATCGTTGATCGTTTTCATAAGATGAAAGAGCGTCGTGGGAATAATGAAGTGTAATATTGGTAAACTATCTTTTTTTTATGTTTTTTTATCAATTTTAATTAATTAGCAGCTTGTCCTAATTATTTTATATTCTCTTTTTACAGATAATAACGCTATTCGGAACATACGTTATCCTTTGCAATCCATTATGTTATATTTTATGCATAGGCTACAAGGTTAGTTTATTTGACATGTACTTTTTTTTGTTGTTGTATGCTTTTTTAATTGATATTGAGTTAGGATAATATTTACATGTGCCCCCCAAAAAATTTAGTCTGAGTCCGCCCCTGATGAGTGATGAGTGTGGACTACCTGTTCCTGTATCATCAGCTCATCAACTACTAGGCTAGTTGATGTTATTACATATATGATCACAAATATGGAACCATCAATGATGCTTGAGAAATGAAATAAAATTGGCTTAGCCAGCTTAATCTTCATATCTGAAGCAGTCTATAAGTAGCAGCTCTATTGTAACTTTTCTGTAGAAGCAATGCAAGAAGCAGCTCTATTGTAACTTTTCTGTACAAGCAATGCAAGAACAAAGCCTAGAGTCTGGCCTAGGTAATCTGTGGCAACAATTAATTAGCAAAGAGAAGAAAAGCTACCTTTCTGGCTTCCTGGTGACCTCTCTCTCTCTCTCTCTCTGTACCGGTGGTGACGGAATCGGGTAATGATTCAGCAGAGGGGGAGAAGTGAATCAGCTGAAAGCTACTGCTAACGCAGGACAGTTGCATCATCAGTGTCACTGTGAGCAGCCTGACCTGTCTCTCCTCTGAATTACCCTTAACCTCTTCCACAAAATAGATTTGTTCAGGTTGTCAATAATTATTTCTTGGGATTAACAGGGAGATGAGTTCGATGTCAAGACTACATGTGGGTAAAATGCTCTCTCGCTGAGTACATGAATGCTGCATGAAATTAAAACTTTCATTGTGGCGGAAGCAATGGAATTGAGCTTTTTGACGGTGCCTTATACTACTATTCGGTAGTATATAGTATAGAGGAGATCAATCCAACCATTTTTAAGGGTAGTTTAGTAATAATTACATATGTATTAATTGACTCTCTTACAAGAGGGTGGATTTTTAGTGTCAAAAATGTATTATATATCGTGATGTCATTTTTGTTATTTTCCCATATTACCCTTATAGTAGCTATATATATACTACCCATGCATACCACTAGTGAACCTTTCAATAGTATACAATTAATTTTGACCGTGGGATGTTTATATACTAGTCCCCTTTTCGAGCACTAGTATACGCCAGTATAAGGCACCGTAAAAAAGCTCATGGAATTAGTATGCACTTATATATAACTCTTTCACATAGGTCGAGAGGTTTGGTCATCTACTGTTGGTTGCGATGATCTGATCTGATGCATCATTTCAGTTGCCCAGCAGGTCAGATGAGTTGGTTTGCCTTGATCGGTCGAAATAAAGCACAGAGTATAGCCACCGGCAACGCTAGTGAAGCTCGGGGAGTAGGCGGATGTAGACAACGGCGATGGGGAGCGAGTGCACGAAGAGGGAGGCAGCGAGCGGCACACAGAAGGAGGAGGCGGGGGAGGCCGACGGCGGCGAGGGATGGGATGAAGGACTTGGAGGGGACCGCGGTGGAGCTCCCTCGGCCAGATCCAGGAGAGCCAGCAATGGGTTCCTCCAGTATCGGCCTCCACCTCCTGCTAGCCCCGGCCCCCCTGCTCTCACTCTTCGTTAGTCTGAGAGCTCGAGTTGCCAGAGAGATCTAGCCCAAACCATAGCTTGAGCGGCGATGACGATGGTCGCATCGCTGCACCAACGGAATCCTCGCGCACTTAGCTCCCGCATCCTCCCGCGCCACCGCAGCCTCCCTGAGCTCCCGCCTCCGCCTCCACTTCTAAAACCCTTTCTGCCCTCCTTGTCGTCGCCACCCACATCGTCATCTCTACGCACGATTCGACAGCGCCACGGGGGACCTCTTCAAGCACGAGGGTGGAAGGCACATGCGACAGCGATGGCCTTCATCGTCGAGGGCGGTGCGCGTCTTTACTGTCGCCGTTAGCTTTCGCCTGCCAACCGTGTCCTTAGTCGCCGCGGTGACGCCAGGGCGATGCATCGAGGTGCGGGCGTGCGGCCGTGCGGCACATGAGATAGAGAGGGGAGGAATGGGGTTGACAAGTGGATTCCATAGTTTCTTTATTTGTACCCTTGTCACTTAGATGTGGCCTCATTTCTATTTTTAATTTTTTTATGACTAGGCTGTCACATCAGCGTAGGTGGATTAAGTCAACCTGCCACGTCAGAAAAACTAATTTTCAAACCACCGCAGGAGTCTATTTGTACCCGTTTTTAAAGTTGGGAGATGTGTCATACCTGATTTTATGGTTGAGGGATGCGATTGGACCAAAGAGCAATAGATGAGGGAGATGGAATAGACTTATTCCATCGATCTATCCTTGGAGGTGGACCGAATTTGTTGTGGGCCAACTTGTCATCCTTTTGGTAGCCATGCGGTTCTGGAGCATCATCAGCGTGTGGATCTTGGATAAGGCTCCTCTACCTTTAAAATCATATGACTTTGTCATTGGGGGTTCGATAATTCTGGATTTATATATTAGTGACAAAGGCATGATGAATTCGAAAGTAGAGGATCTCAGTCTGGTGAGCAGGCGAAGAACTGAGGTAGTCTGTCCGAGTACTGGCTCGGGGCCGCCCTGTATGGACAGCCGTTCCCGCAGTACATCGACGCCGGCAACAGCAGCCTGCAGCACGGCGACATCCCCCAGCACCTGCTGGCGCCGGCAAGGATCGACTGCCAGGACCACGCCGTGATGGCGCTCGGCGTGGCGCTGAACCGGCGGAGACAACTGCAGGACAAGGACGGCGACGCGCTCGCGCACACTGGCGCGCCGTGCGCGCCATGGCGCGCAGGCTTGACAGGGAAAGAAACTGATTTATCCCATAGATATGGAGGGAAATTGCTCTTTTCTATACAAGTATTATTGCCTTTTGGCTTGGGAATTGGGATGTGACCCATGTTTGTTTGTTACACAAGTTATCCTTTTGATGTATCAGAAGAACAAAATTAATATTCAGAGTTGAAACTGATGAAAAAAATCGATGAAATGCTGTCATCTACTCATCTTGTGATCTTGTTGTATCATCCAAGTCTCGAAACAATGCGACCTCTGATGAAAGGATCAATGTCACCTTCCAGGACAGAGTTCAATTCTGATAGCTGGAGGCCTGTGTTAAGATCATGAACCAATTTCTGAGGCCCAAATTTGTACCTTCTTGTCTCTCGGCAGTACAAATCCTCCACCGTTTGCCTCTTGATCATCTTCACGTTTGAAACTCTCAACTCTCTGGATACAACAAGGAGCTTTGCTTTCAGCCTGCTTATAGCTTTCAGCTTGTTTGCGAAGTAGCTTCGCTCACCTATGGAGACATAAAGCATTCAGGTCAGAGCTGCATGAGAGTTCACAGTGCATGAAACATTTGGTTAATTTAGTACCTGAACTTTCAGCAGTAACTCCAGTTCGCATGTGTTGAATCCTAACGGCTGAATTTCTGTGATCCCGCCTCTTATGATCACTGGGGGAAGGAGAAATCTCCAGATCATTGTCGTCCAAGTGAAGATTAACTGGTCTATCTAAGAAGAGAGGAATTATATCGACTCCAGCTGACGTTGCCTGCAAGCTTTGGTTAACTTTGGGTTAGACATTTTGATATAATGCGGCACAAGGAGAAGATCATGATAAAGTGGTGTACACCATCATGTCCAAAATTTGTAGTGGAGTTTATCTAGGAGGTCTATTTAAACACAGAGGTCAAATTATATTGACCTTGTCACTCTTTCTACTCCCTTTGCTTAATAAAATTTGGACGACCAATATTTCAGCCAGCCTGGTTAAAGAAAAGGGGTCAAAATAGTTGACAATCATGTATCAATTCTGAACCATTTTTAAAAATGCGCATGTTAAACATGACAAGCTGAAACTTATACCTAAGTATATGTTATTACTTTCTCCATTGTATCATGATGAAAGGTTACATAATTCAATTTTTGTTCAGTATTTTGCTGGTGCTGTTCTATATGTTTGCCATAGTTGGTATGTGCATTTCAGTCAGTTTGAGTGAAGTAACATTTTACATATTGGTGTCCAGGTTTTTTATTTGGTACTACCTGTGTAACCAATTTCTTGAACTACCTTGCAGAACATTTCGTGGTTATCTATGAAATTGTATTAGGGGATCGCAAGGAATTCTAATCTGATAGCGGCGTCTATCATTAATGGGCAGAACAAAATTATGATAAAAACTACTACTAACAACAACTAACAATAGAAAACGTAATCACCTCATAAGTGCCAGAATTTTCGACGGAAGGATAGATCATTCTGTGAGTTCCTTTTTCTCCAGAAAGGGTGCCAAACATGTACTCTGATTCAATTTCTATGGCTGCAGTCCATACATGACTACTTGTTGACTCGATCTTCTCAACCAGCCCATCCTTACAACCTTGTTTCCGTGCCCAACTGGAATACATGCAAAAGATCTTCTCTGCCCATAGCTGCAATGGTTAAAAGAAAAAAAACTTGTTTGTAAAAAAATTTAAAAGTTGGAAATGGGTTAATTTTGCTCAAGAAAGAGTTTAGGTAAACATCAACTTCTACATAACAGCACCACAATGCTGATAAAGTAGATTTTGAAGGAATATTTATAGTGACCCTCCATGAGCATTTTATACCTTCATTTCCAGGATTCTTAGGCATATGTATTCCTTTATTTAATGAGCAGAATTTCAATTATAACACAGATTCAAGGAAATGAATTGGGCAGTAACATTATGAAAAGTACAAAGGTAGTGTTATTGTTACTTTGTTAATACAATGTTGCCATTCTTTTATTCTTCTCTCATTAAGATCCAATGAATAACTCCATTATACAACATTCTATAATCGACTTGCCTCAGAAGCAGCACCCTCTGATCCAGCAGTGACGATGATGCAAGCTCCTTCCTTGTCATATGGACCCTTAAGAAGCTTGTACATCTGATAGCGATCTAGAAACTCAGTAGCATCTACGGAGGTTTTGTATGCTTGCATAAACAACTCAACATTGATGACATCCATCTCTGAGAGTTGACTGATCAACTTAGCCTCTTCAGCCTGCACAGCATATAATGAGCATCAACAAGAGAAGATGCTAAATTCTAATTCGCAATTTCTGCAGTGAAAAACCAAAGGATAAAGAGGTGGAATTTTTTAAGTTGTTAGAGCAGAGTGAAGGGCAGACAATGCACACAGTTCAGTCCTGCTATCAAGCATTGTCCATCCACACAACAGTATAGGTAGCTTTACTTTGTCCAAATGTAAGGAAATTTGCTGAAGCACATTTTGCAACAAGGAATTAAGCAAGCACCTTATATCGAAGGTCTTTGAGATGGTCGACCACTCTGATGGCGTCAGCCAGAGCGGAGAGTGTCTCATGCGACTTAGCTGGATTGTCCCACAAGTTGCGTCCCCTCAACACCTCTTCTTGTCTGATTCTCCTCGCTTCCTCCATCTCCAATGCACTGGATGCAGTCGTTTCGACCCGGATAACTGCATCTTCAATCCTCTTTTTCAAGGAGTACAAACCTTGGTACAATCAACAAATAACTGTAATAAGTCTGAATTCTGCGGTTTCAATTTTCATGACTTAGGCTGCGTTTGAGAGAAGAGGAAAAGAGAAGATTGAGAAGATACGCAAAACGAGGTGAGCCATTAACGCATGATTAATTGAGTATTAACTATTTTAAATTTGAAAAATGGATTAATATGATTTTTTAAAGTAACTTTCCTATAGAAAATTTTTGCAAAAAACACACCATTTAGTAGTTCAGGAAGCATGCGCGCGAAGAACGAAAGAAATCTTCTCTCAATCCTCAGCTGCCAAACACAGCTTTATAGTTGTGCTCTGCTCAAGTTATTCTCTAGTGCTGTCACTATGTTTGGCCAGCAAAATGTCCTTTTCTTTACTCTCTCTGTCCTAAAATATAAGAACATAGTACTGGATAGGACACATCCTAGTACTACTAATCTGGACAAAGTGTCTCATCCAATACTATGTTCTTATATTTTGGGATGGAGGAGGTCTGTGCAGATTCGTAGTACTAACATGTGTCCGTGTCCCATCCAGTATTAGGTTTTTATAGTTTGGGACGGAGGGAGTTAACATTTTAGCATGATTCCACAGAGTTTATCTGCATGAAACTACAAAATACTAGTAGCTTGTATTTTTTTGACTAAATTTGAACTCTGCACATTCAGGAGTTCTTACTAATTTCTACTGTGTTATGTAAGAAAGGACAGTTGGTACTCAAGACAATAAGTGAAGAACAATGATGTTGACGACCATAGTAACATTGCCTCTGAAATAAGCTACGCTCTGGAGACAATTTCCACAGCTCAGCTGGGGACTGACCCAAAGAGGGAACCGCGGGACTCACCGAGCTCCTTGTAGGAGGCGGCGGTGGAGGCGCCGTCGCCGCGGCCGTCCGGCGGGAGGGCGGCGACTCGCCCGGCGCTGGATCGGGGCCGGGAGCAGGAGCAGGAGCGGGAGCGGGCCGACGCTGCGGCGCGCACGGACGCCGGAGAGGGCGCCGTGACCGCCATGGATGGCTAGCGCGAGGGAGGGGGCGNCTAAGAGCGGCGGCGAGCGGCGGAGGGAGGCGCAGCCTGGGTGGCGCGGTGTGGCTCACACGCGCCTCATCCGCCGCCCAATCAGCGCGCGCTTGGGTTGTACAGTGCCCCGTAGCAGTAGGCGTTGATAAGTGAAAATGGCCAAAATTTTCAAGGGGGCTCTTGATAATTTGATAAGATTACTCCCTCCGTTTCATATTATAACTCGTTTGATATTTTCTTAATCAAACTTTTTAAGTTTGATCAAGTTTGTAGCAAAATATAGTAACATTTTCAATACAAAATAAATACTATATCAAAATATATTTAATATTAAATTTGATGAAACTAGTTTGGTATCGTAGATATTGCTAATTTTTTCTATAAATTTGATTAAATAAAAAATTTTGACTAAAAAAACGACTTATATTATAAAACAGAGGAAGAACAAAGAATTGCATTTGGAAAGATACAATCCTTGGTAAATACAAGGAGCTCGGTGTTTCGAAAGAATTTTACAAAGGATTACTTTAGTAAAATACAAGGCACACCCTTAGTCTAAAGAAAAAAATATTATCACCTTCTTATTTATATCACTTCATGAAAACAATGCATGCATCCAATAAAATTAAATATTTTGAGGGCGGATAATTTAAATAATAATAATTTAGTGAAGATAAGGTGCTAGTTAATTACATGCATGCACGCTTTATATTGTGAAACATCTGAAAAAATAGTTGTGACTTATATTTTGGAATAGAGGGGGTATTTGACATCCTGGTCCACTTTTATTTAGCTATCATTAAGTATCAATTAGAGTAAATTAGCAACGAAGAAAGTACCAAAATTATCAAATTTCTTCTTTGGGACAAAGGAGAAACATAGAATTTTTTTGAAGGATTATAATCATTGGGGAAAATTCCCTATGACATCCTTTGGAATAGAGGAATGGGTGTGCAAAATTTGTAAGGATTGCTTTTCTATACCCTCATTTGAGTGAATTTCATAGGAATTCTAACATGAGCACAAACCTCTTGTTTTATTTTCTTTTGCTAAGTCCAATGCACACTCTATCTTTCCCTCTCTACTCTCTTTCTCTTCCACGTGTGATTTCCTTCGAGATTCCAATGTTTAAATTCCTATGAACATTCCAAATGCATTATCTCTCGTGTTCCTCTGTTTTGAAATTATGTCGTATTGCATAGCATATGACAACTCATTTCTACGTTTTTTTTGTATTTATGTATTTTGAAAATCTTGCATTTGAAATAAGCCCTGAAAATACCAATGCTCTACTAACTTTTAAAGTGAATTGTGATTCGGGGCATGTTTTCTTACCTGATATTACCAGGTACTAGAATATCTATTTTACTTTAGACTAGATAAGAAATTTTTACCCTAGATTAGTTGCTTCGGGGGAGTGGCTCAATGCCTACCTCTCACCTTCATCTCTCTTTACATGTCTCTCATCTGCATAACCAACAAACCTGACTACAATACGAGGGTGGATGAAAGTGAAGTTTAGTGGTATGGGCCTGACGCTAGCAGAGCACAGAGTCTATGCCAAGCAGATGTAGAATTTGAGTTGCACGAAACTATAATGTCCGTGGAGGCCTGGATGAACGATCTCAATGTCCTCAACCTCGAGTTGGGACTGGCACAGGCAGAGGTGGAGGCGGAGTTTGATTGCTTGAGTTGAGCAAGCCGGCCGGCATCAATGGATCTTTAGCTCTGGATCAATGCCAAATGGTGAAATTAATGGAGGTGGAGCTTGAGTGAACCGAAGCTGATGGTGGAGGACAACATTGACCTCGAGTGGAAGCTGGCACGGGTGGAGGTAGAGCTCGAGTAGAGTAGAGCTCGAGTAGAGTAGGGCAAATCAAATCACAGGGTTTGTTCCACTGGCCAATGGGCGGAGGCAAAACTTGAGCTACACAGGGCTATATGCTTGTGCTTCATGCAGGTTAGCACGTAGAGAGAAGGGAGGGTGTAACAGAAGGAGGAATATACATGGAGAGTGTTGTGTAATGTGCGGAAGAAATATGGTCTAACGTAAACTATGATGATAAAAAGTAGTGTAATATGTAATCTTATAGTGAAATTCATAATATCTTTTGTATTTCTTAGGTCAAGTTTTGACAACTAGAAAATCATGATTGCAATTGCATGAGAGTATGGACATACAATCATTAAAACTTTATAGTTTACATAGTAAGTCCAACACATTACTATGAAAACCATTTTCGCATGCAGCTAAAATGGATCTATGCAGATGGCTAGACACTCCGCCTGCCATTAAAGACCTGTGAAAATCGGGTCTTTTTCGCAGGTCGACATCTGGCTAGCTGCGTATATCCATTTTCACAGATGGCCACATTAAGACATCGTCCATCCTCAAAAATTAGGTAACACTTATAGAGTTGTAATCTTAAAATATATGTGCTATCTGAAAAAATATTCCTCGTATGCATTACTTTTTTTCAAATCCTCAAGAGATTAGCAGCAACTAGAAAATTACCCCAACTGTAAACTGGAGGGGAGCAGTGAGCTCTGCTGTTTTTTTTTTCTTTTAGTTTTCTCACTACTACAAAAAATCATTTTTACATGCGACCAAAAGTGATTTTTTGCATGCACCCAATGTAACCGCATGTGCCAAAAAGTCTATGAAAATTGGATTTTTACATACGGCTAGTGCAACCGCATGCAAACATCCCATTTTCGCACGCGGTCACATATACCGGCCAAATGCAAAAATAATTTTGGCAAAAAAATCTAAATAAAAAAACCCCAAATCAGCCGAACCCTAGCCTGCCGCCGTCGTCGGCCGGATCCGCGTGGGGCGGCGTCGCTGCCGCCACCCGAGCCTGCCATCCTCCGCGCTGGATCCGCCGCCCGTCATCGTCGTCGCTGTCGTCGGATCCACCACCCCCACCGCGCGAGGAAGGGTCCCTGGTGCCGGATCCGCACGGGGATGGGCCGCCGACGCCGGATCCACACGAGGCAATGCTGCTTCCAGCCGCCTCATCGACGTTGGATCCATGCAAGGCGGTGCCACTCCTGGCCGCCTCCTCATTGGCAGCGGCGCCGCCGTCCGCTCCCGCTCGGTGAGGAGAGGAAGAGAGGAGAGAAAGAGAGAGGTGAGGAGAGGAAAAGAGAGGGGGGAGAGAAGGTGAAAAATTTTGAAATGGTGAGAGGGAAAAGTTAGAGAAGGGCAGAAAATATCTGTGAAGAAAAAGAGTATTTTCACATGCGGATCACTTAAAAGGCCCGCATACGAAAATCTATTTTTGTATGTGACCCCTTAAGAGGACGGCATAAAAAACTATGCTTATTTTTACATGAGGCTCTTTAAGTGATCCATCTGCGAAAATAGATTTTTGCATACGGGCCTCTTAAGAAGCCGTATGTAAAAATAAAAATTAATTTTTATAAGCATGATCAGTTACGGTCCACCTATAATTTATAGGGCTTCTCATACAGAAAAAAAACATTTTTTAGTAGTGTTTTCTTTTAGCGAAGATCTGTTGTTATACGAAGGGCAACGAGCAGCGGGCCCACAACACCCGGCCCAAGCGTCTCAAGGCTCATCTGGCCACAACAACCAGCAGTATTGCGGTGACTTGATGCTTTCTGTTCACACGGGAAATCGAGAGGAGCAAGGGCGCAGCAATGGAAGAGATCAAGAGGAGAATGGTGAGCGACGGTGGCAGGAGGGGGTGGTTANTGGGGGGGAGGCGCTGGCGCTCCACTTCTGCCAAAGCCGCCAAAGGGTCACTCTGTCATGAAGCGAAGGCCAAGCGCAGCTACATGAGCACTAGCACCACAACCTGTTGGGAAGGAAGATGGGGATAAGGAGGAAGATGTGGGTAAAATGAATATTTTAGGTGCTTTTCTCTCTTCTTAACTAATTGAATACTCCGTCTGCTTTGTAATAGATGACGCCGTTGATTTTTGATACATGTTTGACCATTTGTCTTATTCAAAAATTTTATACAAATGCATAAGATATAAATCATGCTTAAACTATATTTTAGTGATAAACAACTCATAACAAAATAAATAATAATTACATAAATTTTTTGAATAAGAGAAATGTCAAACATGTGTTCAAAAATCAACACATCATCTATTAAAAGACGGAGATAGTATTATATTTTAATACTCATGGTGTACTGCGACAAATTATCATATTTTTTAATGTTCTTGAGCAAAACCACGTTTTTACATTATCTACTAGCAAAGACACTTTTAAGTGTCGTGTAGCAAAATTTTGCCTAGTATATATTACCAGTATAAATTTGTATTGGGAATTTGCCACAAAATAAAAAATGATCTTTAATTATTTCGTGTTATATCTTCACTCCGATAGTAATAATCCTATAACTGTTCATGCGTCAGATCGGATTACTGACCGGATACAGTTGAATAAATGGCACAATCAAATCCTCCTGATCGAACAGATAGATTCATCAAACACTTAAAAAGATGGGTAACTCATGCTGGATAACTAGAATGAGAGAGATTATCTAGCATAGATAAAGACCATTTTACCCATTCTACCACTGTTGATTTAAATGGATAGGCAAATCAATCACTCTCTAGATTGTTTATACTAACTGTATATCCTACCAGGTACTCTCTTCATCTTAAAATATAACAGATTTTAATTGAATGAAACATATCCTACTACTGTTACCAAGTACTCTCTCCGTCCTAAAATATCTTCATCCTAAAATATAAGAGATTTTGATTGAATGTAACATATCCTACTACTATGAATCTAAACAAGGATGTGTCATATCCAGCCAAAATCTTTTATATTTTGAGAAGAATGTGTCACATCCAACCAAAATTTCTTATATTTTTGAGACGAAGTATAGTGTACCGTATATACTACCAACTATATTATACCATAGAAGTTCTCAGCACAGAACAAGCCATAAAATTTTGAATTTAGCATGAAACACCCGTGTTATGGGGGTTAAAATCATCGTGTCTTAGGTG
The DNA here is from genome assembly GCA_008326285.1 of Oryza officinalis. Taxonomy (NCBI): domain Eukaryota; kingdom Viridiplantae; phylum Streptophyta; class Magnoliopsida; order Poales; family Poaceae; genus Oryza; species Oryza officinalis. Next base: position 45,291,139 of record BDMV01000003.1, on the reverse strand, counting down.
GTGTTTGAAAGTCCTGAAGATAAAGATAAAGATGAAGATAAAGTGTTTCACGCAAAACGAGGTGACAATAACGTGCAATTAATTGAGTTTTAATTATTACAAACTTGAAAAATGGATTAATCTAACATTTTAGAACAACTTTCATATTAAAAATTTTCGCACAAAACACACCGTTTGAGAGTTTGAAAAACGTGCCACGAAAGTTTATTTTTTATCTGCACTGTTTCAGAAGAAACGAACAGGGCCTAAATAGATATACTAACAATAGGCACGCGCTAGGCTGCGTGTAAACAAAGGAATCGAAACAGTGAAGATAAAAAATAAACTTTCGTGGCACGCTTTTCAAACTCCCAAACGGTGCGTTTCGTGCGAAAATTTTTAATATGAAAGTTGCTCTAAAATGTTAGATTAATCCATTTTTCAAGTTTGTAATAATTAAAACTCAATTAATCACACGTTATTATCACCTCGTTTTGCGTGAAACACTTTATCTTCATCTTTATCTTTATCTTCAGGACTTTCAAACACCACCTAGCTCTTAGGGTGCTTGTAAACAAAGGAATCAAAATTAGCTCTTAGGGCACGTACAAAGTAGAAAATAGAGTCTAATACGAACTCTCTGTATTAATTTATTAATTTATGTCAATAGAGACTATTCTTCTATAATAGTAAAAACGATAATATCTTTTAATCATTAATGCACTAAATATTTTTTTATTATCATTCTTTCCTTTTCTTCATCCTCATACACCAAACTTTCCGCTAATAAATACTAAAAATCAACTCTGAAGCGTTATCATGCATAGCAACGATGTTTATAGTTTCTTTCCTCTCTTTCATTCACATCACCAAATTTATTTGCATGACAACAACGAAAAACCGTTATTAGACACCATTGTACAAACGAACTCATGAGATGTAACACACATCACGATTCTATTGAAGTTAATAGTACTTTCAAAGTAACATTGAAATGCTATAAGAAAATCGTTACAATTTATGAGAAAAATACCATTTCAAATTTTCAATACAACATGGCTGAAAATTCCAAATCATAGAGACCTCTGATTGTTTTTGTGTACTGACATATGGACAATTTGGAAAGAGAATTAGATCAAGATGGACCAAAAAACCCAGGTTTCTGTCAAATGCACAAACTGTGGTGCTGAGAAAAGAACAAACAGTACGTTGAGAAAAGAAAACAACAAAATACTGGAAATGGTACTAAAGCAATTAAGTTTCAGATAAACTTCACCTATACTAGAGAAAGGGCAACACAAATCCTTAAACAGTGATATAGCTTCAATGGCCAAGCAACTAAATCAAAATCAAAATCAAAATCAAAATATAATTTCTTCATCCATTTACACAAATGTGGAATCAAATTGTGACAGGCGGCAATCACAGAAACAGTTCCACAACACTAACAGTATGTAGGAATATCTTAAAGCATGATGTATAGGATGGCAAAACCTTGTTTCATTGCACCTATGGACTAACTTGAAACCCATTAGAGTTCCGAGCAAATTTGCAGCTTCAACAGTACTATATAAGTAATTCATAGGCCAACAAAATAAGGTTCAGGTAATTCTCACTTACCAATAATACAGTACTAACATCTATGACATTGGATGGATGCTTGGAATACAGGATGGTGCAGAGGAGATAATGAAGACAAATCAACTACTTTCTTTTGCCAAAAAAATCAAGATAAGTTATCCTCTTTAATCTCTTTTTGCTGGATCTGCAAAAGCAAAATATCAATTAATCTACACCATATACGATTATTATGTATTGTTTTGAAGGTTAACATTTTATTAACTCTATTACACAAACCTTTTCAGCTTTTAACAATATTATTAGCAGAAAAAAAATGAAGTAATAAACTTGGCAGCGTTAATGACCTCACATGTCAGAATGTGGGTGCACACGAAAGATTTGGTGTTAAATCTTTACGGGAATGTATTTCAAAAGGCCAACTGCAGTAAAATGAAAGTCTTAATTTATACAAAGCAAAATGTATGCAATTAATTGTATTGTAAAATACAAACTGCTATGAATGAAATCATACACATTTGGATGTGAGAACTAAACCATAGTAATATGTGATAATGGCTTGTGCTAGTACAAACTTGTGTAAAGGGTAAAGATATAATAGTGAATATGGACAGAAGCAAACTGCAAACTACCCATCCCTAATCTCTGAGACTCTGACCTGGCAGAATGTTATTTTTCAAAGAAAATGCCTAAATTTTGTGGTGCATCGAATTGCGTGCACCTTAAATTTTGCAAATAGGAACACAATTCCTGATAATTTAAATGTAGAAGTAAGCAAGTAAATAGCATTTCAAATCATGGTCTAATAGTCAAATATAGAAGTAAGCATGGTGCATATGTGATTGCCCAAAATAAACCAATGAGAGGTATGCACCTATACTATTGGAATAGTATCAGCCAACTACTTAGGAAAAGGGGGAAAATACCAGTTTAAGCGATGTCAACAAAATGAAATAGTAAAATGTAAAAGCCTAACAGAAACTAGTAGTATTATGGATTACTTTCATAAGCGTATGCCACACTGCATAATATCAAAAGATGTGGATTGGAAGCTGTAACCTGAAGCATGGCTACATTGTATTTATTTTGCAACAGTGAATATGTTGTGGACATAACCAGAAGCAAACTGGCATAACTAAGTACCCAACCTGTTTGTTGGATCACGTCAGTAAGAAAATTTAATGCTATGATTGAAGCTCAACAATGCATGAATGCTGGCATGAAGGAAATGGAAACAAAAATAAATTAGTGATGATGTCCATGTTTACAAATTGGCAGATGAAGCACCAATAAATCCTCCAGAAAGAACCAAAACTACACAAGGTGATATGATAATGGGAGGGAGAAAAGAAAGGGGACTAAAGGTGGGGTTAACAGGTAGTAATGAGTGTATAGAGGCCAATCAATAAGAATATTTATTGTCCTCTACAATACTATTGGAATCAGTATAGCTTATATTTTCCTAACCTTTTCATATAATCAGTCATGCAGGAATCGGATAGAACCTCACATCATGAACCAGGAAAACACAAGTAGCCATCGCACACACACACCATGACATAATCTATATATTGGTTTTGGGATACAAATGTCACACCAATAGTAGAAATAGATGCATTTTTAGGAGCAGCGCTGTTGTCTATGCTATTTAAAGACAATTTTCTGATCTTCTGGCAGTAACTGTGGTGGTTTATCACTTTTATGAGTTTCTCTGACCACCTAAAACATATTACACACATCAGAAATGAATCTCTTGAGAAAAAAGGGAGACTAGCCAACACTAATTCACAAAAATGGAGCACTGTTATCACTTAATTGACTTTACTGTGAGCATACTATTATACACACAACAAATAGTTAGGAGACTTGGACCTCCAGTGTTGAAGCCTACTTTATATGAAGGGAGCAGAAAAGAGTAAAATAGAATCTTTTAACACACGATGGCCATGAATTAAGAAATGGGAGAAATAGCAAGTATAAGGGAAGTGTTATGTCATGAACTTACAATAGAGTATAAGGGAAGTGTTATGTCATGAACTTACAATAGAGTTACTGGTGACCGATAGCTCGCTCAGCATGAAAGCCATCCTCTCTGTAATCTGCGACTTACACCTCATCCTAGCCCATCAGTTTGTCCACAGACCCTAAGAAGGCAAGACGGGGGATCATGTAAAAACAGCAGCGAACGCGCAACGCAAATGCTCAATGGCGAGTCAAAACCATTGGCTTACATAGTGGATTTTGTGGTAAATGTCTACACAAAAGCAAGAGGTAGAACGGGAAGCAGAGATAAGCAGGGTGTGAAGGGGACAGATCAGATCGATCTTTGGCACTTGCAAGACAGCAAGAGTGGGAATTATATTGATGGTGGATGCACAGCCAGCAACTCGAAATGCCAGCGGACAGAAGAGAAGACCATATGCGATTGAGCTGCGGCGCGGGCATCACTGCCTCACCACCAAATTGACCCCCGCTGCGACTGCGACTGGATTGTGGTTTGCTTTGCCATAACCTCGTTTCACGGATTGAGCATGCATACCTCTTCCTCACCGGAGAGTTGCCGGATCCGTGAAGCCGGACGGCGTCCGTTGGCGGCGGCCTCCACTCCACCGGCTCCGGCGGAATTAGGGATTGGAGCGATGGGGACAAAAAGGGATTATGGCAGACTAGTGTTTTCTTTTTTTTGTTAACTGGATCCATGCCATTATAAATTCGTTCGTTTTAAAAAATATCATTACTATTTATCTATTTATTTATCTATTTAGAGACATATCATTAGGACATGTACAATAGTATCTAATAATATGCTTTTTTTTTTTTGTTGTCATGCAAATAAATTTGGTGACGTGAATAAAAGAAAGAAAAACAGTATAAACATTGTTGCTACATATGACAACGGTTCAGAGTCGACTCTTAGCATTTATTAACGAAGAGTATGCTGTATAAGGATGGAAAAAGGGAAAAAAAATAATAAAAAAATATTTAGTGCATTAATGATTAAAACATCTTATCTTTATATTATTGTAGAAAAATAATCTCTATTGATATAAATTAATACAGAGAGCTCGTATTAGACTCTACCTTTATACATGCCCTTATAATCTTACATATATTTGACATGCCACTACTTACCTCTTTGGTACATCTATAAGATTTTTTTAGACCAAACTGCCCTTATCTTCTTCCTTTGTCTCCTCCCTCTCTCACTTGTTCATCCGAAGCACAACGTGATGGCCGTGAATGGTTGAGCATAGACGACGACGTGAGCAGGCATCAGGCGGACAACGGGAAGCGGCGACACCGTCGGGTGCAAGCATGAGGTAGAGGAGGAGAACGAGGCGAGCGGGATCTGGAGGCACCTAGAGGCCAGAGCAGGAGCCTAGGTCGACGAGCGGCAAGGAAGAAGAGAGCCACCATCTCCGGTCCCAAAGGCCTCGCCAGTCGTGCCCGTCGTCGCCGCTGCCGGATTCGCTGAATCAAGACCTCGCGCGGTCGCACCCGCTGCCGCCACCTTTGGATCCGTTGGGCCCAGGCTCCAGCCAATCGCGCCCCGCCCGATGCCGCTACCGCCGGACCCGCCAACCCACATATCACCATGGAGTTGCCACCCGGAGGGGAGAGAGAGGCGAGAGAGGTGAAGGAAATGGATGAAAGGAAGAAGACGAGGATATTTTAGACTAAAAATTTTTATATCTGTATTAAAGAGGTAAGTAGTGGTATATCTCAAATATATATAAGATTTTAATGATATGACTCTAAATAGATTAATAGTAATGATATTTTTCAAAACATATAAATTTACAACGGAATGGATTCAATTAACCTTGTTTGTTTGGTTGGTTGGTGGGTTGATGACGCCCTGCCTGGCCTGGATCATTTGCTAATATGTCCAGGCGGCCGCGGTTAGCGCGTTAATGCTTTTCCTTCCTGCTGATGTCTGGTCGACAATTGAAAGCACCAATATGACTAACGACTAACGGAACGGTAGCTATTAACCTTGATTATACAGGCGATTTATCTGTTCAACACTAATTACTCTTTAAAGGAATGATAATTAACAAGTATAATATGATTTTATCCACCAGAAAAAACAATATAAGAGGACTCATCTTCTTTTTCCTCATCTTTTTTCCCCTCTTCTCTCTATCCTTTTATTCTATCAATGATGATCCAGTTCGCAACATACACCAACCAACACAAGCTAGTCTCAGCAAGCCTGATCAGGCATATTTCCTTATAATCTCAGGTAGCTCTCATGCTTGTATTTTTCTCAGGCACATTAGGTCAGCAACCAAACAGGCCTCTAGTCTCCCGAGAGGAAATGCGACGCTGTGTTGAGACCGGTTGGGTCGAGTGTGGTTAGGGGTTTTGTGTTTGCTCTGGATTTGGACCGTCGAGTTATGCTTCGCCGATCCTATGGCTCCGAAAGGGCAGTCACGTGGGGCCACGCGGAACGGTTAGAGCTGAAATCGAAACGCAATTAACCAGAAGTGTAGGGTGTTTTTAAGAAAAAAACGATGAGGTGGCATGCTACCCTTTTAGCAGTTCAGTCCAATCTAGTCATACATAGTTTGGTCAAAATCAAATCACTCCAAATTTGTAGATAAATATATTAATATCTACAACACAAAATTAGTTTCATTAAATATATAACTGAGTGAGTATATATTTTTATAGTAGATTTGTCTTGTGTTAAATATGTTACTACTTTTTTTTTATAAATTTGATGTAGTTTGACTTTGATAAAAATTAAAATAACTTATAATGTGAATACTACAGGGAGTACTATGCTATGCATGAATGCTTTGCTATTGTTTAGAGGATACATGACTGCTTTGCTATTGTTTTGTTCGCAACGGATTGTGTGAGAGTTGGCTCTGTGTGTGTGTGTTTTTTTTAAAAAACGTAAGCTTTATTTTGGACCGAGTAAGCCTATGGAATTTCTGAAAAAGTTGTCGTCTTTTTTTTATGGTATTATGAAATTTTCTCCAACAAATTGGGAATTAAAAGTTGCGTCTTTTCCCCTTCATTTCAAAATTTTATATCATGTAAAATTTGATGCTGCCTAGTGTGAAACCATGTGTGGTTTTATTTTATATGTGATGGAAAATTGGCAAGTGCCGAAAGTGTAGAAACTGTGTGCGTGAACTAATGCAGTTCAGGTTATGAGATCTATGCCCGAACAACGGTCGTTTTGTTTACGTGTGTGCAGGTGATTAGAATCAACCTCGGTCAATGACGTGGACCGGAACTATGCTCAGGGAGGAGCAAAGGCCCGATGCGGTCAAGAGGCCATATGATAAGGTGGGACCAAGATCGATACCTTGGCAGTCAACCATGGTCAACGATGGATCGGGACCAAACTCACGAAGGAGTTGAGGTCCAGAACGATCGATGAAGCCGGGTGACAAGATTGAATATAAGGTGACACATGGTAAACGAACATCGTGTTAGGAAGTCTTCATAGTAGGCTTCGCAAGGTCAAGTGCAAGCGCTGGAATTCGTGAAGAAAACGAAAAATGGAAGATGAGCTACAGTACTTCAAAGTACTGTAGCATGTAGGGCATGCACTGGGCTTGTTCATGGGCCAGCTAGACCAGTGCATGCGTGTACTTGGTCTTGTGCTTGGGCACACGGCCCAAGGACATGATGGCCCGTACGTGCATGCATGCTGTGTATGTGTATGCATGGGGGTTGTCCAGCTCGGCAGGGAGGCCAGATCGAGCTGCTCCTAGCGACGGCCCAAGGAACGGATGCGGCCCAAGGAGGAGAGCGTGCGACGCACGCGGAAGAGACGCGAAGGCGGGAGTCCGTACGGCTCAGGACACGCGTCGGCTCACGGATGGAGCGCGCGGTCTCTCGCGCAGAGACGAGGCGAGGAGGTGCTCGGTCTCCAGGTGGCGACGTGGCGAGCGATGGTTGGCATGGACGGGTTTGACGCGGATCGACGACTCTGTGCGGCGCGCTGTGATTGGTGGAGACGGCAGCTGGCAGGTGGGCCCGACGCAAGACGCGCGTCACGCTTGGGTTGGAGGACTCGACGTCGACGCACGATGCCGAGGCACGCGTGGGAGCGCGGCGGCGGATTTTTTGTGGAGATGGGATCCCTGTGTGGCAAGCGACGTGGCTTCAATCCAGGCTATTTCCTTCGGGTGTAAAGAACAACAGATGGCCTAGACTGCACCTGAGTTAGGGTTTCGCCCTAAGGGCAATTAGGACATTGTCTAGGAGGAATTTCAGTCATCTTGGGCTATAAATAAAGAGGTAGATGCTAGGGTGAGAGATGTCCTTTTATCTCTTTGAAAGTGTTTTTGTGGCTCTTTGTGTGAGATGTGTGAGAGATTTGTGTGGGTTGACCCTTAGGGTTTTTTTGGAGAGTTTAAATTAATGTTTATGTGAAGGTGTATGGTTGCTCGTGCTTGAGTGTGTTGTTTCAACACTTTTGCAATGGAAATATTTTGAATTGGTTCGGGATGAAAAAAATAATAGGTTTCATAGTTCATGGTGAAAAATAGACTCGAAGTAAAGTTTTCAAGAGCTAAAAATAGGCTTTGCCTTTTATTTTATTTATAGAGTTCATAGTTCATGATGAAAAATAGACTCGGAGTAAAGTTTTCAAGAGTTAAAAATGGGCTTTGCCCTTTATTTTATTTATAGAGAGAAGAAGGGAATATGTTAGCGAGGGGACACTCATAGCACTTTTGTCTATTATTATACCAGCATACTCCCCCGCTACAGTCTCTCGGTGACCGCGCTACAGTCTCCGGTGACCGCCACAAAAGAGGAGTTTATCCAGCTCATGGAGCAGACCGCCACAAAAGAGGAGTTTATCCAGCTCATGGAGCAGAGGCACCAGCGCATGACTCAGGTTGCCTCCATCACGATAGATGGGGTGCCAGTTACTCATCCACCCCAAGAGGATCCTAACTATACTACTTATCACATAGTGGAACTTAAGGAGGAGTTTATCCAGCTCATGGAGCAGAGGCACCAGCGCATGACTCAGGTTGCCTCCATCATGATAGATGGGGTGCCAGTTACTCATCCACCCCAAGAGGATCCTAACTATACTACTTATCACATAGTGAAACTTAAGGATCAGGTACAGGGAAGTAGTGTAGATATTATGTTCCAAGAAAGGGATCTATACTACATTGCTTTTCGTCCTCAATTTGAAGGAGATGGTTGCGATGATCAAGTGAGTAATCTGTTACTAGTATATATTCTCTTCTCGAGTAGTCCTTGTATAGCAAAAACTACTACAGTACAACTTATTGTATTGCAATTTAATTAACCATGTATTATTGCTATTTAACTGTCTTGTCCGCAGGGAAAATCTCGACCGGGAGAAAGTGTTTGCAGGAAATCCACCTTACCCTTGGGGGTCATACTGTTAACAACAGATTGGCGTTTGGGCCGAAGAGAGCGTGTTCATCAAACTGTATTGGTAATGTTGTCGGAGACCCAGAGATTCAGGTTTGTACAGGCCCATGCCCTAGACAATCTATCGAATGGAACCTCACTTGTACTGGGAAAGGAGCTTGCTTCGTGGGTTAATGACTGGGGAGGGCTGAGCCGATGCGGCTTGCGCAAGGTGGACGAGGAGCAAATTTCTCTCTGAATAGAAAGATTTCAGTCTGCTGGTCAGTCTTAATAGAGGTGAGATCCTTATCATCCTGTTCGAGATTGAGAAACATGCAGACTGAATAGAAAGATTTCAGTCTGCTGGTTAGTCCTAACAGAGGTGAGATCCTTATCATCCTGTTCGAGAAGGAGCTCGTGTTGAACATCATGAAGCAGAGGAACCGCGACGTTGGCAGCCCGTGGCGCATAGTTGTTCAATACCAGTAGCTGCTTAGTTATTTTGACTCTAGTAAATTTTGTCTGTCTAAATTTTGTTTGTGCCAAGTTTGTCTGGCACAAGTTACAACCTACCGAGAAACCAGCTTAGCTAGCTGTTTCCAAATCTGACTTCTGGTGACTTTTAACATGTTAATTTTGGATAAATACTTCTTAATTCAGAACAGCTATATATATCCATCCATGCAAAATTATACTATACTACTTCACTGTTGAGGTTAATATCTTCAGGTTTCAACTGTTTATGCCCTATTTAAGTAGCCTACCCGTTCTTTTTCTGAACAATTTGTATAATGATAAGCAGGTTGAATTCAACAAAGACGACATACGTATGGTAATCAACTAATCATCTCGACGCCACGGAACAAATCGCAGACCATGATATCGTTGCTTCTGAGTCACACGATCAAGGCCGACAGGACCAACTATATGCTCTATATACACAAACTTGTCATTGTATTATTATACGTGATCACACACGATTTATCAATGCTCAAGAAACTGTAGCTTCATCTCAAGGAAAAAAAACAAACAAACAAATGTGTGTAGCTTCCACTGGGAACTAGAGAGAGCAGTTCATGGATGATCGAAATTCATCGGTCAGGCTGACTCCATAATGCTCAAAACTCTCCATATTTCCGTTTTGTACGAATTCTCCAGCATCCCGTACTTGTAATTTCCCTCGACGTACTACATCCTGCTGCTGCTTTGCCAGCTTCTCCTTTTCCAACAGATTCTGAGAGGAACACAACACAACAGATCAATGTCATATACTCCATCACAAAAACAAAGCAACATGTTTGTTGTTATACTTGTTAAGTAACAGCATCGTTCTCAAAATACTGTCCTGGTGCCATAAAACACAACACTTGGACTATCAACAGCTTACCACTGAGTAAAGCTCATGATAGATTAGTTACTCATGCTAAATGAAGACTGTGCGCTCAATTACACATTGCTAAATTATAATAAGATACAAGGAGTATCATTGGTTTAAGCATACACTTCCTACATATATAATCTTGTCAACTTCGATGTAAGTAGCGCTGAGTCTAAAAAAAGGTTAAACTAATTAAGCTAGTGAATACACCTGACCTGACTGAGTGACTGAGGACAATGCAACATCATCGATATTCGACACAAACGACACGCCTTGAAAGCTAGATCACATCATCTGGCCCAATAGCCATAGGCTTTGTTTGATTGTTTCTGCACCCCGGGAATCAAGCAACACGATGTCCTCGTGGACTATACTGGCAGTACTGCAAACAACTCATCCATGACTTTCTTTTGTCCATGATCCTCTGACAACTTTGACTCTGCAGATTGTGGCCTCAACTGCTGCTTCAAGCATCGCTAATGTGAACTAAATCTCCCAAAACAGGGTGGGTAACGTCTACGAACCACCGCTACTAAATAGAAACCAGACAAATGTTCGTTCTGTTTGAAGAACTGAAAGCTCAATACTTGATTGTTAGATTATGTTCGTCCCTTTACTTTTAGTTGTACTTCAAAATCAACCAGATCAATAGGCAGAATTGCACGAGACGGGCCTGTCAACTGCAGAAACGAATCCTGCAAGCATCATTCTTCATTAATCAAACAACAAATTAACTAGTGATGTCAGAGGATAAAACCAATGCTTACTTTACTGGACTAAACATTCAGTGGAAGAACATACAAGTTCTTTTCACAATTCATGTAAATTCTAGAAGGGGCAATTTTATGCGTACAATTTGTGTGGAAGAGTTATATATGTCTTATGAACTAGTAGTTTAATTCAGTGGTCAACCATCACAAGTCTTATCTTTCCTGCTTTCCAATACAGTATTTTATATTCATTGTTTTGCATGTTTGAGTTGAACTAAACATGGGTAGAAGTGCAGTTTTACTCCTGAACTACATGGTCCATACATTTAAAACCCCGAACTATCAAGAAGGTTTTCAGTTCATGGTGTAAATTAGACAGTGTGGCAAAGTTAAGAGAAAACAGTGCATTGATTAAGAAAACTAACACAGGGTTATCATGTACAAAGCAGTAAGGTAAGAGAACGTTTATGGGACTTAAGAGATCAAACTGCAAATATAGCAGAGGAACAAATAGGTTTAGGAATAAAAAGATGCACATGACAATAGTGTGTTAGGAGGAATAATAGTACCTGCAGCAAGAAATGAGCAAATAAAAACAAAAAAACACAGATAATCAAGATAGATTAAAATGGATGGCACTCCACCTGCTGAGTGAGAATCTGGCAATCATCCCTTGTGCGGTGGAACAGAAGGTTGTGATTATGATCCACGGAGTCCCTGATGGCAACCAAGCCATAGACATGCAATGGCCACTCAAGACCCTTTTTAACTCTTACCACTTCGATGGGGGAGATCTGCATGGTATTGTCACAGACAGCATATCCTGGGACAGGCCCATGTGTATAACGCATGGCGAGCACAGACGCTGCAAACATAAGAGTCATACATCATACATGCATGTAATCAGAAAAATATCGATGTTGATCCATCTAATTGCTATACTGTACTAGCCTTTACTTATACTAATTTGAGGCACTACTAGTCTAGAAGCCCCTGTCAATCATAGATAAGTACCACTGAGTCTGCAAAAGGTAAAACAGATGACAACAAACAATCTAAGTGAACAAACCTGAGCAGCTGACTGAGGACTATGCAATATCACCGATACAACTCTAGCACCCCACAACTTGTAATCTAATCTAGGGCGTGTGTCGCTCCATCATCGCAAGAGGGACCAAGCAACAGTAATTTCCACCTCGCAGATGCCTAATTCGCATGTAGCGCTGCTTTCCCTGATTCTTTGGGCCTGAAGAGAACCTCATTTTGTGCAACACCATCATCATCTCTACTAGTTCTTTTACCAACCTGTGTGGCTGTCACACAAACTGTCAGTTCTCAACTTAATTCAACAGTAACACCACGCCTTGATAGCTTGATCACATCATCTGAACCAATAAGCATTGTTTCTGCATCCTGGGAATCAAGCAACACGTAGTCCTCATGGCCTATACTGGAAGTTGTGCGAACAATTCGTCCTCGGTTTTCTTTTGTCCATGATCCTCTAACAACCTCAATCTGCACATAATGGCCTCAACTGTTCCATTAAGCACCGCATATGTGAACTTAAGCTTGCTGTACCACCCAAGCATGACTGGGTGATATCTACGAACCAGCGTTACTGAATGTTTACCATCAATAACCCCGTTTTGTCTGAAGAATTGAAAGCTCAATATTTGATCATCGGACTCTCTTCTTCCCTTAACTTTTAGTTCAGCCTCAAACTCAACTGGGTCAATAATCAGAATTGCATGGGACGGACCTGTCAACTGCAAACATGAATCCTGCAAGCATCATTCCTCGTTAGTAATAATCAATATTTTAACTGGCAAAGTACGAGGATAAAACCAATACACATTGATGAATATAATAATTGCTTACTTTGATGGAGTAAAATTTCGGTGGAAGTGCATATATATAAGCTCTGTCGAACTTCTAGGTTCTAGAAGCGACAATTTTATGCATACATGTCTTGTGAATTACTAGTTTAGTACGGTGACAAAATTAAGAGGTGAAATTGCAGTGATGATAAAATAAAATTGTATCATTGTGTACAAAGTAGTAAGATAAGTTGAATGTTTATAGGACTTGAGAGGGAGTTTCGGGTCTGATCAAACTGCAAATATAGCAGAGGGAAAAAAAGGTTTGGAAACAAAAAGGTGTACAGAACAATAGTACCTGCAGCTAGATATGAGCAAATAAAAACCAAAAATACAGATAAGCAAGATAGATAAAAAATGGATGGCACTCCACCTGCTGAGTGAGAATTTGGCAATCATCCCTAGTGTGGTGGAACAGAAGGTTGCGATTATGATCCACACAGTCCCTGACAGCAACCAAGCCATAGACATGCAACGGCCACTCGAGACCCTTTTTGATTCTTACCACTTGTATGGAGAAGATCTGGTCGCAGCAAGCATATCTTGCGATAGGCCCATGTATATAGCGCATGGCAGGCACAGACGCTGAAACATAAGAGTTATGTATGCATGCATGCAATCAGAGACATTGATGTTAATCCATAACGAAAGGAATGGAGATTACTCTACAGCTTCCATACACTCTACGGATAACTTCTTGCCTACAACAGATAATAATAACTTATCAGTACATACATCGTAAGGTAAAGTTCTCACTTATGGGGACGAGTACAAGTCTCTGAAACTATGCAAGAAAAAGCATCAGCTTCTAGCATACGGCAGCACAGCTCCATGCTTGGTAATTAAGCAGGTTTCACCACATAAATTAAGACATACTTAAGATAATCATCTCGCTCGACGTCACACAATCACAAGGAAGAAACAAGTACTGTTGCCACTAGCCCCTCCAGATTATATAAGCAGGCAACTATTTTTACACAGAGGATGCCTTTGAGGCACGCCTAATGTGTGCCTCAAACTAGCTAGTCCTTGGATTATTACTTCATCTCACACATAGACATGATCTAAAACTGCCCTAGAGGCCTAGAGAGAGAGAGAAACAAACAAACCAAAAAAAAAGGTTATTAGGCATGTTGCTTGCACAGGGAACTAGACCGGACTTATTAGGGAGCGAGCAGCTCATGGATTGGACTGTCAAAACTCATCGGCCAGGCTGACTCCATAATGGTTAGCTAGGCTCTTCATGTTTCCGTTCTGTACGACATTCTCCAGCATGTCGTACTTCTTGTAATTTCCATCGAGTAATTCCTGCTGCTGCTTTGCCAGCTCCTTCTCCTCTTCCAATTGATTCTGGCAGAAACACAAACACAACACATCAATGCCATGTTACAAGATCAAAGCAACAGCAACTTGGTCCTGGCAAGCAATAGCATCAAGATCCCAAAATACTGTCCTGGTACAAACACAATACTTGGACTAACAACAGCTGGGCAAGCGCATAATAGTTCTCCAATCGTGCTTATGGTTATAGTTACTCGTGTTAAATTCAGAATGTGTACTCAATTATCCATTTCTAAATTACAATTTACAAGAAGAGTAAGCAATTAAAGCATATTATATGCAGACATTCCTCCAGGTCAACAAACTTGTTCATAATTCAGAATAAATATATCCACACATGCAAAAACATATTTAGGTTGGCATCTCCAGGTTCCAATTTCTATGCAATATTTTAGTGGCCTACCCCACTATTCTCCTGAGCAATGGTCTGGCAACTTATTCATAACTGCAGATCACTACGCAGAAACTATGTTGTTTAAGGCGTACTGGGCATAAAACAGACATAAGATGGCGATTCTTAAAAGATGGTTAGAAGCAGTGAAATAAATAGCTCATCTAAAAAGGAGTCACTAATTTACCTTTATGAGTGCCATATTTTCCACTTCTTGCCTTTTTGCTAGGATCCTCAATTTCTTCATTCCTTCATACTCTGTTCCATCTTCTTGTTTTACCCACCGGAACTCTTTCTTGATGCCAGGGCAAGGAGGGCGCTCCCGAAACATCTCGGGCTTTGCACATGTAGCTCTTACAGGCCTTGGCATTCCGCCAATTATGAAAGGGAAATCATTCATCAAGTCTAGTGCAGACTTAGCTTGTATTTCGTCATCCAATTCCACCAATGCAGCAGAAGGAATGTCATACGGGATTGTGTAATTAACAATGAACTCCACATCGACAACATTTGCACATTGGGCAAGAGCTGCTTTAATTACTGAGCTCGTGACTTGAGGGGAAAGATGATCAATATAGATCGTCCTCTTGACCTTCTTCTCGAAATCAGCATACATCTTCTTAGCATCTTCATCGGATGTCACCATGGGAGTGTAAGTTCTGTGGTACAATAGATCAAGTTGCAACGGTTACTCAAAACACTTAAGGTATATGTGCAAGTATCAAGCAATGAACACACTACAAGAGACTATAGCATTTTCTTCATCACGGAATAAAAGGAACACACTGTAGAAAAGCATAGCACGATTTAAGGGGAAGAAAGAGATGATACAGTGAACACACAAACACCATCATTCGTCAGTTCGAAACAGAGATCTATTTTGTCCCTAGCTATTAGGTTTGGGGGAAAAAAAGCATCAGAAGCTCAAGCAGGAATTGAACTGCCTCCTACAGAAATTCGCGCTTTTCCTGACAGTCTATGAAAGAACTTTCTTAAAAAACAATAGGAAGAATTTCATTAAGAAAACAGTCTATGAATAATAATAGTCCTATTATGTTTAAGTAATGAAAATAATAAATCTGACAGCTGAAGGGGCTTTTCTTTTCCCTCTCTTGTTTCTGGGGGGTCAATTCAATCGAGCTGGAAGCCCTGGAACATGCATTAGAGCGGATTTAACGTGCGAAATGGGGGTTTTCATTACCGCAAATTTGTAGAAGAGAAGCTAGGGTTAACGCAAAATTGAGAAGAAGTGCGTGGGTAGAGAGATATGAGAAAGAGGATGGGATGCTCACCGCTCACCAAATTAAAAGGGATGGGGGCGGGCGGGAGAGAGCAGGATGAACGACGGCGCCCCTGCTCGCTCGCGGGATGGATGGATGGAGAGATCTATCGGCGCAGGCGGCGGGCCGACGAACTCGCCAGGAGACGACGCCGATCGGCCGAGGGGATCCACGGGGAGATCCTTCTCTCCTCTTCTGGAGCCACACGCACAATTAATTGATTTTCTTCTTCTTTTTTTTTTAGCCTTTCTCAACTAATAATTGCTCTAAGCTTGCCTCCATCATGATAGATGGGGTGCCAGTTACTCATTCACCTTGGAGAATCCTAACTATACTACTTATCACATGGTGGAACTTAAAAGAATCAGACATATAGAAGCAGTGTAAATATTCTGTTCCGAGAGAGATCTATACTACGTTGCTTTCTGTCCTCGATTTGAAGGAGATGGTCGCGATGATGAACCTGGTGGGTGGTTTACCTTCACGGACGTAAAAATGCCAGGCTATCTTCATCACCAGGTCTAATATAACTCAAGATATAATGATAACATCAAGTGAGTAATCTGTTACTAGTTGTTGACGCCAAATCCGTACCGCCGATGAGGATTCGGCGTGCGGACACACGAAGGCCTGGGAGATCTGCTTAGCTCCAGTGCAGGTCCTAAAATTGATAAAGCGCGGGCGTGCCAGTCAGTTTGATCCTGCCACTGACAAGATATGCAAATAGCAGAATAGAAGGTCTATTAGCCGATAGGCCGATAAGACAAAAACGTATCGGCCGATAGGGCAAAAACAGCCGATCGGCCGATAGACCGATGGCGCGATTCCAGCCGATGCTGATACCAGCCGATGCAGTTAGGGTTTCGAACCATCGGCTGTGTACTAAGTAAACATCTATATAGAGGCGATCGGCTGACGATAACATGATGATATAATAATGTAATATAGCATAATCCAAATATATGATAAAATAAACATTGATCTGAAGATTAAAACACACATCGGCCAGAAGTCCGATGGCATAAACTCTCAACAAGCAGATAAACAATAAATACACTGTTGTCATCGGCCAGATCCAATCTATACGTAAAACTCTTGGGCCGATGCAACGTCCAGATAACTCATCGGCTGAAACCCCGGTAAAAACCCTTATTGGCAACCGATAGGCAGGCTAGAGATTACGGTTCTAATCATGACTTAGCGGCACTAAGTATGAAAAAAAACGCAAGATCTAGACAATCAAGCCCTCGACTGATTTTCGGGGTGGTAGATACCTTAGCCAATCTAATCTAGCGAGACGATTTAGTCGATACTGGCGTAAACCCTAAAACGAATCTCGGCCGATGTGACTAAATCGAGACGTCAAACCAGATTGACTAAGATATATGATAGTAGGTGCTTACGTTGACGAGATCAGAACGCAGAAGCCCTAGCCCCGACAGCGCAGGCAGCCATAACGAGACTTACCCCTCGTAGGAAGGGCATGAACTCGCCGGAGAAGATGAAAAGTAAAGGTTGGCGATACGCCGAAGTTGATTGATCGTGAGATAATTTTACATGAACCTTGGGCTTACATATTTATAACCATAAGCTAACAAAGATCCTAACAGAATACGACTCAAACTTTCCTAAAGATAAAAGGAAACGGATAAAGTCCTTATTGGACACTAAACATATTTTCCTAAAGATAAGAAGAAAACTAACATACTTATCTTAATTAAAAGATACAAGCCGCATCCTCCTCAAACTCGGTCTTCTCTGGATAAGATCTTCCCGAATCTAACAAGAATCCGACTGCTATTGGTGGTTGGTTTAAAATAACCCCCATCGGCCGATGTAGAACTCTAGGCCGATACTAGCTTCGAGCCGATATGGATCCTGAGTTGAAGGGGACTTGGGGCTTACCAAATTCTGGCGTTAACACAAGTATATATTCTCTTCTCGAGTAGTCCTTGTATAGCAAATACTACTACAGTACAACTTATTGTATTGCAATTTAATTAATCATGTATTATTGCTATTTAACTTATTGTTTGCAAGAAATCCGCCTTACCCTTGGGGGTCATACTGTTAACAATAGATTGGCGTTTGGACCGAAGAAAGCGTGTTCATCAAGCTGTAATGGTAATGTTGTCAGAGACCCAGAAATCTAGGTCTGTACAGGCCCATGCCCTAGACAATCTATCGAATGGAACCTCGCTTGTTCTGGGAAAGGAGCTTGCTTCGTGGGTTAATGACTGGGGAGGGCTGAGCCAATGCGGCTTGTGCGAGGTGGACGAGGAGCAAAATTTCTCTCTGGACGAAGTTGACAACTACAAATTGGACTTGAGAAACGAGCAAACTGAAGAGAAAGATTCCAGTCTGTTGGTCAGTCCTAATAGAGGTGAGATCCTTATCATCCTGTTCGAGAAGGAGCTCGTGTTGAACATCATGAAGTAGAGGAACCGCGGTGTTGGCAGCCCGTGGCGCATAGCCGTTCAATACTAATAGCTGCTTAGCTATTTTGACTCTAGTAAATTTTGTCTGTCTAAATTTTGTTTGTCTGGCACAAGTTACAACCTACTGAGAAACTAGCTTAGCTAGCTGTTTCCAAATCTGACTTCTGGTGACTTTTTAACATGTTAATTTTGGATAAGTACTTCTTAATTCAGAACAGCTATATATATCCATCCATGCAAAATTATACTATACTACTTCACTGTTGAGGTTAACATCTTCAGGTTCCAACTGTTTATGCCCTATTTAAGTAGTCTCCGTTCTTCTCCTGAGCAAATTGTATAATGGGGCACATTCATCGTACCTCTTCGAGGATCTCCATCCATGCCCTAGAGGTCACCTCTAGATGAGGACTAGCCACGTACTCGTATGATTTTATTTTAGGGTCAAGTTCATTTTTAGCCTTTAAACTTTCGTCAAAGTTCACTTTTCAACGTGAAATACAAAACCGGTTATTTATCGTCCTCAACTTTTAAAAACTAGACAATAGAACACCTTGGGGCATACTTTAGTTGTTTTGTTTGAAGTGGAGATGGTTTTCGTAGCACTGACTCTTATTGTGCATATTTGTTGATGCAAATGTCATTTAATTAGGTCAAAGTCATAAAACTTGCCATACTGAAGTTCATGCTAGTAAAAAACAACTATCATATATCACATAGAATATGTTTTGAGGTGTTATATAGATGGTTCTGAACGTTCGGGATGAAAAAAATAACAGGTTTCATAGTTCATCATGAAAAATAGACTCGGAGTAAAGTTTCAAGAGCTAAAAATGAGCTTTGCCCTTATTTTATTTATAGAGAGAAGAAGGGAATATGTTAGCGAGGAGACACTCATAGCACTTTTGTCTATTATTATACCAGCATATTCCCCGCTACAGTCTCCCGGTGACCGCCACAAAAGAGGAGTTTATCTAGCTCATGGAGCAGAGACACTAGCGCATGACTTAGGTTGCCTCCATCACGATAGATGGGATGCCAGTTACTCATCCACCCCAAGATGATCCTAACTATACTACTTATCACATAGTGAAACTTAAGGATCAGGCACAGGGAAGCAGTGTAGATATTATGTTTTGAGAGAGGGATCTATACTATATTGCTTTCCGTCCTCGATTCAAAGGAGATGGTCGCAATGATGATCCTGGTGGGTGGTTTGCCTTCACAGACGTAAAAATGCTAGGCTATCTTCATTACCAGGAGACCTCGTATAACTCAGGACATAATGGTAACATCAAGTGAGTAATTTGTTATTAGTATATATTATCTTCTCGAGTAGTCCTTGTACAGCAAAAACTACTACAGTACAACTTATTGTATTGCAATTTAATTAACCATGTATTATTGCTATTTAACTGTCTTGTCCGCATGGAGACAATCTCGATCGGGAAGGAAGTGTTTGCAGGAAATCCGACTTACCCTTGGGGGTCATAGTGTTAACAACAGATTGGAGTTTGGGCCGAAGAGAGCACGTTCATCAAGCTATAATGGTAATGTTGTCGAAGACCCAGAGATTCAGGACTGTATAGGCCCATGCCCTAGACAATCTATCGAATGGAACCTCGCTTGTACTGGGAAAGGAGCTTGCTTCGTGGGTTAATGACTGGGGAGGGCTGAGCCGATGCGGTTTGCGTGAGGTGGACGTGGAGCAAAATTTCTCAATGGACGAAGTTGACAACTACAAATTGGACTTGAGAAACGAGCAAACTGGAGAGAAAGATTTCAGTCTGCTGGTTAGTCCTAACAGAGACAAAATCCTTATCATGCTGTTCGAGAAAGAGTTCGTGTTGAACATCATGAAGCAGAGGAATTGCGGTGTTGGCAGCCCGTGGCACATAGTTGTTCAATACTAGTAGCTGCTTAGCTATTTTTACTCTAGTAAATTTTGTCTGTCTATGGCACAAGTTACAACCTACTGGGAAACCAGCTTAGCTAGCTGTTTCCAAATCTTTGACTTCTGGTGACTTTTAACATGGTAATTTTGGATAAGTACTTTTTAATTCAGAACAGCTATATATATGTTCATCCATGCAAAATTATATTATACTACTTCATTGTTGAGGTTAACATCTCTAGGTTCCAACTGTTTATGCCCTATTTAAGTAGCCTGTCCGTTCTTCTCCTGAGCAAATTGTATAATGGTAAGCAGGTTGAATTCACCAAAGACGACATAAGTATGGTAATCAACTAATCACCTCGACCTCACGTAACAAATCGCAGACTATGATATTGTTGCTTCTGAGTCATAAGAATATTTCCTTATAGGTCCATCCCAACCCATCTAGTCTTACAACCAAACAACTATTGGATAGCCCCATCCTAACCCATCAAAACCCTACAACCAAACACATCGTTAGAGTTAGATTAAAAATACAACTTTGAAATTTATTTCTATAGGTAACTCTTACCTTCTATTTCTTCTATTTCTATGAAGTCTTGAATTTCATATGTAACTCTTATATTTTACTTTTATGGGTTTAGATTTTATATACAACTCTCAACTCTCTCTCTATATATATATTTGTATTTTATATACAACTATACCAATCGATCTGTGTCGTTATAATCTGGATTCACCATGATCTAATGGTTAAGATTTTTTTCTCCGATTAATGTGAGAATTTTTAGTCTCCAAAATAAATGTGGTGTCTCCTTTCAATATTGTCTTAATAGTATAATATAATAGATTTTTTAACTAAACATTTAAGAAATTGATGATGGTCGATATTTTAAGAGTTTGACTTCTAAACAACAAAATTTTTTGACCGGATGGAGTAAAATATTGGTAAGCTAAAAAAACTTTAGTAATGTCAAAATTTTGGTAAAGTTATTTGTTTGGTGTAGCACATGTAGATGTGCTTTCAACAACATTTAGTAAGATCAGGGATATGCTTTTGATTTTTGTCTCTTAGAATATGTGTTAGGGGCACATCCACATAAGCGTGAGTGCGATGTTGTGTGTAGTGATATGTGTAATAAAAAAATATTGACATGTCAATTCTGTGGCAACAAACAAATAAGCTCATGGATACTTTGCAACTACTTTTTTGTATGGATAAGAAGAACAGCACTGAACCAAACACACCCTTGGTAATAAGTAACACGGGTCTGGGTACACCCTAAAAATCACCTATTAATAAATTGGCCTTGGCAAATCATTTATAGAAATAATTTAATAATGAAAAAAAGTGCTTGAATAAAAGGATAAAATTCAACTTCAAATTGAGAAATATATACAGGATTTGTTTTTCTTTACCACAACGCAATGTGAAACTATAAATTTGTCTTGCATATTTTTATCTCTCCTTGTTTTCTCATTCTTCTGCATTTTCGATAATGATATCGCTACTTGGTATCTCCGGCCACTAACCCTGGTGCTTAAACACTGCTAACTAGCTCCTGTGCCAGCGCTGTGAGACATATACTATTTATAACTTTTACCTGAGTCGATAATAATCATAGTACACATTAATAATATTTGATACATCTATAAACATAATCAGGGATACCAGGGGCGATTGCTTGATTGATTCGTCGTCCCCCTCACTTTTCGCAATCTTAACAACCGATTCGTAGTCAGTACAGCCTCGCTAGCTAAAAAGATGCACATCAGTGGATCTACCGATTGATACTACGGAGTATTATACTGGTAGCATGCAACAATCATTGCACGGCAATGGCTGGCCCAATGCATTGCAACAACCACCATCATCTCATCAATCTGTGAATAGAGCATACCGTATACAACAGCAACAACTATAGAAGAAGAAGAAGAAGAAGAAGAAGAAGAAGAAGAAGAAGAAGAAAAAGCATAGTCAGATCTGTGTATTTCATCGATCTGCAAAGAATTGATCGTTTGGTATAATTACGAATCTGACTGGGAAATACAGTACATACATATTTATGGCTGTTGGATCCGCAAAAAGAAAAAGGAAGAAAAGAAAGAATGCACAGATCGTAGAGAGAGAAAAAAAGAAAAAAAATATATAAGATGGAATAGAAGAAGAGGAGGAGGAGATGGATGAATGGAGTAGTTAATCCGAGGAGCAGGTCGTTATAAAAAAATCTTTTTCTTTGGGATGATGGATGGATGGTTGATTTCAGAGGTATTTGCAGGCCTTATCGAGGGAGATGGGCTTGTTGAGCTTGGCCGGGTTCATGAGGACCTTGCACTCGATGGCGCGTGTGAACTTGGGCTTCACCAGCGCCCCGAGCACGTACGCCCTCGAGTGCACCGTCGTCCTCAGTATCATCGGCACCGGCGCCACGCTGCCGCTGCCGCTCCCCTTCGCATTCCCTCCCCCCGCCGTCAGCGTCGGCCCGCCGCCGTAAAGCGGCACCTTGTTCCCCGTGACCCCCACGCTCACCGTCCTCCGGCTGCTCCTCGCCTGGTAGAACTTGTTCAGCTCGCCGGACGCCAGCGTCAGCTGGCTGTACGACAGCGTGAACGGGTCCGCCGTCACGTGGATCCCGAAGAAGGTGCCCGTGTTCCGGTACGTGAACTTCACCGTCGAGTTGGTCGTCGCCATGTCCGTCGGCACCAGCGACGCGTCCGTCCCCGCCTGGATTATGAAGTTGTCGAACCTGATGCTCTGGAATCAAATACCATTTGTGATTTCTTCTTTCATACTACGGAAACTCCTATTTTGCAAGCAAATCGATTATATATACTACCTTGATGACTATCTGTGGCTTCTGGGAGCGGCTGGCGCCCCAGAGGACGAGGGCGAAGAAGGAGAAGAGGACGACGAAGCCGAGGACGAAGATGAGGAAGTACTTGCAGCGCTTGGGGATGCCCCTGCGCTCGTCCTCGTCGTCGAGGAGACCTTCCTCCTCGATGACGCCGATCTCCTGCCACCCCTTGCCTGGCGGGGCGCCCTTGCGGCCGGAGGACTTGTCGGCCTTGCGCTTGGGGTGGCCGGAGAAGCGGCTGGAGGAGGAGTCCCTGCCCACGGAGTGCCGCGGCGACCCCATGGGGCTGAGCGCCGGGGTGGAGTGCACGGAGGTGGCCGTCTTCTCGCCGTCATGCGAGTCCCTCGACGGGCTCTGCACGTAGTACACGGCCCGCCCGCCGCGCGACGTCGGGGACCGCGGCGGCGACGACGGCGCCAGGCTCGTCACCTCGGAGTCCGTCTTGGCGTGCATCTTCTTCTTGGTTCTTGATCTGCCTGCTCCTCTGCTCTCTCTCTCTCTCCCCCCTTCTCTTGATCTGCCAATCACTACTAGACACTAGGAGGGAGTGAGAAGTGGAGCTCGCTAACGCTAGCTAATGACTAGTAGTGGAGGTAGTAATACATTACATACAGTGATGAGGTGACTCGTAGCACCAGTACGTGACAAAGGCAGGAAGGCCAGCGGCTAATTAAAGAATAGGAAAGCAAAGAAAGCACTGAAGCAGCGTGTGTTAGTTGGATCAAAGCGTCGGTGGACTCCGGAGGCCAACTAATTTTTAGTTTCTTTTCAGATCGATACTAGCAGCACTACTAGTGGAGTATAATTACACTACATACATGAAGTTATAGCGTCTGCTAATATCCTCTTTGATATTTTATTCTGTAGGATTATTAACAGACATGGGCGTGAAAATGAAAATTCTCCGTGGGAGGAAGTATAAATAAATAAATAAAGTGGGTGGTGGTTGCATGTTACACGGAAGCGAGCACTGGTATGGCCATGTGACGGTGATGTGCCGGGATTCGTCGGTTGCGGCATGAGAAAGAGAGAGAGAGAGCCGGACGGACCGACAGTTGATGCGAGGCTGGCTTTCCCAGCCAGTACTCGCTGTCCTCCCCTCCATTTCCAGCTCACCACCTTGCTTTGCTTTCCCCTCTTCTGCTCTGCCCTACCATCCACTCTCACTTGTTACACTTGCCGTGGGCCAACCACACACACACCACGAATACACCTAGCTAGCATCTCCCACTACTGGTTGTAATTACAGAGTATATGTCACGGTCAAAAGCCTCGTTGCAAGCAACCACATGTTACATATGTGTTTAGAGTCTCTTCCAACCACCATTAATCACTAGACACAAATAATTAAAAGACAATTGTGCTGCACCAACCGCTGACCATAAAAAGTAGTAGTTTATAAATCTCCATCTCCATCTCATCAACAACTAACAGCAATCAGAGAAAAAAAAGGAACATATATCATCAGCATATGCATCCAGCAAGGATGGGATCTCAAGGTTTTGTCTGGATTTGTTTTTCAGCCCTCTGGCCCAAAACCTCGTGCCGCTTGCAACCATTTGCCAACAAGCTCACAGTGACATATGTCTCACAGAAAGGAAAAGAAAAAAACTCAAGAAAACACACCGTCGCAGTAACAGTTCTATAAAAGAATGCAAAGTACAGACTTGAGAAACCAGAACAGCAGATCTGGTACAATTAATCTGCAATACCATATATGTGCATGCATGGTTTTGCCTCCAGTATCAACCAATAATAAATAGTCTTTCGCTTCTGGCTTCTGACTTTGGCACACCAACCAACCACACGACACAGACACCAGCAAATTGCACATCACACCATCTGCCAATTCACTCTCACCAAAATACTCCTAGCTGGCTTACAAAACTTAATTTTCACCGGAAGCGTATAAGTTGGACGCTATGACTTGCTTCACCGTGAAAGCACGTACTCAACAAAGAGGCCTCAAGAACATGATAGAGCAAAATTTCATGGCTACAAGTGAACCGCAAGGACATGGGAGTCATAGGGTTTCCGGTGGAGAGTGAGCCTGGCCACCTTCAAGTAACATGCTGCGGCTGCAGTAGGATCTTGTTGTGCTCGAGGAGGAATGGAGAGACCTCATGTCGCCACTGTGGGGAATCAGCTCGTTCCGGTGGACGCCACATTTGCTGTTCCGAGGATAAAATCCCCCTTCTGCATCTTCCATGCCTTCGCCAAAGCTGCCATTCCCTGGATCCAGCCTCTCCGAGAGCATCCTCAGCACTTGTCTAATGGACGGCCTCTCCCGCCCTTCTCTCTGGGTACACCACTGGACAATGCTAACCACCAAATGCAGCTGATCCATGTCAACCAAGCCCCTGATCGTTGGGTCCACGAATTCAGGTGTGATCTTTCCGGACGATAAGTGTCCCTGTGCCCACTCAACCAAATTCCTGCTGTCTTGGATTGCTCTCCGACCAGTAACAAGCTCCAGTAGGAGCACACCATAGCTGTATATATCACTCTTCTCTGTCAACTCTTGAGTTATAACATATTCAGGATCCATGTACCCTGCAGTTGATTCAGTAAGAGAGATGAGCAAACCTACCAGTAACTATCCTCAATGTTCCGTGTGTGGAGAGTGCCATTTCTCAAATCTATTATTTTACAGAAATACAATCTCTTAACAGTCGCCAACTGTGCTCCTATTACTCAATGCAGATCCATGGTAAAAATATCACTAAAAATGATTTTTTGAGGCAATAAATCTGAATTCAATCTGCTAAATAGCTATTCTAATTTACTCATATTGTAAAATTTACCTGGGGTCCCTCTTATATCTGTGTTGACAGCTTCAAAGCTGATGGCGCCAGTTCTTGATGCATGTGCAAGCCCAAAATCGGCAACCTAAATACAAGATTCAGCAGGGTTTTTCAGCGACAGCAAATCATTACAGCCAGAAGTTATCATCATATCACATGACCAAACCTTGGCAACAAAATTCTCATCTAAAAGAATGTTGCTCGACTTGATGTCTCTATGGCAGAGTGGAGGGTTACAAAAGAAATGGAGGTATTCCTGCATGACGAACTAACATGATCATCCACCATAATGCAGGTAAGATGTACAGAAAAGGGAGTTATATGCATGCATAAATATGTGAAATATCAATGGAACTTATTGAACATAGCTCAACTGCTCAAGTGTAATTCCGGACAACAAAAATCCAAGAATGTTCACCCTGGTTCTTCTCAAAGTGCATTACATCAGGTAAATAAGCAATGCTAGCTCAAGCCAGAAGAAAGCAGATGGATAAAACATGGAAACATGCTGGGAGTTACCAGTCCCAAGCAATGTTCTACAGTGCAAAACAAGTTCAAAACTTCAAATGCCTCAGCTTGAACAAAGTTGGCTATGTGTCAGTCAATGATGTCCTCTCTCCACACCATGGGCCAATTATTTAGAACCTTAAAGCACCATAATTCCAGCCAGCTAAAGATTTCTTTAGAAGCAAATGGTCCAAAAAACAGGTCAACCATGCCAAATTGACAAGTTATATACAGCAGGACCACATACAAAAGTCAGAACAATATTTATTGGTCAGTGATTTTATACTAGTCACAATATTTCCCATGCAAACAAGAGTGGCTGATCCTCCTACATGCTACTTTAGCAGTAGCTCGCCTAGAAATTAAGCCCAGAAAGGTGCAAAATGCTATCACGTTCTACACAAAATATTGTACATTATTAGATCAATTTTCAAAATAGGACTTTCAGAGAGGGGCAATCTCGAAGAAAAAATAGATTTACTGTCTTCTCAAATTTTAGTAGGGGTATCTTAGAAACTAAAAGGTTTTTGGCCTTGGTTTGAGTGTGATCACTTGTCATGACTTATCTTCTTGAGGCCAGAAGAGGAGGCAAGAGATGTGTTTCTGGTCCTGCTTCAATAATAACTGTTCTGTTCTCTTGAGAAATTCCACTGTAATTTTTCGTCTAGTGTCCCATGAAGTGCATTTTTTTTAAAGATGTTGTAGCGGTTTTAATATGTGCACTTAACTGAAATCAAATAATGTCATTAAGCTAGGCCCAAAAGGTAAAGCGAAAAAAAACCAAGCTTAGATCTAATGTCAAGTAAAACAATAGTAAAACACTGCAGGTGCTAGGGCAGTGTTGAACTGTTGATCAACATAGATTATATCTAATGTTAAGTAAAATGATATTTATCGGTCAGTAGTTTTATACTAGTCACAGTATTTCCCATGCAAACAAGAATGGTTGATCCTCTTACATGTTATTGTAGCAGTGGCTCACCTATAAATTAAGCCCAGAAGGGGGCAAAATGCTATCATGTTCTGCACGAAATAATGGATTTGCGTAATAGGACTTTCAGAGAGGGGTACTCTCTAAAAACATGGATTTGATGTCTTCTCAAACTTTAGTAGGGTTAATTTGAGAAACTAAAAGGCTTTAGGCCTGGGTTTGAGGGTGGTCACTTGTCGGGACTCGGGACTTCATCTTGTTGAGGCCAGATGAGGCAAGAGATGTGTGTTTCTTGCCATGATTCAGTAATAACTGTTTTTATTTTCTCATGAGAAATTCTACTGTGATATTTCACCTAGTGTCCCACGAAGTGCACTTTTTTCTAGATGCTGTAGCAGTTTTAATGTGTGCACTTCACTGAAACCAAATAATGTCATTAACCTAGGCCCAAAAGGTAAAGCAACAAAATTTGAGCACAGATCTAATGTTAAGTAAAACAATAGTTAAAAACTGAAGGTGCTAGAGCAGTGTTGAACTGTCGAGAGACGACTTGATGTATGCCTGCTCAATGGTGCATTTCCCATGCTTTGACTAAACTACACAAAAAGACATTCATAAGGCCAAGGAAGCAGATTCATTAACTAAAGCAAACATACCAGAGCGTTGGCCACATCCATTGCAATCTGTAGTCTAGACTGCCAGCTTAATGCCTTTCTTCCAGATGCTGTAGCAATTCGAATTGGACAACTTAACAGCAACTCAGGATATAAATTATATGTACAGAAGATTCAAGATATACAAAGCAATCATACAGTGTAGGTGATCCTTCAGGCTTCCGTTTGCCATGTACTCATAGACAAGAAACCTGACAAGTACAGATATAATTAGACCACAATGTAAGATCTGTACTTCTGTAGTACAATAGGACAAAAAGAAGACAGCAGTACCTTTCTTTCCTTTCGATACAGAAACCCTTAAGGGTTACAAGATGGCGATGATGCAACCTAGCTAAGAGCTCCATTTCCCGGCAGAATTCTTCCTCGGCTTGTCTTGAAACCTTGTCCATCCTTTTTACAGCAGCTATAGATCCATCACTAAATTGAGCTTTGTAGACTGTTCCAAAACCTCCCTTTCCAATAACTGTGCTGAAATTGTTCGTTGCTTTCATTGTCTCTTTGTAACCGTACCTTTGGAACATTGGTGATTGACCTGAAAAGAAGGTAACACTTTGGTTTCGATAAGAGACAACAGAATGATGAGGTGATCTGTTCAGTTTTTATTACTGTCATGCTAAAGCCCAAAGCTATACTTGTTGATGCACAACATCATAAATAACAGACTTTTTTTTTGATTCTTTTTTCACAGAACAGGTTTGACGCAGGAATGCATAAAGCAGTTGATAAACACTGATATCAGAACATCTTATGCCCACATCAACATTGGGCATAACAACGTAGTGTAAAGAACCTAAGCAAGTTTCAGGCAGACCTCACAATATCTGATTACCATGATTGACTGACCATAAACAAGCTAAGACCAAATTCCACCTTTGTACTAGCTTAAAGCATTTTTAGTAATGTGAAATATGGTGTTAGATATAGATTAATTGAATAGAATCAAGTGCACAAACCTTCTGGACATCTCCAGGATTGACTCTGACAGAATGCATTTTCTGGGTTCTGAGCATGAAGGTCTGCATTCTTCAATTCCCTGTTCTTTCTACGAATCAGTATGACTAAGACAAGTTGGAGCAGAACAGCAAGCAATATAACCGCTATCCCTATCCCCGGGATCACTGTAATCCGGTAAGGCTGGTGATGTTTCTGCAGAACAGTTTTGGTCTTTGGAGCTGGAGCATCAACAGGGGTTGTTACATTTGGAGAAGAAGCTGGAGTCGATGTGACAGATGATGGCCCTGGTGCATTGCCCAAGTTACAGAGCGGTCATCTTCTAAACTTAAATCAGAATGCATCAGTGGTAAGTTATAGTAATACCTGGAAAAATTGTGATCCCTTGAACACCGAAGAAGCACTTGACAATGTCGTCGTATGAGAAAATGCCCTGTTGAGTTGCAAGCGTGACAAAAACGGCGTTGCGACAGACGCTAAGGCCAACGTTATCATCCGAGCCAATGAGGCGATGCAAGTAAACAATGCCGTAATTCAAGCAGGTTTTGCAGGTGATATCCAAGGATAGAGGACCCCTGCAGCTTCCAACAACGTCATTGAAATTTGGGGACTGCATCATTTCCAGCACGGTGTCGCGTCCGGCACACTGATATGAGACCCTTATCTTGGGTCCCAGCCCGCAGAAGACGTCGGCATCGGTGGGGATTCCCCGTAGCTTGAATGTGTCGGATACAGAGCTAAGACATATCTCAGAGAAGGCCGGAGGGACACCCAGCCTGCCGGTGGCATTGGCGTAGCGAGCCATGGAAATGGCGACGAATGCATTGATGTATCGGCAGCATGCCGCCCGCTGCGTGGGATCAGAGCACGCGGCTGAAGCTAATGTGAAGTTGGCCCAACTAAAATCCAAAGGGCAATCTGTACGTAGAGAAATGCGGTGGATTTAGTAGAGAGAAAAGTAGTACTAGTAACTGGGAAGCAACGCAACATAAAATGTAGTACAAAAATAGGTAAGCGTCTGATTATGTGCATTGAATCAAGTGGGTAGGAAGTCAGGTAGAAGAAAAAACGTGCAGTTTTCTTGTACAAATTAAGCGACATCACACACTGGGCATTACACTGTATTCGTAGAGGAGATGAGAAGAGAGGGATCGTATATAGGGAGGGAGGGTTGGGAAGATCAAATCGGGCATGAGCGGTATCGAAAGCAGGAAGGCAGGTAGTGATTAGTACAGTAATCATCGCGTCTTGATCCACGAACAGTCGCACGGGGGGCGGATCACAAATAAAATTAAAAATGTAAATGTACTAGTTACTAGCCAGAAAAACAAGGCAATCGATGGATGGATGGATGGAGAAGGTAGCTGACCTCCGACGGCGGTTGCTGCGGGGGTGGGGGAGAAGAAGAAGGGGGAGGCGAGCAGGAGTAGAACGACGGAGACGAGGCCGCCGCGGAGGGGCATTTGGCTGGCGGCGCGGAGTGGGGAGCTCCGCCTTCAGCTCAGCTCAGCTCAGCTCAGCTCAGTGTGGGCTGTGCAAGGAGAGAGAGTGGAGGAGGGTTTTGCCTGCGCCGCTCCGAGGTTTTCTTTTCTTTTTTTCTCTCTCTGAATCTCTCTCTCTTGGGTCATGTGGTGTGGCCTGTGGGAGGTGACAAGGAAGGATTTCTTCCCTGCTTTTGGGCTCTGCGCTTTTATGTGGGTGTCTCCCCGTGACAATCCTATCCTTTGCTCAATTGCTTTGCTACCACCTGCTCCGAACAAACCCAAATTGAAGGCATGTACCAGGCAGAGAATTGACCAAAGTTTGCTGGAAACCTATAAATAAATAAATTAGTACTCATAAATTTTCGTCCAAATTTTGTTGAATTTAGGGTTCGTTCAGGCTAAACATTACTACTAGTACCAAGACGGGCCGGTATATGGGCCATGGCAAACAGTAGAGGCGAGAAAGTGGAGTCCAGCAGAGACAGCGAGTGGGGGCAGTAGCCAGCCATTCTGGCACACCACTCAGACCGGCACGACGCAGCGCAGTCAAGTATCACATGCATATGCGTTGCAGCCACCTAATTTGGCAGTAGTACCACTAGTAATAATCTCTCGCTGGCTTGGCTTGATTAATTAAGTAATAATAATGTAGTCCGACATATATATGCGTACAACAACGGAACTAGAGGAGGTAGAAGAAGACGACATGCCGGCCGTGTCTATTTCTAGTACATCTGCTCCCCGGCTTCCCCGCCTTGTCACAATTTTCAACCAACGACGATATTATCTCCCTGTGCGCGGGGCATGCACATCCTGCATCTGCATGCCATGACCGCCGCGTCGACGTTCCCTCTGCTGCTCGGCGCCATTGTTGCCGCATGCTGCCTCGCCGGAGCCGAGGCCGGCGCGCTGGTGGGCGACACGTGCGCGGCGTCGGCGTCGGGCTGCGGGGCGGGGATGCGCTGCGCCACCTGCTCCCCGCTGCCCGGGATGGGACCGCCCGTGTGCTCGCGGACAACGCCCCTTGACCCCAAGGCGCACGTACGTACTCACTCCTGCCTTGTCCTACCAAATCCATCCATCCATTGATTCATTCATTCATTTCCCTGGGGTTGCAGGGGACGGACCTGGCGTTCAACCGGTACACATGGCTGACGACGCACAACTCCTTCGCCATCGTTGGCTCGCCGTCGCGCACCGGCACGCCCATCATCGCGCCGCCCAACCAAGAGGACACCGTCACCTCGCAGCTCAAGGTCTCTCTCTCTCGATCTGCCTGCACAAAGGCCTCTGATACTGTAGCCTGCTGTCTTTTGTCGCACATAATCGTCGCTGCACTTAATTTATCCCGTAATAGAGAGGTAGGTCACATTCTCTCTCTACACAGTAGTACTACACAATAAACAAATCATTCACCACAACGCATCACGCGGTTCGTTCGTTCCTTCGGTATACTCATCAAATGGAGGCAAAAGTATAACAAAGGCTGATGCATATCTGCACAGTACAGCTGAAATATCTGCTTATCTGCATTACAAACTGCTATTACGATACTACTAGAGCTAGCTTACATAATCCTGTTTAATCATTAACTATTCCGTTTGATAATTAACGTCCTAGAACTAGTGCATTGCAGAATGGGGTGAGGGGCCTCATGCTCGACGCGTATGACTTCCAGAACGAAGTGTGGCTCTGCCACTCGTTCGGCGGCAAATGCTACAACTTCGCTGCCTATGTAAGCTTGCATTGCTATAGCTAACTGACTGACTGACTGATTGACAGAAAACGATACGGTTGTTGTTGTTGTTGTTGTTTTTGTTGTTGTTGTTTAATTTGCTGTGGTCGATCGATCGATGGATCGATCAGCAACGTGCGATGGACGTGCTAAAGGAGATTGAGGCGTTCTTGGATGCGAACCCGTGGGAGGTGATAACGGTGTTCGTGGAGGACTACGCTGCTCAGGGGAGCCTGGGCAAAGTGGTGGGCGGGTCAGGGCTGAGCAAGTACCTGTTCCCGGCTGCCAAGATGCCCAAGGACGGCGGCGACTGGCCTCTGCTCAAGGACATGATCGCCCACAACCACCGTCTGCTCGTCTTCACGTCCAAGAAGGGGAAGGAGGCCAGCGACGGGTTGGCGTACGAGTGGGACTACGTCCTGGAAACCCAGTGTACGTAATTAAGCACTATCTATCACTACTGTTGCTTCGTACGTCCTCGTCTTCCTCCTCCTCCTCTGACGTACACCGACCCATAGATCGATGATACTCCTATATATAGTAGATGCAATATATGCAACGTATAGTACTCCTCCTACAGTACGTGCAATAATCTCTGCATATATATACTCATATCATTATCATGTCGATCGATGCTAGTATTGATTGATTGGTGGTGGTGCAGACGGGAACGATGGGCTGGTGGGCGGGTCGTGCCCGAAGCGAGCGGAGTCGCCGGCGATGGACTCCACCAAGCAGTCGCTGATCCTGATGAACTTCTTCAGCACCAACCCGAGCCAGAGCTGGGCCTGCGGCAACAACTCCGCGCCGCTCGTCGCCAAGCTCAAGGCCTGCTACGACGCCTCCGCCAAGCGCTGGCCCAACTTCATCGCCGTCGACTTCTACATGGTCCGCTCAGTATGCTACGTACTCTAGCTAATTATTAAGCTGGTACTACAATTTGATAGAGTAATTAATAATCTGTCTCTGTTTCTGACTGACGACCGATCGACGTGCAGAGGAGCAAGGGCGGTGGAGCTCCGTTGGCGACCGACGTGGCCAATGGCCGTCAACAATGCGGCTGCGACAGCACAGCATACTGCAAGGTTCATATAATCCATCCTTTCTCTCGATCCGTATCACTTCACTATTATTGCTGTTGGGTTAGTTCTCTGATGTACGGACTAATTTTTAAGTCACTGTCACATCGGATGTTTGAGTGCTAATTAAAAGTATTAAATATAGACTAATAATAAAACTAATTACATAAATGAGTGTTAATTCGCGAGGCAAATTTTTTAACCCTAATTAATTCATAATTAGCACATGTTTATCGTAGTATCACATAAGCTAATCATGAATTAATTAGGTTCAATAGATTCGTCTCGCAAATTAGTCCAGGGTTATAAAACGAGTTTTATTTTAAGTCTACGTTTAATACTTCTCGTCCAAACTCCCCCTTACTTTGTACTATCTATATATGCGAT
Source organism: Oryza officinalis (assembly GCA_008326285.1). Classification (NCBI taxonomy): domain Eukaryota; kingdom Viridiplantae; phylum Streptophyta; class Magnoliopsida; order Poales; family Poaceae; genus Oryza; species Oryza officinalis. The sequence continues at coordinate 45,257,498 of BDMV01000003.1, read as the reverse complement.
GTATATACGCATGCAGGCTGGATCAGCGTTCGGGAGCTGCACCTTGTCATCGCCTGCTGCTGCTGCTGCGGCGCCACCAAAGATGGCTGCTAGTTCACCGCCGGCAGCGGCACCAGCACCAGCACCAGAGCCGGCGACGGAGGCTGCTAGTTCAGCGGTGCGAGCGGCGTCCATCAAGTTAGAGAAAGACGACACGACGGGCACATCGCTATCAGACACCGCCAAATCCTCTGCTGCTGTCAACTCCTCCTCTGATCGCTCTCATCTCTCCCCCTGCAGCTTGCTCTTTGGATTATTGCCATCTCTTCTCCTCCTTCTCCTGTTTATTTCAGATTGATCGATGAGGTGCTAATCCAACTCATCAATTCGATGGTACGATATACTTAAATGGATGGACTCCATGACCCATACGCGCATCTCTTAGCTAGCTAGCTAGTAGCTCCCACGCAAGCGCAATCCATCCGGACTCATGCTAATTAATGTTTTGCACAATTAACTGTACACCTAGCTATTACCACTTAATTAGAATCTCTTGTAGTATAATGGATGCATGCATGCATGTTGACATCAATTGGTGATTCATACCTTAAGGAAACATTCTCATGTTAACTAAATAGTCATCAAAAATTTTAAAAAAATTAATAATATAGATTAATATGAAATATATTACTCCACAAATGTGCAGGTCTAAACTAAAATTCTACAAGTTACAGCAAAAGAACAAATTAAACTAAAAATAGTTAACGTACATTTATAGTTATATTTGTTATTTTTGTTATAACTTATAAAAGTTGATTTTGAATTTGATATATTTCATATTAATCTATCTTGTTAACTTTTTTTATTTTTTATTTATTATTTAAGTGACATACAAAATACTTTTTCACATCAATTAATTAATGTCTTTTGAGTCTTTCCATCTTGTTTCGTTGGTACGTTCGTGTCGATCCATTGGGTTGTTCAAGGGAAAAAAAAACAACAACGTATGCTATGCCCAGTAGATTAGTTGCGATCTTAAGAAAAGCAACGAGCTCGAAAAGAAATTCAGAATCCTTCTGCCACCGAGTTTAAAGCCTGAAGCACACCCTCCTGCAGTGCGCGTCCCGATAATATATAATCTGCACCGTCGGATGCAAACGGCTGCATAGGCTCCGTATTATTCAACCATCAAAAGGCCGGCCATATAATTTGCCGTCTTTCAAGAACGGCTCACTCAAGGCCCAACAACTTTTGCTTACGGCCCAAAAACATTATATGTCACATAAGGCCATAACTTTGCCATCTCCGCCCACATAAGGCCCATACGTCTGACATCAGTCCACTTAAGGCCCAAAATTTTCCGTCGGCCAATCCATGGCCCATACATACTCCAGGCCGCGCACTTACAACCCATGCATTTTGTATTTCGGCTTACAAGCGGCCCTTCTACGCCTATTGCCTTTTCAAGTACGCCCGTTAAGGCCTACACTTTTCGTCCTGGCCATATTAAGGCCCATTTTGTTCACAACTTTTTTCACGGCGGCCCATAAAGTGCCAATATCCTTTACTTCTTCATTTCATTTTACAAATCGTTTGACTTTTTTCTTAGTCAACTTTTTTTATTAAATTTATAAAAAAATATACTAAAATTTTTAATAAAAAAATATATTATTAAAATATATTCAATGCTAAATTTAATAAAACTAATTTTATATTGTAGATGTTGTTATATTTTTTTATAAACTTGGTAAACCTTAAGAAATTTTGAAAAAAATTCAAACGACTTATAATGTTAATCAAGAAAGTATTTTTTATGACGGCTACGCAATAGGCTTATATCTTGCTCCATGGCGTATCAAGTTGTAGTTTATTATTTTTTCTATTTAAAAATAAATGAATGTAGATAGAAAATGATATTGTCTGTTATAATAAATTTAGTCATATCCAGATATGTTGTACTATCTTATTTTAAGTTGGTTTATTTTGACATAGATGAAGTATGTTTTTTTTTGCCCATTTACCTTACCACGCCTTCTGGAAAGTACTTTAATCCGCACTACCCTCCCTATACGGCACGCAAGGTGATAAAAAAAAACAACGCATGTCCCACTTGATCCACGTCCTTGCATCCAAAAGAAACGAATTTATTCAATCACCGACAAAAAGGTGAATAGAAGATGACCCAAAAAGATAGGCTAAGAATAGAAACATGGCACAACTAATCTTTTATAGGTCCATTAATTGAAGCACATTGAGAGCAAGTACTATGAACATATAAATATGAACATATAAATATTTATCCTTAAGATACTTTATAGACTCATATAATAAGGTGAAGAAGAGAGAAGACAAAGAAGTAGCCATCTCTCATACAAAAGACAAACCTCTACACAAACTAAAAAAAGAAAAAGGAAAAGAAGATCGGAAAAGGAAAAAGCAAGACCGTGGTGGGTCCTGTGCTCTCGGTGCCATCATGCGAGACCGTGGCGCGGTCACCAGTGTCGTCACGTCATCGTCATTTTCGCATAATGGTTCAGTGATATCGTGTCGTTTTCGTATTCTCACTTAACGATGACATTATATTTGTGAAAAAAATTACATCCCAAATATTTCTAAGAAAAAAAAATGAATAATATATTTGCAAATTTAATTCTATAATCTAGCGGTACTACTTCGCGGGGAAGCGGAAAATAGTGATTAAATTGAAGCTATAGTTAGCTCGATGCATCCACTTGACCAACAGAGTATCGATCGTTATGGGACTTTGAAGCGTTCAAACGCCGAGCACAAGGTCTTGGCGCGCGCGCTAGTTCTCATATAACAAGAAGTGGATGTAGTATATACAATCTTATGCATCGCGTGCGTGGCGTCAGAAAACTACTCTCCCCGTTTTATAATATTGCAAGACGTTTTAACTTTTAACTAGTAATTATTTAAGAAGTTTTCTATTTTTAATTAATTGTTATATTTTATAAGTTGTAATGTTAGATGTACAACGTCTATAATAATTTCATGTAATCTTATACAACTAATTGTTCACACCTAGTACCAATATGTGTGTCACAAAGTTTAAAGAAAACAAGATCTTTTCCTGATGGATCCACCACATGTAATTCAGCCCTCCACAAGACTCACGCACAGCACAAGACTGGATGCATGAACAGGCACGTTCAGGTTCAGGGAACGATGTTCAATTAAGTTGGCGACTGACAGACCGGACGAAGCGGCCAAGAAGTTTCATGAGTTCATCGCGTGCCGTACGATCGACACTTGCATGCACCACGTGATATATTATGATCTAGTACATCGATCGATGTCATCATGAATCTCGATATGGTACACTCACGCACCAGTCCAAATAATTAAGTATCTAAAGTATACTATAATTATATGAAAGCCTCGCCTTTCCTTTTTCTTTTCCCAGCTCTTTGACTCATAAAGAACTTAAAAGCAGCAAGTATATTATTTCATTAATGGTTTTTTAATAGTAGAATTCATTCTCTGTATTTGCTTTAAAGAAGCTACAGTTCGATCAAGCATTACGACTTATAAAATAACAACTTGGTTAAAAATAAGAAAAATATTCTCTCCATTTTATATTATAAGTTGTTTTGTCTTTTTTAAAGTCAAATATCTTGAAAGTTTGATTAAACTTATAGAAAAGAAAAAAAATTGAATTACCCCCTGAATATTGCTGCAGTACGAATTACCCCCCTGAACCACAAAATCAGACATACTTCACTCTCAACTTTTTTGTACCGCACGAATTACCCCCTCTTGCTCTAGAACAGTTTTGGTTCTACGTGACAGTCCAGTCAGCATAAAAATTTTAAAAGCTGCGTGACCCACATGTCATATCTTCTCCCATCCTCTGTTGTCCACGTATGACATGTGGGCCCCGCTGTTTTTTAAATTTTTTTATACTGACTGGACTATGTCATGTGCGTAGGACCAAAACTGTTCTAGAGCGAGTCAGGAGGTAATTCATCCGGTATGAAAAGTTGAGGATGAAGGATGTTTGATTTTGTGGTTCAGGAGGATAATTCGTACTATCACAATAGTTTAGGAGGGTAATTCGGTCTTTTTATATAGAAAAATATAGCAACATTTATAGCACTAAATTAGTTTTATTAGATCTAACATTGAATATGTTTTGATATTTTTTAATGTTAAAAATATCGATATATTTCTCTATAGACTTAATCAAAGTTAAAAATGTTTGACTTAGAAAAAAGTTAAAACGACTTATAATATGAAACGGAGACGAAGTTAGTGCTTGAATATCAACCAAAAGATAGAGAAAACAAATTTCATCTATAGTTAGAGAGGAACTACATAATCGTTGTTTCACAAAGGCTTGCAAGTTATGTGGTCCTTATCTTTCTCAAATCGAGAAATAGCATCTCCGAAATCAACAACCGATATTTTGCCGATCAAATTTCGCTCACATCATCGTTGACGAGTGAAGTCGAACCAAAGCGAAAGATAATGTCAAAGAATAACTTAGTAGTGTATCAATTGTTCGCATTATCGGAGAGTAACTGAGTAGTATATCATTCGTTTAACTAAATATTGCCACCACCATGACCATCAAAGCCAATCCCAAAAATGGCCATTATTGCACAAATCCTCCAAACCAATGCCTCCATGAAGGATGCAATGCGAGACACCACCACTACCCAAAAATAGCACGATTTTCACATGCAGACTGGTGTGGAGGGATGTGGTGTGGTAACGATGTGTCCAAGGAGGAAAATGGTGCTCGACAGCGTCACCATCACCATCATCAAAGCCAGTTAGAATCCGGCAAGGTTTTCACCATTTCACAACCCACTCCTCACACATGTACAATGTACGATGGCCAACACTCCATTAATGGTTAAAATTGCATTCTAAAAATACATACAATCAAATCTCAAATTAATAATATACAAAAATTTTTAGAATTTGGTATGTGAACGTATTATTACTAATATTTGTCATAGAAAGCCATCCATCCAGCCAAAGAGGGGGGTGGTTAAAAATAGACAAGAGGTTGCATAGGATCTTTTGGGAGATGTCTTGGGGTTCTTTTCAATTCGGGTAGCACATATCCATAAGTAGGTTGCCTATCCGTTGGGAGCAGACACACATTTCAGAAATGGGTGGCCTTCGAAGCACATGTGGTTTAAAACGATCGGGGATATTTAACTATTTGTCACTTTTATAAATGGCCACTCTTTCAACTATATTTTTTCTTTCATTTTCCACTCATGTGGCGTGACAAGTTGAGCTACCGGCATGGACGAGCAATGCCTTTTAACCCTCCTTCCACTTCATCTTTATTTCTTTTCTCTTTATCTCATGCCTTGTCCACTGAGCATCGAGCTTTGGTTTGGGCTTGACGAGGCGGTGCTCGGGCTCAATGAGCTAGCAATGCTCGACAACCTGCCACCGTAGAATTTGATGTACTTGGCCATTGGCCACAACTGCCATTCGATGCCCTTCCACGATGACCTGGCCACACACTCGATGACGATGGCACCGATGAACTTAGGGTCAATGCGGGCTTAGTAGAGACGAGAGCCAGGAAGAGCAAGAGTATTTGTGGTGTTGGGTGGGTGTAGAATATAGAGACTGCTGATGCCAGTGTGGAGAGCGGAGGTGGAGGCAGAGGCGCATGGAGTCAATGAGGTGGGTGTAGTGAATGTAGAGGGCCACATGGGTGGCCAGGCGCATCGCGTTGCCTGTGTGTGTGTCCAATTAGATGAGATGGGGGAGGTGCTTCCCCTGGTTCCCCGGAGCTAAGTTATCGCCGCTAGTGGTCGAGGACTTAGATAGGGCGACACTGAATGAGGATGGGAGACAAAGAAAAGAGATAAATGAAGAGGAGAGGGTATTTGCAAATTATACATTTCATTTCACTCGTTCACGCTAGTAGTCTGACCTGTCATGTCACATGAATGAAAGCGACAAAAAAATAGAAAGTCATTTTTTCTAATGACAAAGAAAAAGAAAACAACCGTAAGAATATTGATATTTGAAGAACGACAAGCTGATAGCTTATAAAAGTGGCAAACAGGTACCCAAATGAGGTAGTAGTACTACTATTATCTTTGTCCTTGAATAAATACATATATAGCATATGAAACACAATTTAGTAGGGAAGATAAATGACCTATATACCCGTAATAAAATAAGGGATGATTTAAAACATACAAGGATTGTTGGGGGTAAGATGGAGATAAATTTAAATAAGAAATGATTGATGGAACATGTAGTGCACAATAATGTGTTTATTTTAGGATAAAATGGATCATAGAGATGCACCTATATAAAGATAGAATGAATATGAGATAATGCCCCACCATATGGTAATGTACAAACCACTTGCTTACTGTTAGGTCTAGGAGAACGGGAAAAAGAAAAGATAGGGAACAAAGGGTATCCATGAACCGTAAAAAAGGCGCACATGTATCCATTATCCATAAGATAACATATAAGTACTTTTCACCAACCACGTGATAAACTCGCTGGTCCACTCGACTCCAATCACTCACTCGTATAGTAGAATTTTTAATAGCTTAATTTACTGTCATTTGTTCTTTTGTTTATCCATGGGCTCATGGATGTATGGATGAAGCTACTAGCGATTTGTGTTGTGACTTGTGACTGTGTGTGTCTGTCCGTTCCGTAGTGTCACGTGGGGTACATGGATAGTGATGGTCTCGCTGGCTTATAAATAACAGCCAGACAGTATTGGACGTGAGGGAGCCACAAGCACAGCCGTTAATTAAGTTGCTCACTGTCCACTGCAGAGTGAGTGCGGAGAGCCAAATTAATTAAGATGGCTGCAGCGAGGAGACTGGCCGTCCTGGAGCTCGTCTCCATCGTCGCCGTTCTCCTCATCTCCTCACCAGCAGCAGCTGCTGCAGCTGAGTTGTCCGTGGACTTCCACGCGGCGTCGTGCCCGCAGCTGGAGACCATCGTGCGCTCCGCCGTGCAGGCGGCGCTCCAGCAGGAGATCGCCCTCGCCGCCGGTCTCCTCCGCATCTTCTTCCACGACTGCTTCCCGCAGGCACGCACGCAAGAAGTTAACCTAGCTAGTTTGATGTTACTAGTAGCTAGCTAATGCATATGCTTCCACGTACGAGTACGAGTAGTACTAGTAATCAATCAATGTGCCCAACAACTAATCAAATTAAACGTGCTGAACATGCACAATGCAGGGGTGCGACGCGTCCGTGTATCTCAAGGGCAGGAACTCTGAGCAGTTCCCCCAGGGACCCAACGAGACGCTGCAGCCGCGGGCGCTGCAGCTCGTCGAGGACATCCGCGCCAAGGTGCACGCCGCCTGCGGCCCCACTGTCTCCTGCGCCGACATCTCCGCCCTCGCCACCCGCGACGCCGTCGTCGTCTCCGGCGGCCCCTCTTACGCCGTGCCACTCGGCCAGCAAGACAGCCTCGCTCCGGCATCGTTGGACCTCGTCGGAGATCTCCCGGGCCCGGGCACCTCCAGAGTCCAGGATCTCATCGACCTTTTCGCAACCAGGGGACTGCGAGACGCCGCCGACCTGGTGGCGCTCTCCGGCGGCCACACCGTCGGGAGGGCACGCTGCGCTTTCTTCGGTGACCGCGCCCGCCGCCAGGACGACACCTTCTCCAAGAAGCTGGCATTGAACTGCACCAAGGACCCCAACCGGCTGCAGAACCTGGACGTGATCACGCCCGATGCATTCGACAACGCCTACTACATCGCACTAACCCACAACCAGGGCGTCTTCACCTCCGATATGGCGCTCATCAAGGACCGGATCACGGCGCCCGTCGTCAGGCAGTTCGCCACGGACAAGGCCGCATTCTTCACGCAGTTCGCCAAGTCCATGGTCAAGCTCAGCCAGGTACCGAGGACTGACAAGAACGTCGGCGAGATCCGCCGCAGCTGCTTCAGGACCAACAGCCAGAACCTCGTCGACTTCGCCACCAGCGATGAGGAGGGCTTCGCCGCTTCTGCTTGATCATTTAGCCGTCTGTCCTTGCTCGTTAATTAGGGAGCTAGGTGCTTGACGTCGCTAGCTGATCCTAGTCTCTTTAGCCTTCAGGCCTTGGCTTTTGTACGCATATGCTTTCGCTATGTCCGTGCAATAATAACTAGTAAGACTTTTTCTTTCCTAGCTAGCGATCCCTCATCATTTCAACCTCGTATTCTCTTACATCCCAACCTTGTTAAAGATTGTTAGTACGTACGCGACTAGAGATCGGGAATTTGATGCGACCAAAAAAAAAGGGCGTTCAAGCTGTTTCAGTTTAACCATTAGTGAAGTTATACATTGTAAACAAAATTTTCAGTCGATAAAATATTTGAAAAATAATAATAAATAAAGAGAACTAGTGTTGCCATACGGACCAAACACCTTGATAAGTGGAATGCAATATTGCAAAACAAAACAAAACATTGTCAAATTTAAATTGATACATTTTCGTTGCACATATATATGAAACAATTGGGTTCCAATGATTGAAAAATTGAAGAAATTTATAACAATCAAAACTTATAAGTGGCCGCTCTTCTAACTATAACTTTTTGTCACTGGAGATAGAAACTTTTCGATTGGTTTTCACTTTCACTTATGTGGCGTGACAAGTTGAACTATCAGCATGGACAATCTATGCCTTTTAATTAATGCTCTTTCCACTTCATCTTTATCTCTGCTCCCTCTGTCTGCTGCCTCATCCATTGAGCACCGAGCTCTGATTTGGGCTCTATGCTTAGGCTTAGGGTTTGTTTGGATCCAAGGATTTTTTTTAGTCCATGTCACATCGGATGTTTGAGTACTAATTAAGAGTATTAAATATAGATCAATAATAAAACTAATTGCATAAATGAGTGCTATTTCGCGAGACAAATTTTTTAAGCCTAATTAATCCATAATTAGCATATGTTTACTGTAGCATCACATCGGTTAATCATGAATTAATTAGGCTCATTAGATTCGTCTCGCAAAAAAGTCTAAGGTTATGAATGAGTTTTATTTTTAGTCTACGTTTAATACTTCTAATTAGTGTACAAACATCCGACGTGACAGGGACTAAAAAAATCCCTGGAAACAAACAGGGTCTTAGGCTTTGTTCGGCAGGCTGGTTTCCTTACGCTCACAGTAAACACGGAAAACGGAGCGGTCATTAGCGCGTGATTAATTAAGTATTAGCTAAATTTTTTTTCAAAAATGGATTAATTTGATTTTTTTAAGCAACTTTTGTATAGAAACTTTTTACAAAAAAAATTCACCGTGTAGTAGTTTGAAAAGCGTGCGTGGGAGAAAAAACACTGCGCGTGCGGGAGTTAGGCTGCCGAACGCAGCCTTAATGAGCTAGCTATGCTAGGCAACTCGCCACCGTAGAATTTGATGTACTTCGACATTGGCCACTGCACAACCGTCACTCGATGCAGTGGTGAAACCTGAACAAAAATGACCCAGGATCCTATATATACGCATAGTTCTAAACTAAAATAATATTAATATGCAATATGACACACAATAGTAATATAAGTACTACCTCCGTCCCAAAATACTCGTCGCGTGTTTTTGCTTGTAAAGTTTGATTATTCGTCTTATTCAAAAAATTATGGAATTATTATTTATTTTTTTTGCGACTTGTTTTATTATCAAACATAATTTAAGTATGTATAATTCTTTTTTATATTTGCATTAATTTTTCAAATAAAACGAATGGTCAAACGTTACGAGAAAAAAGTCAAAGCGATCACTAATATGAAACGGAGGAAGTATCTCATATGGAGTCCAATATAACAGCAAACGAGTAGGAATATATACTTACATTACTATAGTAATGAAATTCTTACCGAAATATTGAATGACCATACAAAGGTGAACAGGAAAGGAAAAAAAAACTCCCAAACAGCATTTGACCACAAAAGTTTTTGCCTAGAAAAAAAATAGTTAGTAGAAAAACATAGAAAATCACGAGGACGAGTTTGATAAGGCCTAATGTCCAAGTATTTCCTTCTTACCAACTCTATTCTTTTCCTTTTGCTAGGATCAAATTATATCTCCTCTTCCCAACCGATATCTTCATGAACATCTCTTCTATTATTAGATGCAATTTTATTTCTATGTGATGACTCTGATGCGGTAGCTTTTCTCCATGTGATGCAGAAATCCTTTTCAGAAACTTTTATAAATTAAATAATTTGTCTGTCATTTGCCAATTAGTTTAGAGCTACATTAGACCATATATAATTTCACATAGGAGAAAAGAATCATTTAAGTTGATTGTACAGAGTAATTACCTGTTAATTATCTAACCAATTAGCTGAATGCCGATTAGAGATTCTCGTTTAACTGTTTAAGCAGTATCACGCGCCACTGAAAAAGAAATCAAATAAATTAATAGGCACGATGCTCTCTAACAGAAGTACATCGATCACTAAAGAATATTGATAAACTAACGGCCTGTTCGGCTGGCTGTGTTCTTGTGAGTGACAGTGCGCACGAAAAACGAAACGATTCATTAGCACGTGATTAATTAAGTATTAGCTATTTTTTTTCAAAAATGGATTAATTTGATTTTTTAAGCAACTTTTGTATAGAAATTTTTTACAAAAAAACACACCGTTTAGTAGTTTGAAAAGCGTGCGTGTGAAAAAAAAGAGCGGTGAGTTAGAAAGATGAGGTAAAGAACTCAGCCTAAGTTGTTTGATTGATGCCCCTAATAGTCCAATATAACAGCAAACGAGTAGGAATGCAGAATTAGGGGAAAGATCGTGATGACAGACTGATATTTGGAGCTGGGGAGGGAAAAAGACCTCTTGCTGCAGTCTGCAGAAATTTGGATTGCAAACTTCTGGTCGTTCTCTGGCCTCCTAGAGGACGAGCATCAGCGGTGTTAGGATACATATAGGCTGTCATAGCATAAATCAAAAATTTTCTATTACGTAAACTAAGAACCATATAAGTATGAGATCATAAGTTGTTACCACTCGACGCGCTGTGCAGCGGAAGTAGATGCTAAGAAGCCGAAGTAACGTTGGCGACGTAGAGCGCGTCGATGTAGAGCAAGTAGTAGATCGCAGAAACCCGATCTTCTCCTCGCACGCCGATCAGCACCGTAGACCAGCGGTGCCTCTACCGGTATCAACACGTTCAGGGATGAAACACGTCGCACGGTCGTGCTAGCGCCCGTGTGCGTCTAGGGTTTTGCTCGGGAGGGGAGTGACGGCCGGGGTTTCTCAATCTCGACCAGCCTCATCACCTGAAGGATATATATAGAATCCATAACCTGGCCTTTTAGGCCCATAAGAGTCCTACTCGGATCCCTAACCGAATTGAGCAAATATTAGATCTCTATCCAATCCCTTTATTTCGGCCCGTTAAGTGTGCGACCCTGTAGGTTTATGTACACTCGACTGCAACCCGAAAACTCCTTTTCGGTCCACGTGTCAACAGCGGCCCCTAGCAGAACATGTTGACCCACCGGCATACATAAAGATTATATCGGCTGAACCTGTAGTATATACTTGTATGAACCCTTTTGCCTCACGATATCGATTAAGCTCAAGACTAGATATGTGTCATCCTTGAATAGCTCAATCATTCACTTGATCCTGTAATAGATTATTTAACCTGCGATTGACTCATCAATCACTTTTATCATAGCCATGCACTTCCATAATCTATAACATCGAGAGGCCCAGATATATCTCTCCAAGGGAGGGGCAAATCCCATATTGATTATTCATATCCCACTACATGTTTTATAGCATGCCTGAAGACTACTTTTATAATTACCCAGTTATGGAGTAGTGTTTGGTAGCCCCTAAGCAAGCTACTACACATGTTGGGAACCATGATAATCTGAGGTTTAAGGATTCTACACCAACACTAATATGAGACCACTGATGGCACATCACATATAGCTCTTACAGTATCTCATGTTGGGTCTATCCAACAACATGTTCTTCAACATGTGTCCACATTATTAATTTGGTATCTTCATACCATGATCCGACATGATCATCAATCAATGAATGTGCTGATCATTGAATCATATTTGTTTCATATATGGTATTTGAATAGAGATCCTTTAGAAATAGTAACATACAACATAAATAGTCTTATGAACGAATCACATATTCATTGATCAATAATAAGTTATCTATTTTAAGGAACAACGTATAATAAAGATGTAAACGTAGTATGTGATACAATCATCTCTATGATTGCCTCTAGGGCATATCACCAACAAGCGGCGGATATGGAGGAGTGCAAGAAGGAAGCGTTGATTGGTACTCCTAAATGCGATTTGAACGGAGCAGTGAAAACGTCATTTCCCCTTCAACCCTTCCCAAGAAATTGCTTTAGCTCTAGCTGCATTTATCCCATGCTTGAACGGCCAGCTTTTTTCTGGCCCATGTAGCACACGTCTCACGTGCTCTTAACGTTTTTCACTGGGCTGGCGCTGGGAACAGGGGTCCAGGACCATTTTTTAGGGGTGTCCCACGATAGACACATACATAGCCTCTATCTTAATTGAAAAAATTACCCGGTGTCCAGTGACCCCGGATGGGTCTTATTGGGTCTGCCCCTGGCTCGATACCCTTCCACAATGACCACCGCCACACACTCGACGACGATGGCGTCGGTGAGCTCAAAGTCGGTATGAGCCTAGCAAGGAGGCTAGGGCCAAGAAGAACGAGAGTGTTTGCGGTGATGGGTGGGTGTAGAAGATAGAGACTATTAATGCCGGTGTGGGAGAGTAGAGGTGTGGAGGCAGAGGCATGATGAAGGTAGAGGGCCATGTGGGGAAAGGGGGTGGTCGGTCAGTGCATCGCGTTGCCCTCGGTCCATGCATGTCTAGCTAGATGGGATGGCTCGGCGCTTCCCATGATTCCCTGGAGTAATTAGGTCATCGTCGGTAGTGATCGAGGTCTAAAATAGGACGGCACTACAGGGACATGTGATAAAGAGAGGAGGGAAATGAAGAGAAGGGGGCATGTGCAAAATGGACATTTTACATCATTCGTCCATGCTAGTAGTCTGACCTATCACATCACATAGACGAAAGTGGAAAAAATATGAAAGCTTTTATTCTGGTGGAAAGAAAAAGGAAAAACAACCGTAAGAACGAAATTTAAAGAGCGACAAGAAGACAACTTATAAAAATGACAAATATGCACCCAAATAAAGTAGTATAATGTGCCACCATGTGGTTAGGTACAAACCACTTGCTCTCTGTTAGTACCGTTAGCTCTAACTAGGTGTGTGCTGAAAAGATATAGTGAACAAAAGGTACCCATTAACCGCAAAAAAGGCGCACAGGTACCCATAATCCATATTCCATAAGATAACATAGAAGTGGGAGTGGATTTTTGTCTCTTGAGAGGACATCCCCTTGTTTTGTGCATAACATTTAAAAAATCATATAAATTTTTTAAAAAATTATCGAGATAGATCAATATATGATATATCTTTTCACAAACATGCAAGACAAAATTTGACTTGTAATGGCAAAATTTGACTTGCAATACATGGTTTATTGAATTGTAATGGCAGATTTCCAAATAACTAAAATTGCAATGGCATGGATCCAATTAACCCTAAATAATATTACATAAGGACTCGACTGGAGATAGAGTATTCGATCAGAAGAAAAAAAAAGAGCGTTCAAACTGTTTCAGTTAACCGTTTGGGAAAGAACAAATTTATACATTGTGAAATAAAATTTTCAGACAATAATAAAAAATTTGAATAATAACAATACTAATACTACTACTACTACTACTACTATTACTAATAATAATAATAATAATAATAATAATAATAATAAATGAGATGTTGGCACTCGGGGATGGAATTCCCGAATACCTGGAGCGTACATTGTACTAGTCCCATGATTAGTGGCTAGCACACGTATCCACAATATTGTTATCACATCCATACAATATACATAACATATTAATAGATAAAAAGGTTCTCATAACTTAATGGTGCAAGAGTCATACATAATAGCTTGGCTGTAACACGCTGAAAATTCGGCCGTCGAAAACGAAACCCTAAAACGTGTAATTTCAAAAACTTTTAATTGAATTTGCATCATGCCGAATTTAATTACCCTTTTATTCGGATCTTTATTTGTGGAGTTTAATTAATCATTTTATAAAGGGAATTTATTAGGTATAACCCTAAATACAAATTAGCAAAATGAATAATTAAAATATAGTTAAAACTAAATTTAGGCAAGGTTGAATTCAGTAAAATTTCCATACGGATGGCTTAGCGGTTTATACTTTTTGGATTAGTATAATTCATACCTTAAAATAGGAAATTATATATATACATATATATAAATGTGTGTATATATATATAAATGTATATAGATAAATATGGGTGATATCAAATCTTGGGTAAATCTTTAATTTGGAATAATGCAAATATTGAGTAAAATTCATTTGTGTGAAAATTTGGAATTTTTGGGACAAGTTTTAAATAGGAAATCAAACAAAATGATTAAAAATAGGAAAATGCACTATTCATAGCCCCTTAGGTGTTCGATCTAGGTCCCCTAGCTGTCCCGTCGTCGTCCTTCCCTCTACCGCACGTTGCACCTGGCCGCCTCGCGCCCCGCGCGCGTCACCGTCGCTGAACGCCCGGCGTCGCTGCCACCACGGCGCCTCGAGCCCCGCGCCGCTGTCGTCGCTCGCTGTCCCATCACCATCACCGCTCGAGTCGAGCCCCGTGCGTCGCCCGTCGTCCCATCCGTCCCCACGCCGATCACCAGAGACCCTCCCCCGCCCCTATAAACCCCCTCGACCGTCCTTCCTTCCACACCACCCCACTCCCTCTTCCCCCTTCTCTACCCAAGCCGCCGGGTCGCCGCCGTCGCGCCCCGAGCCGCCGCTTTGCCGCCGCCACGCCGCCATTGCTTTGCCCGCTGCCGGCCACGGGTAAGCCCCGCCCCCCCTCCTTCACCTTCCTTTCGTCGCCGCCGCCTCAGCTCGGTAGGGGGCCGAGAGAGAGAGGCAGAGAGGAAAATAAAGAGAGAGAAGAAGAAAAAGGAAAAAAAAGAAAAAGGGAAAAAGAAAAGGAAAAGGAAAAAAGGAGAAAAGAAAAAACAGAGAGACAATTTAGGAAAATAGGGGGGAAATTATATATATATATATAGTTGCAGAATTAATGTAAGTTATTTTCAAAAATTTCTAGAAAATAGATTGAATTTATTTATTTATTTGGTTATTTATTTATTTATTTATTTTGTAAATGATAGAAGTATGGTAGAAATTGTGGGTTAATTATTACAGAGCGGATTTATTAGGAATCGCGTAAACTAAAATAGGTAAAATACGTTAATCGTCAAGTCGCCAATACTTTTGGTCTGGAAGGATAAAAATCGAAATTGTACTATTTCGTAAATAATACAATCGATAAAGAAATTCAACACTCGCACTCGCTTTTTAATTGAATTTTATTGGATTTTGAAGTCTAATTGAATTTAAATCAATTTCTTTCACACGTAATTCTAGACCCTGAGGGAGTTGCGATTCCGAACGATGATCAAGATCTGCAGGACTACGAGCAAAGCATGTCATCACTAAACCTTGAGCATGTTGAACCGATTGTGAACTTATTTTGGATTTAAAATAAAGTTTGCATGCTACATGAATATATGTGAATGCCCTACCTTGCTATATGCCATGCCTTTGATGTTGATTATCCATGCAAATCTTTGTCATCCATAATATCGTGTATTTTTAGTCGATACTTGACAATGCATAGCCATACTACTTTAGAATCATGCATATTCATATTTATGAAAATGCTTTATACTCGGGCAACTACCTTTGGGAAGGTGGTGGAGATGCGACATGTGGAGACATGAGCGCCACATTGCCATGAAATTGATGACATGAATTGTGAAAAGAAAAATAAAACTATACAACTATTTTCGACTAGGGCGGCTGGAGGACTTGGGTGGTGTCCGGTAAAAGCAAGTGCCGACCCTGGTCAGTTAAGTACCGAGCAATGAAGCTAAGCATGAAACGACCCCTGTACAACCGTACTTCTCGAATGGGTATAGACCTAGCGGAGTAAATAGCCGAGCGGAGGTAGTATCCATGCATAGTGGTCTTCTTGATGTGTATGAGAGGCGGGGGCCTACGGTGGGGTCGCCACCGGTAGGACAGCCATGTGTAAACCTAAACATAGTTATAATTTAATGCATGTGTGAAGTCTTCCCTCCTCGGGAGCGCCAGAACTCCTCTCAGTGCTAGAAACTCGTAACGCCTAGAGTGCATGAGGATGCAAATTTATGGAACGGGTACTGCCAATGTGAGGTTATTGAAATGCTTTGCCATGACATGTCTCATGTGTTGGGACGAGGCTCATGCGTTGGGCAGTCGCGGAGTAAGGGTAAAGTATACATCCACTGCAGTGTGAGTAAATCAAATCTATTTGAATAGCCGTGCTCACGGTTATTGAGCACCGGGACGTGTATTACACTTGGCTAGACTCTAAATTCTTAAACTGATTGGGATGGGATATTGCATGATGATTTTTACACTGGTGGATTCACTTCTCGGGAGGCGAGAAGGGGTAGACCCCAGAAACCATGACGACCCAATGGCAGGATGCCATCCTTGGGATCACAATGGATGGTGGACAGAACCGTCATTGATTAATGAACTATGGTATTAAAATTTGATCAGTCTATGCTAGGTCTTAGGCTTGTGAAAAGATTTACAAAATTTGCTTTACGCAAAAGAACCTGAAGCCATTCCTTGGAATACCTTATATCATATGCATTGTTGCTGTGGTGGCTTGTTGAGTACGGTTGGTACTCACCCTTGCAATTTACAACTCAATTAGAAGTCGGAGATGACGATTCGGAGGATCCATATGCTTACTACCAGGAGGTTGCTGATGACGATGGCCGTTGCGACATCACCGGCTACCGTCTTCCGCTCCCGTCTTACCGGCGAGCTTGCCATCCATTCCACGCGCATCCTGCCCAACCTCGCACCGCCGCCAGCCATGCAGCAAGCTGGTTGTGCATGTGCATGCATGCAAGCAAGCCAGCCACGAGCAAGCACCATGTAGCTAGCTAGCTATGCGTATGCCTGCATGCAAGCGGCTAGTCGAGCCCAAGCTAGCATGCATGCACCATCCGCCTAACTCCAACAGCCTATGCACGTACGCCAGGCGACGCTCCTATCGAACGCTGGTGGTCCCCACTGGGTTACCGTCACCGTCTTCCGTTTTGGTAGGTGGCGACGGCAGGCAGCACAGGAGCCAGCCTTTGTCTCTCGAACGACGATAGTCGGTGCAGCATGCGCGCCAACCCGCGCGGCCGCTGCAACCACCACGTCCCTGTCTTCATGGCAATTCAAGACGAGCCCGTGCGGTGGAACCTATATAAGCGCAGCCATAGCCGAATACGCAACCCGTCCCTCTCCATCCCCTCTTCTCCTCCTCCTTGCTTTGTTTCCCTTCAGCCACACCCTCCCGCGCACATGCCGCCATCTCTCCGCTTGCTCCGCCGCGGCCGGCTCCGGCTGGGCCTCAGTTGAGCAAGAGGACGGATAGGCCGCCGCGCCGTCATTTGAACCCTGAGAACGACTAACTTATCGAATGGCTAACCCCTAACATCTAACCCGCTGACTTCTAACTCACTAACCCGCTGACCTCTAACTCACTAACCCGCTGACCTCTAACTCGCTAACCCCTGGCACCTAACTTGCACTAATCCGCTAACATTTATTCCTTAACGTTGTGTGTTCGTTTGTTGCCACCGATCGAACACGTGGTGTGCGAGGACGATCCACGGGTCGACCGTCCCCAGGCTGTACCTCGACGACCGTAGTTCGTACGAGGACCGTCGCCCGGTACGTCGCTACCCGGCTGCCGCAAGGTGAGCTCCTCTCCTGCTCTTTCTCTTGCTTTTGTTTCCTTACCACATTTCTCGTCTACCGTCGTTACCGCGGCACGGTGACGTCGTGAGGCGTAACACCGTAACCATTCCTGGCGCGGCCACCCTCCACAGCGATCGCCGCTTCACAGCCGGCCATGCATGCGCCATACAGCTAGCTGGGCGAACATGTGCATGCATGCATGCAAGCAGCTAGCTAGCTGTAGGTATGCGTATGCATGTACACTTGCAGCCACCCGAGCCCTCCATCTTACCAAGCGCACACTCTAGGAAAACCACAACCACCGGAGGATCCCATTGTCGCGACCGAATGCCGTTGCCATAGGCGCCGACCGAGGTCCCTGTGCCTCGCCCGAGCCGCGCGCAAGCCGCGCCGCGCCGCGACCTCCTCGCCGTGCCGCGCAAGCCCGGCCGGCGCCCACCCCAGCCACCGGCCCCGGCCTCCTTTTGCCCGGCCGCCTTCCCCGGCCGCCTCCCGGCCGAGCGCCGTGGCCGGCGCAAGCGTCGCTGCTGCCCCGCCTCTCCCGGCCGCAGCCGCGCCCGGCCAGCCGCAGCTGCCAGCCCGGCTGGCCGCAGCCGCCGCGCCGCCTGCGCGCCGTCCCCGCCGCCTGCGTGCCGCTCCACTGCCCTCGCGGTGCCTTCGCCCGGCCGACGCCCCACCCGGCCGGCGCCCCGCCCGCTCGGGCTCTCTCCCGACAGAGCAGAGAAAGAGAGAGAATGAGAAAGAGAAAGGAAGAAGAGGATAAGAAGGAGAGAAGAAAAAGAGAAAGGAAAAAGAAAAAAAAGAGAAGGTAGGTGGGACCCACCGGTGGGCCCCACGGTCTTGACTATCTCCCGGCGGGCCTTTGACCGCAGACCTTCAAAAAGTCTATATCACCTCCCTCACGATGTCGGGCCAAGCCCATAAGTCCTCCACAAAAAGTCTACAAAACATCCCCGCATTCATTGGACCAATCGGCCTGACAATCTACCCAAGAAAAACCATTTCTGCAAAAAGTCTATATCATATCCTCCAGGCCGAAGTCCACCAACAAGCCATCCTCCTCACCAAAGTCTAACATATATCCCTCTATTCACCCAACCCCCTCTATTCCAATCTTTCGAATTCCGTATCTCCCTCGTTTTAAGTCGGATTTGAACAAAACTTTCGTCAAAATCTTTCTAAAATCAAGATCTACGCAATGGCACTAGTTTGGTTATTTTTTTTTGATTGTTCTCGAATTTTTGGCTCTTTTTGTGTTAGCGAGTAGTTTGTGACGTTAGTATTCAACCGGACAGGGTACATCTGCGAGGAGGAAACTGAGCTAATAGAGAACGAACCCCCAATTGAGCAAGGCAAGTCACTACGCCCCCTTCCTCGAACATGTTGATCCTATTTTTATAAATGTGTTGATTACAAATAAAATTGCATGCTAATTATAAAATGTGTACCTACATTTGCTTAAGCCTTACCTTTGATATTGTTTATCCTTATGTATTTACACACCTTTGTTACCTGAGTATATTACTTTACGCGTGATTATTTATTCACTGTTTAGCCCTGCTTACATAGACGTTATACACTCCATATGTGTGATATGTGGATGTGGTTATACCGATCACTCGATGGGAGTGATTGTTAGAGATCGGGTGGAGACATAGGCGCCACCCACAGCATGAAAACCTTTGCGAAAACCCAAAAACTTAATTAAACAAAAGTGATTTCGACTGGGGCGGCACGGATAGAATATGGGTGGTTCTGGGAACGGTAAGCCGCCAACCCTGGTCAGTTAAGGACCGAGTCAAGAAGCTAACAGGAAACGAATCGAGTACGACCACACTTCTTGAGTGGGGTTAGACCCGGTGGACTAGGTTGTTCTCGTGGGGTGGCACCCCAGACATGGTAGGTTCTGGATATCGGTATGGAAATGTGGAAGTGTGTGGTTTAATGACGTCAAGCTTTATATATGTATAATGTAACCTTCAATCTCGGGAGCGCCAGGACTCCCCTCGCAACCGGCTCGTGGTAGGAATGTGGCGCCGGGGGTGCAATGGGGATTCATAGTCCTTGGAGCGGGTGCCGCCATGCGAGGGTAACTAAAAACCGGGCCGTGACAAGTCTCATGTGTTGGGTGTGTCACGAAGTGTGGGATTAAAAGCGTACATCCACTGCAGTGTGAGTAAATTAAACTATTCGAATAGTCGTGCTCGCGGTTAATGAGCGTCGGGACTTGTATTACTCTTGACTAGACTCACATGTTTTTAAATTGTTTAGAGGAGGTCGGGATAAATACAACATGTGTGACCTTGCCCCGTGTGTGGGAAGGTTGAATTGCGATGAAGGAACTCCTAGTTAATGACAACCTTTACATAGCGACAATTCTTTTCATGGTTAAAACTGCTAGGTCATAGGCTTGTGAAATAACTCGCAAAAACTGGCTTTACGCAAATAAATCTAAACCTGCCTTGGATCCCTATACGCATTTGTTGCATTTCTATAATGGTGACTTGCTGAGTACGGTTGGTACTCACCCTTGCATATTTCTACCCTTTTAGCTTTTGATGATGAGGACAAGCCGGTCGAACTGATCCCCGAGGAGGGGGATGGTACGGAGGAACCATAGGGACTAATCCCCAGTTGATGCCTGTGGAGTATAGATGGACCGCCGCAGCCTCGCTTCCGCTATCCTATCTTATCCTATGTTATTTGGTATTGTATCCGGCCAGACACGGCCCATTAGAACCTACTCGGGTTCCCATGTAATTGTTGGTATTGTAAGACTATGCGATGCAGACTGTATGTACCAGATTTGTAATGTGTGTATACCAACCTACCGATCCAGGGAGTTGGTATTTGTAAACACATATGGTTTCCTGTGCTATAAAATCAGGGGCCGACAACAGTGTACACAAATGATTCCTATTATAAAAATAGTGGTCGACATAGGCCGACCGGCCAAATAAAAAAGTTTAAAATGCAGCGGAAATAAGATACAAGATACATAAGTTCTTTGATGTGCCTATCTACCAAACCACTCAGGCAACCGACTAGGAATCACCCTAGAAAGAACCATCCTCAGAAACTCTGGTACCTGGTACAAAGTAATCGTCACTAGACACCTCACATCCTCCATCAAAGTCTAAAAACAACAAGAGGTGGGTCAATATACTAGGTATTGGCAAGTCCTACCCAAACCTTGGAAAAACCTAGTACTATTGCAAGCTGAGATCAAAGATAGCTATATTTGTGGCTCATTTAAGCATAAAGCAAATTTTGTTTCACAATAATAAATAATAATAGATTGCAACGGAATTTGTAAATCAAAGAGTAAATAATAGTAATAGTAACATAAATATCACCATAGTATCATCCTTTTGCCCTCCATGGCAACTAGTAAGCAATTAATTCTTAGCCCACATCAGGCAAAACATCATCAACATTTACCATACCCATTTCACAAAAACGAACCATTTCACCAAGTCGCTCATGACCGTGAGTACGACTAATCGATTAGTTTTAGACTCTACAGAGTTTCTATAGCTTTACTCGCATGATATGAACACTCTAGTTTATTTCGTGCACGCGAAGCACTACCACACTCTACATATTGAATGCGGTCTAGAGATCATAACAAAGTCGTTACATTGCCTAATGCCTAAACTTGCATCAGCGACGGCGAGTGGAAATCTACACTAGGCATATGACCTAGAGCCATTAGGTGAGGGGCCCACATCTTAAACCTAACATCGTGGCGGCAACCCATCCACTTCCCCATGAGGCACTACACCGTTGCATTGGACAAACTTAGACACCCATGTTGTATCCCGACACATGGGTAGCTCCTCTGAGTCAAACTCAATACAATAGAAATATTAACAAGACACATAATAACTCATACTACTCTGGGCTACCAAAATGCAAGGTTAGACATTGAGCAACTTAATAAGCCAAGGATGTCCCATAAACAACACATGTGGTTGCATGATATACTTAGTTGGTGACACATAGATCGGTCCTTAATCGATCTGGGCAAACACTCCCCCTATCGATGTGCAACTACCACCATATGCACACCACTTGCCGCCCAAGTCTAAAAACCATCATTTTTAGTTTTTCCATTTTCGCAAATAACAGAGGCAACCTCTTTATACAACATTTTCAAATATCCCATTTGTAAAAAGTGAAATCATATGATAGGTAACCATCGAAGTCTCTAGGCATAACTAAGCAATAGCTATATTAGTAGCTCGAATATACCCATATATGTGCTTGGATAGCACCACAACCCATCATAGGTCTATCAATAATAGGGTGATCAATAATCAAGGTGGATAATGCAGCAAATATGAGCTGTTCTACCAAAACTCCTCATTTTATAAACCATCGCATGCAATTTGTAAATAGTAAAGCATTTGCGGAAATATAGGATTCAACATGATCAAGAGAGGAATTGAATAGGACTTGCTTTGCTTAGGTGGTGCCTCAAATATCTCTTGGTCCTGCACACTCTCGTCAACGGCAACAATCGATTCGTCCTCTATTTAAATTTAAACGCACATTCAAATCAACATCTAATAAAACTCCAAGATAAAATAAGATGCATGATGCATGAACATGTTCAGTGTATAGAGGGTGATTTAATATAAATTTAGGAGAAAAAAGCACAAATCCGATGTCGTACGTGGGAGTTATCGCATTTTAAAGATTTAAATACGATAAATGCAAAAGTTACTATTCAAATGTGAATTAGCGAGATTTTTCATAACAGTGGTGCTAGGTTTGAGTGTATAGTATTAAAGAGAAAATTCTTATGAATCTAACAAAATTTGGTTCACCTCAATCGGAGTTAAAATGAATTTTCTATGATTTTCTAAAATTTTAGCATTTTTCAGTACAAAAATATTTTGCCGAAATCATTTTCTCGGATTTATTAAATTTTTTTATTAAGTAGCGAAAGTGTACTTGCAAGAATACGCTTTCCGTCTGGGAAGCCGCATTTCTATTTTTATTCATTCATTTTAAACAGGGGTCCACATGTCAGTGTCTTGTCGCTTTATAACGAGCCCTATAGTTTCTTTTATTTACAAATAAGTCCAGGTCTCACTTGTAGGTGTATTGGATCTTTGTATCAGGAACCCTTAGCTTTATTCTATTTACAAAAAGGTCCCTGTCTTCTTCCTTTGTACAGCAGAGAGATGGGGAAACGTGGGGGCGGCACGGGATGGCCTCGCCGGCGGCGAGCTACGGTTGGGCCGGCTCAGGAGGGGCATGGGGAGGCTAGAGTGTGTCCTCCCGCACCTCCAGTAGGCGGCGGCGCAACCGGGGAAGGGTTGCAGCGGCGGGCGCCATGGCCGGCGACGGCAGCGGCGGGGAGAACGACGGCTGGCGTGCTACGGCGAACGGAGGCTCAATTAAAGGAGAGGGGTGGGCCTAGGGACTATGGGGAGCCTTACCCCATGCTCGGTTTGGGCGGAGACGGTCCGAAGCGGCGTGGCGACGAGCTCCCGGGACGGCCGACGATGGCAATGGTGGCGGCGGCTCTCCGGTTGATTTCCCTTGAAATTTATTGATGAAATGGGTTCAAGGGGTCTCTACGAGCCTGCCGGCGCGAGGAATCGACAAGAAACTCACCGAGGCGTCGGCTTGATGGGCGCGGAGTGGTGGCGGCAGTGCTCTGGCCGGCGCAGACCGCGGTGGTGACGCGGCCGTTCCCGGTGAACCAGAGGGGTTCGTGCTTCGGATTTTGTAGTGGAGATAGAGTGTGGTGTGGGGACTTAGTTGGCGCGATGGCTTGATTTATAGGCGATCGAGGAGCGAGAGGAGGACGCGGAGGCTGTCGTGACGTGTTCGGCGTCTTGCGCGCGTGCAGGCTGAGTCGGCGGGAATCATGCAAGGATCGCAGCGTCAGCTTTACAAGATTTGGCACAGCGGGGGACACGGCTTTGCAGGCATGATCAGGCGTCGTGTCGCGTCGTTGCTTTGGGGCAGAGGGGCGATGATTCCGGGTTGGCAACGCGCGCGGCGAGGGCGGCGCCTGGGCGTAGCAGGGCATCGGCTGTGCGCAGCCTTGCCTCAGCTTTGCCAGTGGGATTCGCGGGCTAGGGCGGCTCAGTCGGCTTGGAGCGAACGACCTCGGGCTCGCATGCTAGATGTTCGACGAAATGCCCACAAGGAAGAGAGAGGAAGAGAAAGAGAGAAAAAACTGAGAGTTTGGGAATTTTTTTGGATATGCTACAGTGCTATTAAATTTGTGTAAATTTTACTGCAGCTTAGTATAGTCAAGAACAACATATGGTGAATTTTTGAGATTTTTCTCATGTGTAGTTTATTTTTGAAAATTCAAACATGTTTCATAGTTTATATTTCAATTTGGATTAATTTCGGGTGTCTTTCATATTTTGATTGAGATGCCAAACTGAGCTATAACTAATTGGATCTATCATCATCATCATCATCATCATTACTATTATTATTATTCTCAAACTTAATTTATGTATGCAAAATGCAATGATGCATAAAAAATCCAAAAACAACTAAAATAAATTCTCACCACAATAAATATTGTCGGTGACATGGGACCGGGGGTGTCATGACTAGAGGCTTGGGTAGCCGCGGTCCTCCACGTGTCCCGACCCCCTCGGGGGGGTCGGGCCCGGGGGTGACGTGGCCGCCCCTTCCTCTGTCTCCCCGAGGGGTCGGGCCGCTCCCGTTTCGGCCCCGAGGGCTGGGGCGCCCCGACCCCCCGTGATCTTGGCGCCACGTGGGCGGGTTAGGTGAGCACAACAGGGCTCACCTACCCGCATTTATAGCGGGTCAGGCGAGCGCACCATGCCGCATTTAATGCGGCGCAGCATATGCTTATCCGGTCCGTGCCCGGTCGCGGTGTGTGACCGGTCACAGACCGGTCAGATCGCGGGTTAGGTGGCGACAGGCGGCCGATGGCACGCCTCGCCCCGTCCCGTCGGAATGATGAGAGCCTCCTGGCTCTCGTCCCTAGCCGGAGCCGACGTGCTGACTCCTGGAGTTGGTATGTCAGCCCCGGTCAGATCCAATCCAGATTTCAGCGCAGGCGTAGCAAAAAAGTCGCCGGCCATTGAATGAAGGTTGAAACGGGTGTCCACCGGGAGAGCTGGCGAGCGGGGCAGAAGGCATGCACCAAGCTTGTCAGAGGTCACTTCCGGCTGTAGACCAGCCCTGATTGTAAAAAGAATGTTTCTTTTCTTAGGCAACTTGAGGCCCATGTGGTGACCCCTGATCAGATAAAAGGAGGCCCAGGCCTAGGAGAAGGGGAGGACTCCGGCAAATGCGTTGGAGATAGAATTCCCTTTGTATTGTTGGAGCCCCTCAGATCCATCAGAACACAGGAGTAGGGTGTTACGCTTCTCAGCGGCCCGAACCTGTCTACGTCACCCGCGTCTTGCGTGTTTTCACTCTCGCTGACGTCCTCTAGATCGAGGGCGAAGAAACTCACTTAGCACCCCCGGCCGAACCGGCAAAGGGGGGCCCGCGCGGTCTCCCGGTGAGGAGTTTCACGCTCCGTCAAATATAAATGAAAATTTTCATTGTATTGATTTTACAAGTTTTTATAAATTTTGGTATGTTACATGAGAACTAGAGTGACATACCAAAATTTGGTATGGTACGGTTGTTTAGTGGATTCGGTTAAGTAAAAAAGCCGATTGGTTAATTAAAATCTATATAGATAAAGATCGAATTTAAGAGGAAATCGTGAATCATATTTTTTTAAGTATATATCTCTTAAATAGATAGGATTAGTTTTTTTTCTTTTTTTTAAGGAAATCTTATCTCGTGACCAATTTAGACTTATACAAACCCGAGGATATAAATATGTACATCTGAGGTCTTTATAATCTATCAACAGATCAATATTCAACTTTCAGCACATCGCCACCTGCGAGTTCTTTGTTTTGAGTGGGCTGCATTGTTTCGATCTCTACGAGAAAATAAATTTTGTCAACTTCGATTGTATCGACTTAGTTAGAACTTTCTTGGTTCGATCCGATTTTCTCCCTCCTCAGCTGCGGTTCCCACTCTCCCTCCACAGCCGCCTGCACTGAGTACCCTCCTCGCCTAGGTATCATCCTTGGTGATCGACCAGTTGTCGCAAGCTTGTCGGACACTGCAGACATCCTCTCGAGGTGTTATCACACGAGATCAAGTTGGCTTCTCACGCGCAGAAATTCACGAACCAGAATTACAAACAGAATGTGCATTAAACCCCTGTCCAGGACTGGTAGGGTACACAAACGACAAAGTTGATATACTGTTAATGCTAAAATTTGGTAAGATTTTTAAGTGGATTCGGTTAACGAAAGAACACAATTAGCCGATGGAAACTTTATCCAGAAAGAGATCGAGTTCGAGAAAAAAATCATGAAGACCACGACATGACAGTTTAATTTATCTATCAATTAAGCATGTTTTATCTTTAGGAAATTTTATTCAGTGCTCAGTCAAGACTTATTTATTCAGTGCTCAGTCAGGACTTATATTTTTCTTTTTTATCTTTAGGGAAGTGTGTGTCGTGTTCGATTAGAACTCATATCGGCCTGTGGGTATAAATATGTACACCCGGGGTGTTTGTAAACTATCTTCACATATCAATACAACTACTCTCGGCGCATCGTCATCCTCTTTTTCGAGATTTTTACTTATCACCGGCAGAACTTGACACTTGACCCAGGGCTGCATCGTGTAACATATCACTAAAACCATTTAGGAGGCTATGTAATATTAAATGGTTGTTAAAATAAAAATCTCCGCTTTTGAGTTTGATATAAATTTTCTTTTTCTTAGGCTCCTATTTATTTTAAGCATATGCATTGTAGGGGTTTAAGTGAACGAACTCGATGATTAAATTATTAAAAATAATAATTTAAAGCATTATAAATGATGGAATAACTCAAATAGCTCAACCCAGGTGTGTGGAGTAACCTATAAATTTTGCTAGATTTTATTATCTTATTTACTTATTCAAACAAAGTACTCAATTAAATTAAGAATTGAAAATTTTCAGATTCTCTGGAACCTACTTGGGCACTTCATTAAAATTTGATCAAAAATATTTTGGTTTGGGAAATTGGTTCAAAATATAGGGGAAATAGTGCTTTACCATTTTGACATTGGGATCTTTACCTAAATGCCCCTGGAAAATAATTTAAATTGAGGGCAAAGATGGAATCCAACAGCAGTTTTGGACTTGGCCAAATTTTCCAGCTCCTTCTCTCCATGCATAGCACTCACTGCCAGGTGGGCCCAAGCCTTTGTGGGACCCGCTTGTTAGTTGTATAGGCAAACCCACGTCACCCTAGCACCGCTTTCCCGCAGACCACGCAGGCAACACGCGTCGACGGCGCCGAGCGCCGCTCTATCTCCACCTCACTTTCGACCACCATATAAAACCCTGCCGGCCAACGCACATCCTCCTCCTCTCGCCATTGTTCCATTTTGCGGAGAAACCGAGGGCGATCGTCTCGGAATCTCGAGCAACGAAGGTGTCTTCTTAGGTGCCGGCGAGATTGTCTCCGCCGTTCCGCATCATCGGGTGCGTTCCAATCCAGGTTAACCCGCGTTCCAAGGTCTCTGTTTGATGCCATTACTAACCCCTCAAAGCACCATTGATTTGGTGTAGCACATCTCTGGGAACGCGTACCGCGTCAACATGAGCCACCGGTGAACTCCGAGCGCCGCCGTGGAGGTCATCAACGTCACCCGGCCCCAAGACTTCATATTCAGTCGAGCTGCTTCGCCAACGCACTTACCACCTCAAGACGACCGCGAACCCCAGAGGAATCGAGTCGAGAAGCTCTAAATCAGGAGATCCCTTTCGTCTCCCTCACCTTCGGCTGCCAACGTCCTCCAGCCCTACCTCGCTCTCTGGTGAGTCTCGGGGTGACTCGTTGTGCACAAAGCTACTCCATGCTATCACTAATGGATGCTTGTACTTCCCCTAGACAGTTAGAACCGGGAGCGCTCCGCCGACGACGACCGTCAAGCCGTGCCGCTATCGGGACTGAATCGGGTGTTTGGAAGCTTGCCAGGCAACGTCTACACTTCGGTGAGCTTCCTGGACGTCCCTAGCCCCACATGCATATTCGCGCGCGCGCGGATCAGGCCGCAAACTTAACATGCACATGCACGCTGAGGCGGGTCACCGCTTCTCCCGCTGCTGCCATCGCAATAGGCCGCCATAGCTCGCAAGATGAACATCGTTAGCTTCGTCTAGGAGCCCTTTACCTTCTTCCCAATGGCCGCATCGTCTGGAACCAAGCCTTTCGCCGCCGGGATCACCGCGAAGCTCGCCGCTGCACCGCTGCTCTGCCATAGCTACGCTAAGGGTTATATCTGCGAACGGTTAGAATCTCCAGGGACGTTTTAGCAATTTAAACAGTCACCTACATGTGGGGACAAGACCTTGATGTAAATATGCAAGAACCCGAGTGCTATTTTGATTAAATGCCTATGCCATGTGCTGAGGACTGCGGGATCCATTTGCTAGCATCCCAGGGACTCTAGTGCAAGAATGCGGTCACTGACTGGTGGACCCGATCCCATTTGGACTTTGTAAAATCCAGAATAAAAGAGTAAAGTATTTTTTGTTGAACTGAAAAAGGACTTCAACTTTAGAAATTCTTAATAAATTCATTATAACTCTAAAAATTTCAAACTAAATTTTGTTGGATTCACATTATTATGCTCTATAATCTGTAGGCACTAAACTCAACAGAATCTTAGTAAATTATGTCTCAAATATTTAAAATTTGCATATAGGCCTTAATTAATTAGTTCCAACTTTGAAAATTCATAACTTTTAGATGGAACCTGATAAAATAGAAATTCTCACACTAAAAATTCAGTCATCACAGTATCACTTCACCCTAGGAACAGCATTTATTTTAGAGCATATTAAAATTTTCTTTTGCACAAATGTAATTCGGATTTTACGTGTATGTTTAGACGACGATCAGGTTTTCGTTGAAGAGGTGCATTATTTAACTGAACAAGGTGTGGAACAAGAACAAAGCAAGCCACCTTCCTCTTTTCCTTTGACCATATTGATCCTATATTTGAAAGTTTAAAATATTGTTTGCAAAGATGCATGGTTAATTTCCAAACTAAAAAGTTGAGTAATTTAAATGGTTGTAGTTATACCTAAAACTTGCATGTTATCCATTTGAAAAACTCCACTTAATATTTGGCACCCTTAGGTTATTATAGATACTGTTACCTTTCGATAAGATTACTGTACATCAAGTATCGACATGCTAGCTTAGCAATGCCTAGAATAATTTAATACTACCATGGGCATTTTATTATTCTAAAACTTGTTGATTTTAAATAACTACTCACTGAAATTAAATGTGTATTTATTTGTGAACTAAAATGAGAAAAAGATTATTTAAGTCTTGGGCAGCAAGTGGTACACATATAGTATTTAGTTGTGTATCGATAGGGGGAGTGTATGCCTGAGATATTTAAGGACTTCACTCAATGTCAGTCACTTGTGTTTATAGTACGACCACATGTGCTATTATGGGATAGCCATAGCTTACTAAGTTGCCCATGGTTTAGTCTTGCATTATGGTAGGCCGTTGTAGTATGAATTAGTCTTAGCGATGATTCATAGGAACTACCTATTTACCGGTATGGTAGTTTAGGCATCTAGGTCTGTCCAATACAACGATATGGTGCCTCATGGTAGGAAAGGATGCTTTTGCTACCATGGTGTTAGGCTCAGGCGTGGGCCCGCCTCCTAACGGTTCTAGGTCATATGCCTAGGACGAAATCACACCTATCGTACTGGTGCAAGGCTAAATCATGAGTAATATAAAGGCTATGTTGTGAGTAGTAAATCGGGTACTTCGGTATCGCGTGATATGTTTTACATGATTACTATTTTACATCATGTGGGTACAGTGTACGAGCTCTGCAGAGTTTAAACTAACCGGTTAGCCGCGCTCACGGTTATGAGCGGCATAAGGATATGTGTTGAGTATAGACGAATGATTTTACTCTGTGTTCTTAATACTTTTAAATTCAAATTTATGGAATGTTGTGAGAAATAATTTGAAATGATTTATATACTTGATGCTCTGGATAGTACCAAGTAGTATATAACGTAAGATATTATTTTACACATATGATGCCATAATGATATACCTAGTTTTGCTGAAAGATTATTGGTTCCTTAATTATTTAGAAAAATGTCTTGTGGAAATAAATCTTGTTTTATGCTGAAAATAAGCCAACTTGAACCTTTCCTTTGATTATGCCATGCATGTATGTTAGGATTGGCGATGCCAGTACATTATTCGTAATGTACTGACTCTTGCTACTATTGTTGTTTCTGTTTCGAATTTTCTTTTTAGATTCAGATGCAGGTGAATCCTTTAATGATGATGAGTGCCTTGTTGGGGATAGTTCTGAGTTTCAGAACAGTTCTAACTAAGGTCTATCCTAGTCGGTTGCAGAAACGGTCTTGGGTAAAATAATGCTTCCGCTGAACCGCTAACTATTGGGCCGGTCGGCCATATGTATAATTATTACAAAGTCTATGTAATATCTAAAAATTTGAACTCCCTTGTTAAGATATCAACTGCTAGATGAAAGTGTGTTAGTAAGTTCTGAAATAATATGACTTGCTAAGACATGAGTAAGAATTTTGATCATTGGAGACGTTGTAGAGCTCATGCAATTTGGTCAAGTCTCCTGGATGTGTAACACATCTGGTCATCACCTTCGAGTGGTTTGACGGGCACATATCAGGCTGAAGTTGACTGGCACGCGTGAGTCCCAGCAATATCTCCTTTGATCAATATTCGGTGCCTCGGAATTTATATAGATGATGTTACTTGTGATTTTCCTTCACATAGAGGTTCGAATGGCTAATATGCGTGTATGGATCCCATTCACCGAGACTATGTGAGAATCACAATTGGCATTGAAAAATATAAGTTTCGGCATGCCTGACACATTGACTTCAATTTCTGACGAAGGGGTAAGCCCTATGTTCCGTCGGCCCTGATGAATATATCGGCTACATTTGCGTTGTTCAAGGCTGCATCACTTCCATCTCTTGGATCACTCTAGTTCGGTTAATATATTTGCCTACATGATATTTCAATTCTATTTTAATTGCATTGTGTTTAGAAATGCATCGGTTTAGTTGAGACTGTCCCGGTTAGGTCTGATCTTCTGTCTTAGCCGATATATCTCTATAATCACAATGTTGTTTTAAGTAGATTTGTTATATCCATCACATTAGACAGAACTATCGGCTCATTGAGTATTAGATTATTATATACAATCTCGTGCTGCATTGGTTAAATTTGACCTACTAGATTGTTGTTGATAATATATGTCTTGTTGAGTTGATAGGTTCATTCTAATGTTTCATCGGAGAGTTAGCCGATTTTATTTGATGTGTTAAATTTATCTTTGATGGTTTATTGTCTTGGTTAAATTTAATATAAAACCATTTAAGTTGTGGTTGTAATTAAGTTAGATTTATTTAAGTCAATAGGCATCAATCATTGTTTCATTGGGGTTTCAACCAATGAGTTATCTAAGTGTTGCATCGGATTACAAGGATTGCATACAAGTTGGTATTAGCTGATTACAATAAACCGATTGGTTCATTACTTCATTATATTATCATCGGCTGATTGGATTGTTTGTTCAAGTTCTTTTATTATTTATTCAAGTGTCAGAATCTACATCAGACATATAGCCAATTGCTTTAGTCTCTATCGGCTAGTATTGCTACATCGGCTATTATCGCTATATTGGCTTATTAGTTGATTGGTTATTTGATTGGCACACTCACAAAGTACATAGTACCGTTCATCGCCTAAATTGAGATACAGAAGGTTTCGCACCTGTCGAAACTAGAATTCGGCAATAATAAAAGGGGTAGCACACGAGACCTAAAAGTGGATGGATGCGGAAGACAAAGATTTAGACAGGTTCAGGCCTCTCGATGAAAGGTAATACACTACTTCTGTTTGGGGATTGTATTCGCCAGGTATATATATTGATTTGACGATTGGGTTGTGAATATCTCTGTGGTCATGCCCTAGAGGGCTCCCTGCTCACCTTATATAGGTTGGGGGCAGGGTTACAAACAGGAAAACCTAGTCAAACACGACATCAGTTTTCTAATATATTACATGGTAGTACTCAATCAAAACTCTAGGTCATGCCATAGAACACAAGCCAATATTATGATCGAGTCCTGCTCTATTACATAATAAATAGATCTAGCCCACCTC
The DNA here is from genome assembly GCA_008326285.1 of Oryza officinalis. Classification (NCBI taxonomy): domain Eukaryota; kingdom Viridiplantae; phylum Streptophyta; class Magnoliopsida; order Poales; family Poaceae; genus Oryza; species Oryza officinalis. The sequence goes on along the minus strand of BDMV01000003.1, from coordinate 45,225,326 downwards.
CTATCTCTAGTTGAATATGGAGACCGTGTGGGTACCCGGTACCCATATTCTCTACACTACCATTCTTGCTCAGGCATTGTCGTATTTCTCGGTTGTTGGATGTCTGAGAGGAAGCATTTCCCGAATTATAACGATGTTCTTTTGTACTATGTCTTTTTTATAATTAGAATTTTATTGAGCTCGGTAACAATTCTTCGCAGGAATTTGCTTATGTTAACATTGAACGAGAGAGACATGCGTACACTAATTTATTACGGCCACAGCCACAATCAAGATGGTTTAATGAGAGAGCGAGAGAGAGATGGATCAGCATAGAAACAGTTATCTGTTAACACTAGTAAAAAATGATTTGCACAGACGGCCAAAACTCATTTTTGCATGCAGGCAAAGCAACCGCTTACACCAAAGTGTCTGTAAAAATCAACATTTTTTCATGCAGCCAGCGCAACCGTATATGAAAATGGAATTTTCGCATGTGGTCACTTATACCGACCGCATGCGAAAAAATTTTGACAAAAAAATCCCAAAATTGAAACCCTAGCCAGATGCACCGTCACCCAGTTGTCGTTGCACTCCACCCCACCGTCCCCCACTCCTTTGCCGGCGACAGCGGATCCCATGCCCACCGGCCTTCAGGAGAGGAGAAGCCAAGGGAAAGACGAAGGAGAAAACATGGGATCCGCGCGGTCCGAGGCCGAGCCCGATGTAGCCCTTGTCGATGCCGCCGCCTCCCGCCGCTGCTGGATCCGTCTCGAATGAACCTACGACCGATAGATCTAGCCAGGGCTTTGGGGTCCGCGCCCCCACTCCTTCGTTGACGACGGCGCGTCCCATGCTCGCCGGCTGCTCTGCTCCCACGCCCTGCGTCCATCAGCCGTCAGGAGAGAAGAAGCTAAGGGAGAGAGGGAGGAGAGGCAGCGAGATCTGCGTGGACTGAGGCCAAGCCTGACGCCCCCCGAGCTAGCAGCAAACCTCGTCAACGCCGCCGTCATTGCTCCTACCGTCGCCCGAGCCTGCCGTCACTGCTGCCAGCCTGAGCAACAGGCCAAACTGGAACCAGGAGGAGATGGGAGAGGATGGGAGAAGTTGGAGAGAGGGGGGAGAAAAATTAGTAGGGGAAGAGAGAGAAGATCGTGGAAAAAAATGAGATGTGAGAGAGAAGGTGAGGAGATAAGGATAATGACTTAAAGAATTTTGAAGATGTTGAGAAGGAAAAGAGGAAGGAGGTCAGACTTATAGGTGGACCCTACCTATGAAAATGCATTTTCGTATGCGGCCGTTTAAGAGGCCCGTCTGGAAAATAAGTTTATTTTCACATGCGACCCTCTTAAACGGTTAGATACGAAAATTTATTTTCATATGTGGCCCTTTAACCAATCTCGGGGGAACAATTTTTACATATGAAAGTAGTAGTTATGGCTCTCCTACAAGTTAAAGGGGATCTTATTTCAAAAATCAATTCTAATTCTAAAGTAGTGTAATGGCTTGATGTGGTTAGGCTAGCTTGCATTTGTCAACGGCTCAAAGCAAGTGGTGGCCGGAACAGATAATATATTTATCCACATGTATTTGGCGACACTTGTTAACTAATTTCAAGTTTTGCGAGGCCCCCTGATAGCGGCAAGCTAGATGCATTGCTTCTTCTAACATTTCGGCCGACCCAAAAAATCAAGTACTCAACCCTCAATAATTGCATGCCTTGTTGCTGTTGCTTATATATATATATATATATATATATATATATATATATATATATATATATATATATATATATATATATATATATATATATATATATATATATATATATATATATATATATATATATATATATATATATATATATATATATATATATATATATATATATATATATATAATATAACGTACCATATGCATCGTACTACTGCAGTACAAATATGATACTACATGTATATCTAACACAACACCAAACAGCATGATCGATAAGGTTTAATTTCAAAGGAACGATGCTTTTTTTCTTGTTCTCGATATTATTTGTAAATATGATAATGAAATTAAGAAGGAAGAAGTACATAGCTAGATAAGGTTCTGGCTAGGAAAGCTCGAGATTTTCATAAGTAGTTAGTGAGTAGCTAACTCATGAGCTAGATAAGGTTCTGGCTAGGAAAGCTCGAGATTTTCATAAGTAGTCAGTGAGTAGCTAACTCATGAAGTTGTGTTACTTAATTGTTTAGTTCTATTTCATTTTCTATATTCTATAATTACATGTTTTTAAAATCCTGATGAGATCTAAATTGTTTGGTAAGCTAAAGATAAAAAAAAACTAAGGCTGTGTTCGGCAGTCACCTTTCCCAACTCATCTTTATCGTTTTTCACGCGTACTTTTTTCAATCTGCTAAACGATGTGTTTTTTTGTAAAAATTTTCTATAAAAAAATTGCTTTAAAAAATCATATTGTTTCATTTTTCAAAAATATTAGCTAATACTTAATTAATCATGCGTTAATGAATCGTTTCATTTTACGTGCTGCGTGTAAATGTTGTCAACCCTTACTCTCAAACTCAGCATAAGGGTATGTTTAGGGGAGCTTAAAATTATGAGAAGCAACTGTTTGTAGCCAGTTTTTGAGAATTTGAAAAAATTGAGTTTTTCAGCTTCTGGCTTCTAGGATTTTGTTGGCATGGTGCCTGTGCACACCTCCATGATTGAATATGGCTTTTCCCTACCTATAACAAAGTCATTTGCTCAAGTAATGATCTCGCATGATAGCTATTTCTACACAAAGTTCATGGTAAGCAAACAATATATCTTCACATCTTCTATACTTATTGGGTATTCTGGGAGAGCTCTTAAGTTAGTTAATTATTATTGATTAGAAAGATATATTGTATATAATATCACAACGGTAAATTGTATTAATGTGTTAACTATTATTATTTAGTTTTTACTTTCCTATCTAGTCATCTAAAACACGTATGCTACATAGCAAAACTCACTTATCATAAACAAATAAAAACCACTTTGCGAAACGGCACGAGGCCATATGAATATTGGTATTGTAAAGTTCAGATCATGGAGTATATGGACCTTTTCATTTAAAGTTGAAAAGTACATTTATTAGTTGTTTAAATAAATAATGTGTTGTGAAAACCATGCAATGCACGTAAAAACCTCAGTATATGTGCGCATAAGCAGGATTGATTTTTTTTTTTGACAAAGCTGCAAACATTCAAGAGTATATTAGCTACAGAAATTCAGATGGAAGATATTGAGGATATATGCATTATTCTGACTTGGAATCGTAAATTTGGACGTTATATATTTAAGGCCTTTTGAATCATAGGATTGAAAGAGACGCAGAAACAGAAAAAAAGCAAGAATAGTATAGGAAATTATATGCAGAGGATTGAAAAACATAGAAAAACTATAAGAATGATCGTTTGATTGGTGCATAGGAAAAATATAAAAATGTTGAGTATTAAGTTAATAGCAAATCAGAATTTAAATGGTTTTGCTAGGGTAAACCATATCTTTCAATAATGCTTTGTCTCGATACGCATAGGAAAAGAAAAATGAGCTCAAGGTGGATGTTAATTTTTCAAAGGAATTCCCTTGAAATCATGGTCATAGGAAATTTTCTCATGCTTTTTCTTTGTTCAATTCGTATAAATCAAAGGGATAAACATTACCAATTCCCGTAGTATTTTTCTTCCTATGTTTTTCCTTCACTTTTTCATATGAATCAAGGAGGCTTCACTGTGAAAAGGGATCAACAGCTAGCACACAGTGATATATATTATACGACGTACATACTGTAATTCATATCACTTCGCCCAATCGCCTGTGATATAGGTGGCCGTCAGGAGCACCACAATGTAAACGACGAGGGGAGGATCAGCCATATGGCCCTGGCCCGCTTGGTGTGGAAGCCGGTAGCCGCCGATGACCACTGACAAGCCGATGGCAATGAAGTAGACACCCAAGTCACCAGGGAAGAAGACAGACATCACCGGTGGGCCACCGGCGAAGAACAAACCCCTGCCATTGCCCGTGATGCTCAGTCCGAGCAGGAAGAGCTTCACCGAAACCACTGATGGCAGACCTTGCAAACCACTAGGTCTCATATTAAACAGCATTAGCAGAAGCAGCATCACAGATGATGAAATCTCGTACACATGTATTTCCATCAGAGAAAACATTTGGTCGCGGTCGTTGCGCTGGCCCCAGAAGTACAACCTCTTTACATCAATCAAACCCCATGCCCAAAATGCCGCAAGAACACTAAGCAAACGAGGAGAGATGAAGCGTCGGACTGTGAAAGTTCCGACGATGACCACAAGCCCAACAATGACCACCGTGAACGTGATGACCAGCGCCTCCATAACTTGAGCATCGGCGCCCATTCTAGCTAGGCTCTCTGTTACGTGCCTAAAGCCCTAAAGTAGGTAGTTTGGGGATCCGAATTGGCAAGGACGGGAAGAAGAGGGGAAGTAGTTTGGCCGGTTCAATACAATTTTCATGCCTCCTCTCTGTCTCTCGGGGTAATTATAGATCGCTTGGGCTTCAGTTGACATTTGGGTCACACACGTGCAGCATAAAATGCTCGTTTGTTTAAACACCAAATAGTTATAAAAAATATTTAAAAATATGATAATATTGGTACAACATACATATATCACTTTAAACTCAACTCAAACGTCAAGAAATAAAAAGAAACAAATCTAACGCATAAACAGTACCGCTACTATTCACATCTAAATTTTTGGTTTTTTCTGGATGTGTAGGTTTCTTGGAATTTGAAAAAACTGAGTTTTTCAGCTTCTGGCTTCTATTTTATTTTTTGAAGTCTACAACTACAGTTTCTAACAATCTGTATTAAAAACTTGGCTATTTGAAGAACTTTTGATTTTAGGAAAGCTGCAGTTATCAGAAAATTTCCTAACCAGACCTGCGGTATTTTTTTGTCTCAAAATAACTCAATTTAAGATAGGATATGAGTTATTTTGGTACAGAGAATATTGGTTAAGTTATTCTTCTTATCCTTCTAAGACGACTTTATATGTGTAACATTAATTCTTGTTAGCTTGTTTGAGAAGGAAATACTATATACTAGGAATATACGAGCGACAGTTGATTAGATATTTCGGTTCGTACCAATCAAGAGAGCAGGAAAATGAGTATCGTATCTACAGCATGCATGCATGGACGTTAATTGGGAGATCGATCACTCCTATCCAGTGGATGCGTATGGACGAGCCGGGCGGGGTTTGGTGGGAAATTTTCATGGAAAACAGAAAACCCTGCTAATGCCAATTTTTCAGTTTGGCCAGGTCCGGGTCATATATCGACATGTGGACAGCTCCTTATCCGTAATCCGTTTACGATATATGCACTGCCAAGATAAATAAGTTTTTCCATTTCTCTTCTTAACATCCATGCCATCTCCTAAAAGTTAAAAGTTATGGTGGTGTTGAAAATCATAAAAACCAAGTGTTTTACGTAAAACATATTAACGTGTGATTAATTGAGTTTTAATTATTACAAACTTAAAAAATGAATTTATCTTATATTTTAGAACAACTTTCATATATAAAATTTTTACACGAAACGTGTCGTTTAGTAGTTTGAAAAACATGTCATGAATATTTTATCTTTTATCATATACGAACGCGGTGTTTGGACAGAGCGTCGAACGTGTTGGTGTACTATCTACGCATATACTCCTCCAGTAGTAGTACAGTGTGAAGGCGCGTCCACCTCCGCGGCGCCACCCCACTAGCTCTTCTAGTTGCAGGGAAAGTTAAGCTAGAAAAAGGCAACCAACCGTAGAAAAAAAATCATGCAAGACGGAAAACTCTTTCAATCCAAACATGCGTAACTTGTACTATGTTATCTAAATATTATAAAAAAACTATAAATGATTAATAAGATATGCTAATATGCGATATACCATGTCGCAAATATACAATTTCTAATTTGGCCCATACAAGTTGCATAGAAAAACCACTGTGAGCACACATATATTAGTTAGAGTTTAATTTATTTGTTTTGTTATAATTTGTAAAGATTGAATTTGAATTTGCATATTTGTAAAGTAACAAGAACAAGATGACATCATCTCGAGGAATTGGATTCTAACATTTCGAGAAGATGTTTTCTAATTTTTGCATATCATCTAAATAGTTAAAAAAATAAAAAAACAAGACAATAAATTAATTTATGATATATTACTCCACAATCATACATGTTTAAATTAGTTTTCTTTAAGTTGAAAAAAGTAAATTAAATTTTAACTAGTATAGGTGTGTTCACATTAATTTTTTTTAATTTGTAGAAGCTAAATTTAAACTTGTATTTATAGAGTGATATATCACATATATATATTAATATATATTATTAATTTTTCTAAACAAAATCATAATCATCTGAATGACACGGTAAAACGAACCTCTTTCGCTGTTGGCTAGCTGGAGATATTAAACGGGTTCCATGCATGTAGTCTGCACAATAAGATATTCAACTACCCTACTTTTCGTCCACCACGCGAATATGTGATAAGCTAAATTTCGCTGTTGGCTCCGTTAGCCCATATTCTTCCATGTACTAAAAGTAAAATAAAATTGTAGTCCCTTAAGTAACCGTCTTTCTTTCTTTTCTCCGTCGACGACGACGACCGGGCGGGTGATGCATGTATGCTTGCAGTGGACCTAGCTAGCTAGCGATTGGGGTGTACATTCATGCACGTATGGATGTGTGGTGGTGTGTGATGGAAAAATCAAAGGAAGCCGGTGCCCTAGCTACTACTATATATGTGCTTATAAATAACGACCACTTCTGGACGTGAGGAAGGCACAAGCAGCTAGCATTAAATTTACTGCATTACTCCATCGACTAGTTGTGTGGTACAAGAAGGATGGGTGCAGTGAGCAGAAGCGGCCGTGCAGTGGCCGTCCTGCAGCTGGTCGCCGTCCTCCTCTCATCATCGTCCCCACCTGCAGCTGCAGCTGCACCGCCTGAGCTGTCCGTCGACTTCCACGCCGCGTCGTGCCCGCAGCTGGAATCCATCGTGTTCTCCTCCGTGCAAGCCGCTCTGCAGCAGGAGATCGCCCTCGCCGCCGGTCTCCTCCGCATCTTCTTCCACGACTGCTTCCCACAGGCACCCACCTATATACACAACTTATATATATTATCGATTATGACGAATGAATTTAGTTCCGCTCCATCAACGTATTAGGGTATATCAGATGTATTATGTTCTTTTAAAAAAATACTTAATACTTCTTTTGTTCCTTTGTCTTAAATTATAGGATGCCCTATTTTTAAAAAAAATCTAACTTGATATTTTTTTTACTAACGATCATATTAATCATATTTATGTTAAGTACTATATATATGTTATATCATTAGATTTATATTTTAAAGTATTTTCATGTAATAATAATTTTATATTCATTAAAAACATAACATAAAATAAATTAATAATCAAAATATATCATTGAAAATCGTGTACAAAATATATGTTAAATTAATTATAATTTGAGACGAAAGAGTAACGACTAAATGAAAACGTGTCTATATATGTCAACAGGGGTGCGATGCGTCGGTGTATCTGAATGATACCATGGCTTCGGAGCTGCTCATAGGGCCCAACCGGTCTCTGCAGCCGAGGGCGCTGCAGCTCGTCGAGGCCATCCGCGCCAAGGTGCACGGCGCCTGTGGGCCCACCGTGTCCTGCGCCGACATCTCCGCGCTCGCCACCCGCGCCGCCGTCGTCCTCTCCGGCGGACCCACCTACCCCGTACCCCTCGGCCAGAAAGACAGCCTCGCCCCGGCACCGGAGAGCCTCGTCGGCCAACTCCCGTCGCCGTTCGTAGGCAGAGTCGACGAGCACCTAAAAAACTTCAGAAGCAGGGGACTGCGAGACGCCGCCGACCTGGTGGCGCTTTCCGGCGGCCACACCGTGGGGAGGGCGCAGTGCGTCTTCCGCAGGACGCCCGAGGACGATGCCTTCTCCAGGGACATGAAGGCCAACTGCAGCGTGAACCCCACCCGGCTGCAGGAGCTTGACGTGATCACGCCCGACATCTTCGACAACGGTTACTACATAGCGCTCACCGAGAGCAAGGGGGTCTTCACCTCCGACATGGCGCTCATCAGGGACCCCAACACTGCGCCCATCGTCAGGCAGTTCGCGCAGGACAAGGCCGCCTTCTTCAAGCAGTTCGCCGACTCCATGGTCAAGCTCAGCAAGGTACCCAGGCTCGACGGGGCCAATGGCGAGATCCGTCGCAACTGCTTCCTGTCCAACTCCAACGGACCGCGCCTCGTCACCGCCGCCAGCGACCAAGAGGCCGGTTTCGCTGCCTCTGTGTGATAGATATACCATATATGTGCTGTACTGTATGTACCATATATACGTCCGTACTTTTGGCTTCCTAGAGTGATCTTGATTATATTTTGTTCCGACTGTATATATAATATATGTTCGCGCGATATATAATAATAAGGTGTAATGTGCTTTTACGTTTGTAACTATAATATACTAATTACATATGAAAGTTTTTTACCTTAAAAAATAAACTGCTGGCAATTTTTTAGCAATTCAATTCTCTAATTAAATTTATCGGTACGCCACGCTGTCAGCTTCTTTCTCTATAAATTCAATGGTACTTTAATTATATGCAGCTATATATATCTTCTGTCTAAATCATACTACATGGATTTGGTACGTGATTTTTATACGTTCATCCCGCATGTGTAACAGCCAATGAATGTTTTGCTAAACATTTTTACGCATGCTGCAGTACTACATGCAGTATATACTAGCTACTTTAATTGGCACGGAAGGAGTTTTAACACTGTTTCACCGCGTGTAAATTTCCTTTGATTTTGTTTTCATTCCTTCGCTCGAATTACTACTACTTTTACATCACCCGATGCGATATGGACTAGGATGAAATGAAAGCAACGGGGCATGGAGGAAGAGCAAGACAAGCAGCACCGAGAGCGTGCAAAAGATTAAACGTGCCGATCGCCGATAGACGACAATAGCCATGCATGTGGGTACATGTTGTCATCGATCGATCCATTCTTTTGCTTGACCAGTTGGCGGGTAATTAATCTACTCTATTGAACAAGTTTAGAGATTAGTTGATGTTGCATATATTGTCGTCAGCACTCAAACTTACGCGTCAACATGAATCGGATTAGCATTTATCCACGCAAAAAAAAAAGACCGGTATGCATCCAGTTGATGGAGAGAGGGGATAGCTAGCTAGGCTTTTGCTTGCATTATGAATGCAAGTGGTGGTTTTAAGAGGATCGTTTGTGAAAATAGCCTATTTTTACATATTCGCATGCGAAAATAAGTTTTCGTAGCAGAGGATTTCTCTCTACCGCGAAATGCGTATGTGAAAATGCCTCTCTCTCTCCTCACTAATTTTTTTCTCCACCTCCTCTCTTTCCCTACTCATTTTTCTCCATCCTCTCCTCTCTCTCTCTAACTTCTCCCCTCCTTTCCCACTCCCACTTCTCCTTTTCTCTCTCTTCCTCCCACTTCCTCCCTTACTCCCACTTCCATTTAGTCTCTCTTTCCTTCCCGCTCTTGGCAACGGTGCGTGACGGCGAGCTCGGGCGTCAGTGGCGGCGACCTCAGACTATGCGAATCTCGTTGCCTTTACACCCTCCACACGCGCGGATCCGCCGGTGGTGATGACGATGAGAGAGGCGGATCCGACGGCCCCTCCCTCTCCCATGCGGATCTCGTCGCCTCTCCACCCCAACGC